>CM038002.1:4529184-4888494 GCA_021234005.1 Nephelium lappaceum
GCACAGTTCAATGGCCCTTTTGTTGATAAATAATAATAATAATAAGGTAGTTTGATAAGGTGGAAATCCACCCAATATGCAACATATACCTTTTTTTTTTTTTTGAGCAAATTATAGTCAACCCCCCTACGGTATGACCTTAATCAGATAGGAACGATGTTTTGCTTTTGTAATAGAAAAGCCCTACATTGACATCAAAGATTGGTAAATCTAATAGTTGATTGTGGTTTGACAAGTAAAGATGAAAATACTTTTTAAAAAAATTATTAAAATAAAATAATAAATAAACAAAAACTATTGAAACTTCTCATTCTCCATCTCTCTTTCGTACCTCTGTCTCTCTTTCTCCCTATTTTTTTTCTTTTATTTTGGATTGATAATGTTCGTTGATGATTGATGATGGTTCGAGAGACAACTGATGGTTTTAGGAGATTGATGATGGTCTAGTTTCCATATGACTAGAAACCCATAATTGGGTTTCCATTCGATTGGAAAACCCAGATTTTTAGGTTTTCATCGAATGGAAACCTAAATTTTCTATGTTTTCATTTGAATGGAAACTAGGGTTTCTAGTTAAATGGAAACCCAGAAATTTGGGTGGGAAGAGAGAATAAAGATAGGAGAGAGAGAGAGAGAGGAGAGAGAGAGGAGAAATGAAGAGGAAGAAGATGGAAAGAAAAAGGTCACTTCCACCGGAGAAGATGGAGAATAAGTGTGATAGGAGAGAGATAGATTATGACAGAGGTGAAGATGAAAATAAAGAAAACAACACCCTTCATTCATTGAAAAATGGATGGTGATGAACATTGTTCTTCATTGAAAATGAACAATTTTTTGTATTCATCTCCCGTCATCTTTTGATGGATAGTAGAGATTAAGTATTTTTTAAATTTTTATGAAATTAATTTTAATTATTTTTAATTTAATAGATTGATTATTTATTTATAATAAATAATTATATTATTAATAATAAAATCTTGATTTTTATTATTAAAAAAAATTACTTTAAAAACTAAGGGTCACCTCAAACAAAATGACGTAAATGCCCTTCGTCAAACTAAAGTTGATTAACATCACTAACGGTATGGGATTTTTTGTTACAAAAATGAAACATCATTCCTACCTGATTAAAGCCATACCTCAGTAGGATCAGTGTAAGTTGCTCTTGTTTTATATATATTACATCTTCTGACATTTGATCAGATATCTATTAAGACCTATTGGTAGAGTTTGTTAAGTAAATAGCCCGAAAATCTACTCCTAAAACTAGAAAAGAGCACCCATAAATAAATGAAAAAATTGCCACATATTATGCCTTACAGTGAGGTTTGAACCCTACCTACAAAGGGCTTTTTCCCCTAATGCATCCCACTGTACTCCAAAATTTTCTATACATTTTAATGCAAGGAATGTTCATAAGGCACATGCTTTATTTTTTCTATTTTTGTTTTAAAAATTAAAACTCACACCGATCCAAATTTCTATTTTAATAAATAAGAGACAATAATTTTTGTAATAAGAAAATAGAAGTACCCAAAAATTGAATCTCTAAAACATTAGTGAATGAAATGTGTATAATCAATGTTCCAAAGCTCGCTACTTCACTGCTCGATCGGCGACCAAGCTAACAGCGAGTAATTGGCGAGTACTTGAAAGGTACTATTTGGGGGGGAAAATTATAATTTTTGAAGTCTGAAAGCTTAACATGATATTTTTATAAATGTCAGAAGTCATTGCAAAATTATCCTCATCCTATTTAAGGCTCACTAGTCACCAGTTACCACTCACACTCACCACTGGTCACCGTGTTAAACACTCTCAAGCTCTCATGTTCTCTCTCTCCCTTCTCCTCTTTCATCTTTATCACACTGTCAACTTCACCATTCAAGTGAGTTATTGTTGTCGTCACCGAAGCCAAAGCCAATCCTCTTCATCGTCACCAGCGGTCGGCCATTTCAAATCTCCTTCTCTGTCCTCTGTGTCACTGACCGTTATCTTTCTCTGTGGGTTCGAGTCTCATTCTCTCTCACCGTGTCGTTGGCGTTTTCAAGTTGTCGTCGTCGTCTTTTAACTCCTTCAACTTGTTGCTAGCAACAACTCACTGTGTGATTTTGTTTCCTTTAATTTTTCTTTTGTGTATGGTGTGTTGTTTGTTTGTTGGGAGTATCATTGGGTTTTGACTGATTTTTTGGATGTTTGGGATGATTTCCGATCACTTTTGTGATGGTTAGACTTGTTGAGTCAGCGAGTTAGGTCGAGTTGGGCCGAGTTAAGCCGAGTGTCCATCTCCGGCAAGCAAGACCTCCAATCTGGAGGTTCTTGGATCGGTGGAGTGCCAATCTGCGAGAACCCGCTGAGAACTCGGCGCAACTCGCCGAGTTTTTAAACCATGTGTATAACTAACTATACTAAAAAATAATGTGCTTATGTTTTTAATTTATTATCATAAGTAAAATATCATTTATATATATAATTGCAATGTGTATTAAGATTCTATCCTTTGTTATAACTTATGAAAGTAATTTTCTATTGGTATATTGTGTTAGGTTCAAATTTAATGCAATGGAATGCTAATTTCACACAGAAGATATTTTGATTATTTGGTGATTCTCCCCACTATTTGGTGTGAAACAATTAATTATTTACCTTTAATTTTAGTAGAAATTACAAAAAATGATCATTCTAAAAAAAAGAAAATTGATTTTACCAAGTTTTTTAAAAAATTTATTTTTAACCCCTCAAACAAATTAATTATAATTTATACCCAAATTGCCCTTGCATACTTTGTTTCCCTCCTCCATCGCTCATGATATAAGAACTTTGGCTTTCTTTATTGATTGTTTGAGTTTTGTTTAGGATTTTTTGAGTTTTTTATTTTGTCATTTTTCGATTTTTTTCGTGTTTTGGATATTGAGTATTTATGGTGTAGAGTTAGATTTGGTTGGATTTGACTTGAAAATGAAGATTTTCAGGTGAAATATAGCATCAAGATAATAATTGAGTAGAATCAATTTTTAAGTGGACTTAAAAACTGGTATTTAAGTCACCAGTTTTAAAGTGATATTAAAAATTGTATTTTTTATTATTTTTTTGGAATTGAGGTATTTAGTAAACTTGGATGTAAGATGAAAATAGTTTGTTTGAAGGGCTAAAAACAAATATATGTGGAAAAGTGGATAAAAACAAAACTTTTCTTTAATTTAGCCAAAAATTGCAAAGCTCCCTTAATTTTATTACTTTTACAAAAATCCAAAACATGCAGGATGGAGTTTTTCAGTGCAACAATCCACTTAAGTTCTTCTCCTAACGTTTTTTTTTCCTAAACTTTTTCATAATCCAGTGATATATTATAAATAATAATTACATTTTTTTATCTTTTATGTATCATTGAACTCCAACTTCTCATATAAAAGGTTAAGGTAAAAAATAAGATTAAGAGAGAATCTCATCCCAACTTGTTACAACAATTTTGAGAATTCATAATAATTTGAAAGTAATTTTGCATTCTTTTTAATAGTTCGAGAGATTATTATGACTAAAGAACAACATATTTTTTGGGGAATTTTTGTATGTTTTAGCATCAAGCAGGTTTTTAAAATAATTTAGAAGACCAGAAAGCCCCACAAATTTTAAGAAATGGGTATTTTATAAATTAATTTAGCTCTAATTTTACTTTATATTATATTATATTTGCTTGATTTCATTTTTATATTTAGACAGCCTTGTTTTCTCATATAAACACGGTTTCAATTTTATAATAATCATATATATCCCTGAATTTAAAATAATTTTTATTCAAAATATAAGGCTTTGTTAAACGATGGTTTGTGCTTATATTCAGACTCAAGAACATGTAATATCAAGAGATATGCAATTGAAAGGCCAATTGACCCGATTCATAGGAAGCTATTAGTTTATTATTTTGAAAGATATAAGAAGCAATTAATTAACAAACTTTTTTTTTTTTTAATTACAAGGTAATCAAACAACAATAGTCAAAAGGTAAACCGAAACTTATAGAGAATAAACTTTATATGTGCAATATAAAAATCTACTCTATTATGGGAGATATCCTCGAAATATACTTTCATAACATAATAATATAAAAAATATTTACTCCGCCCAAAATAAAAGGAGAATACCCTATATATATATATATATGGGTAAATACGAATGGTGAGACAAGAAAACCTATCATAATATAAGGAAAAAATACATTAACCACTTAAATTATAATTTGAAATTAAACAAAACTTTATTTTGGAATATGAAAGCCTTGGAAGAATAAGAACTTTGCTTCAAGTAACTATGATGATAAAGTAGACACCATTTTCAAGTTAAATATGCATTGAAAAATGTCTTCTTCTTCTTCATTATTATTATTATTATTTTGATCTTTTCTTTAATTATATTCTTTCTTCAAAAAACAAGAAAGTTTAGAGTTAGATTGGACCAAAAAAGGTTGTGGTCCAAAAAACTCAAGAAAAAGCAGCTCAAACGAACCCAATGTTGGAACTAGCCCATAGACCCCAACTGTTTGGTAATGGTCTCCATTCTAATGGGAAGCCGAAAAGCGGCTTATTCAGAAAGCAATTGCGGTTGCTTTAAAATCAAATTGAAATCATTTACAGGCCAAAAGCTTGTAAGCTGTCTTTGAGTGGTTACCTTCTGTTGCTACTTGCCTACTAAATAAAAGTTGAGAGTTGAGAGAGGGAGAGAGAGAGAGAGAGAGACCCCAACTTGCATGTCCATTTGGTTCTCAAGTTGGCTTTTCTAGTCAAGTTGCTTATTTTGTCAAATATTTCTCAAACACAAACCACAACATGTTATCTTCTTTATCTTAGAAAGAACAAAAAACAAAAAAAAAAAAGAAGTTGGTTTTCCAATAGCAATAATGAAAATTTACGTAAAATTCTACACGACTTGTTTATTAAATATGAATTTTTTATGAAGTGATATTTAGGTTCATTTTATCGTATTAGATTACTAATGAAGCAATTCATTAAAATTCGTTCTGTATTATTGCGTGTTTTTTTTCTTTTTATGAGTTAGATGTAGTAAAATGGACTAGTTTATAATATTATATTTTTCAGAAACAATTTAAAATTTCTCTTATTTCAAATATATGACAAATTAAATGTCCTGCAATATGAAAAGAGATACATTATTTTACATTTTGTTACAAAATATGTTTTAAATTAGCAAACCAAAATTCATAGGATTCTTTTTTTCCTTTTTTTTTGGCACCAACTAATTGTTATTATTATTTTGTAGTTTCCAACTTTTCAGTCTACCTAACAAAATCAACTTAGAGATTAAAAAAAAGGCAAAAAATAAAAATAAATAAATAATAGTAATCAATCATTAATAGCCAAAGATAGCAAATTAGGTGCATTTGTTGTAATAACACTAAAGTGGTCCTAGATGATGGGAGCCAATGTGATGTTTGATGACAAGCATAAATTAATTATGTTGGTGGATCCACCCACTTGGTGCTTTTTGATATGATAATGCAAATCCATGATAGCAGATCAAGTAGCTAGCCTAAAAACTTTTATCATATAAATTAAACAAGTCAAATCTTAATTAAATCAGAAAAATTGTTAAAATTCTTCTTAAATATTTTATATTTATATCATTATTTAATCTTTAAACTCTCAATCTTATGGACTTATTCTTATAGCATAACATGTGACTTAACACCCTCTACATAAATGAGATTTGATGGACAATCTCTTATGTGATAATATAATATAAGATATAACAAACCATGTTTGTTAGTACCAACTATTTTCATTTTATATTAAACATCATGTATGGTTAAAAAAAATAGGTTTTATTGTTTCATAAACAAAATCAATTCATTGAAAAAAAAAAATAAAGAAAGAAACATAGTAATATTATACAACAAACCATGTTTGTTAGCATCAACTATTTCATTTTATATTAAATATAATGTATGATTAAAAAAATGGGTTTTATTTTTTTATAAACAAATTCATTAAAAAAAAGAAGAAATATAGTAATATTATTGAATTAGTTTTCGTAGAGAATTACTTCACAAAACAAATTCTAATGTTTGCTAAAACATTTAAGACTTAAATTACTGAACCTCGTACATAAATTATGTAGTAAGTTATTAGTGGAAAAGAAACTTAACTACACCATCTCATTAGTAATTAAATTTCTAATCTTGTTAAAAAATGTACATGAGAGCTGCATGAATAGGGAAAAGTGAGAAAAGTTTTTGTCTTGGATCCAAAGATGATATTCTTTTGTCAGAAAGAGGCACATGAGAGCTGCATGAATAGGGACTATGGTTAAAAACAAAAAGAAAACCGCCACTAGTTTGTCTAATTTGTCGCTTGACCCCTTTAGTTTCAAAATTACCTAAAATTCTTCCTAAGGTTTCATTAAATAGTTAAAATATCCCCTAGAGGTGGATGAAAAGATAATAATTCATCTTATCATCAAAGATGTTGTTAACTCATATACAATGACCTTTCAATTCAAGGGTAAATAAGTAATTGAATTACTTAATTTAAATAAACATTTATTAAACAAATTAATAAAATAAATTAATGAATGAATTTAGTAAAATAATATCCAGTTAAATCTAAAAATTGGATCTTCATATCTCTCTCTCGTATTTATCTATTTGTCTCTTTTCTCCAACATTAGTGGCCTACTAACGAAGGAGATTGAATGACAATCTCCTCCACTGGAAGGAGAAACATGAAGGTGTCTATCTCTCTATCCCCCTCTTCCCTCTATCTTTCTCTTCACCAACGGCTCCTTTATTTACCTATTTTGCAGTCTAGCTCCTCTCTCTTCTTCTTTTCTTTTCAGTCTTCTTCCAATGGAGGAGATCCCACCACGGATTCGTTTCGAAGATGGTCTAGAACTCAATTGTCAATGGAGAGGTGAAGATGGATTGGGACATAGGCCAACTAGAACTCATTGGGTTGTATTGTCAATGGCAGCGACTCACTGTTTGATTGTTTCCTTTCATTTTTCTTTTGTATATGGTGTGCTGTTTGTTTTGTTGGGAGTATCATTGGGTTTTAACCGATTTTTGGGTGGTGTTTGGGATGATTTCCAGTCACTTTGTGATGGTTGGACTCGTCAAGTCAACGAGTTGGGTCGAGTTGGGTCGAGTTGAGCAGAATTGGGCCGAATGTCTATCTCCGACGAGCAAAACCTCCGATCTGAGAGTTCTTGAATCGACGAAGTGACGATTCGGGAGAACCCGCTGAGAACTCGGCGTAACTCGCCGAGTTTTTAAACCATGTGTATAACTAACTATACTAAAAAATAATGTGCTTATGTTTTTAATTTATTATCATAAGATAAAATATCATTTATATATATAAAATTGCAATGTGTATTAACATTCTATCATGTGTTATAACTTATGAAAGTAATTTTCTATTGGTATTTTGTGTTAGGTTCAAATTTAATGCAATGGAATGCTAATTTCACACAGAAGATAATTTTGATTATTTGGTGATTCTCCTTACTATTTGGTGTGAAACACTTAATTATTTACCTTTAATTTTAGTAGAAAATACAAAAAATGATCATTCTAAAAAAAGAAATTTTGTTTTACCAAGTTTTTTTAAAATTTTATTTTTAACCCCTCAAACAAATTAATTATAATTTATACTCAAATTGTCCTTGCATACTTTGTTCTCCGTCTCCATTGCTCATGATTTAAGAACTTTGGCTTTCTTTATTGATTGTTTGAATTTTGTTAGGATTTTTTGAGCTTTTTTTTGTGATTTTTCTAGTTTTTTTTGTGTTTTGGATATTGAGTATTTATGTGTAGAGTTAGATTTGGTTGGATTTGACTTGAAAATGAAAATTTTCAGTGAAATATAGCATTAAGACAATAACTGGGTAGAATCGATTTTTAAATGAACTTAAAAACTAGTATTTAAGTCACCAGTTTTAAAGTGATAATAAAAATCGTATTTTTTTATTATTTTTTTTTGGAATTGAGGTATTTTAGTAAACTTGGATGTAAGATGAAAATAGTTTGTTTGAAGGGCTAAAAACAAATACATAAGGAAAAATGGAAAAAAAATAAAACTTTTCTTTTAATTTAGCCAAAAATTGCAAAGCTTCCTTAATTTTATTACTTTTACAAAATCCAAAACATGCAGGATGGAGTTTTTTCAGTGCAACAATCCACTTAAGTTCCTCTCCTAACTTTTTTTTTTTTCTAAACTTTTTCATAATCCAGTGATATATTATAGATATGGCAAATTACTCACAATCTACCTGTAAATTAATATTCACAAGCGCGTACAACTTTTTGATTTTTTTACAACATCCTCCCCTAACTAACGGATTGATTGGATTTGACCGTAAAATGATTTCTTTGACCGTTTAAAAAGATGTTAAAAGATGAAATTACCCTTTATAACTATCAAATTGTCATGGATTGATTTCGCAGCTAAATGAAATTATCAATATACCCTTGAAATCATATTCAACCAAAATCATCTTTAATCCCAGAAAACCTCTACTAAAAATCATCTTCAATCTCTCCTCCCTCTCATCTTCAACCAAAATCATCATCAATCCAGCAAAATCATCAGCAATCCAGCAAAATCATCAGCATCAATCACCAACCCAAATTTATCATCAATCAATCAACAAAAATCAATGTTCAATCACAAAAAATTCCCTAAAACAACCAATAATCAACCCCAAATAATCCAAAACAACCTAACTAGTTCAAACCCAGAACCATTGAACTGGTTCGAAGAGGATTCGAACCTAACAAAAACCCAGTTCTGGATTCAAAGGGTTCGAATCCTCTTCGAACCCAGTTCTGGGTTTGAATCCTTCGAACCCAAAACCTAGAACTGGATTCGAAGGCTTTGAACCTAAATCTGAGTTCGATTAGAAGAAGAAGAAGCAAAAAGAAGAAACATAAGATGAAGATGAAGAATAAGAGAGAGAGGAGAGAGACAATGTACAACAACCACAATGATGAAGAAGATGAAGAAAGGAGAGAGAGAGATGTGAATATTGGTTTTTGTGTTTTTATTTTAAATCATTTTTTAAATTTGTTTTTTTTTTCTCAAATTAATCTCCACCATCCATCTTTAGATGGATGGTGGAGATATAATTAAAAAATATTTTAATTAAATTTTTCATTTTTTTATTTTTTATTTTTTTAAAATTAATCTCTATCATCCATTTTCAAATGGACGGTACAGATCTGATTAAATTTATTTTTAATTTATTTAAAGTTTTTAAAATTTATTTTAAAGAAAATTAAAAAAATAAATTCGTTGAGGGGTAATTTCAGTCTTTTAATATTTGTTACACAGTTAATCATATTCAATGACGGTCAAACCAGTCAATCCGTTAGTCAAGAGAGGTCATTGTAAAAAAATTAAAAAGTTATATATACCTATAAATATTAAATTTACAAGTAGGTTGTGGGTAATTTGCTCATTATAAATAATAATTACATTTTTTTATCTTTTATGTACCATTGAACTCCAACTTCTCGTATAAAAATGTTAAGGTAAAAAAATAAGATTAAGAGAGAATCTCATCCCAACTTGTAACAACAATTTTGAGAATTCATAATAATTTGAAAGTAATTTTGCATTCTTTTAATAGTTCGAGAGATTTTTTTTATTATGACTAAAGAACAACATATTTTTTGGGGAATTTTGTTTGTTTTAGCATCGAAGCAGGTTTTTAAAATAATTTAGAAGACCAGAAAGCCCCACAAATTTTAAGAAATGGGTATTTTATAAATTAATTTAGCTCTAATTTTACTTTTATATTATATTATATTTGCTTGATTTGATTTTTATATTTAGACAGCCTTGTTTTCTCATATAAACACGGTTTCAATTTTATAATAATCATATATATCCCTGAATTTATAATAATTTTTATTCAAAATATAAGGCTTTGTTAAACGATGGTCTGTGCTTATATTCAGACTCAAGAACATGTAATATCAAGAGATATGCAATTGAAAGGCCAATTGACCCGATTCATAGGAAGCCATTAGTTTATTTATTTTGAAAGATATAAGAAGCAATCAATTAACAAACTTTTTTTTTTTTAAATTACAAGGTAATCAAACAACAATAGTCAAAGGTAAACCGAAACTTATAGAGAATAAACTTTATATGTGCAATATAAAAATCTACTCTATTATGGGAGATATCCTTGAAATATACTTTCATAACATAATAATATAAGAGATATTTACTCCTCCCAAAATAAAAGGAGAATAACCGTCGTATATATATATATATATATATGTATGTATATGGATAAATACGAATGGTGAGACAAGAAAACCTATCATAAATATGAGGAGAAAATACATTAACCACTTAAATTATAATTTGAAATTAAACAAAACTTTATTTGGAATATGAAAGCCTTGAAGAATAAGAACTTTTGCTTCAAGTAACTATGATGATAAAGTAGACACCATGTTCAAGTTAAATATGCATTGAAAAATGTCTTCTTCTTCTTCTTCTTTATTATTATTATTATTTTGATCTTTTCTTTAATTATATTCTTTCTTCAAAAAACAAGAAAGTGTAGAGTTAGATTGGACCAAAAAAGGCTGTGGTCCAAAAAACTCAAGAAAAAGCAGCTCAAACGAACCCAATGTTGGAACTAGCCCATAGACCCCAACTGTTTGGTAATGGTCTCCATTCTAATGGGAAGCCGAAAAGCAGCTTATTCAGAAAGCAATTGCGGTTGCTTTAAAAATCAAATTGAAATCATTTACAGGCTAAAAGCTTGTAAGCAGTCTTTGAGTGGTTACCTTCTGTTGCTACTTGATACTAAATAAAAGTTGAGAGTTGAGAGAGGGAGAGAGAGAGAGAGACCCCAACTTGCATGTCCATTTGGTTCTCAAGTTGTCTTTTCTAGTCAAGTTGCTTATTTTGTCAAATATTTCTCAAACACAAACCACAACATGTTATCTTCTTTATCTTAGAAGAACAAAAACGAAAAAAAGAAGTTGGTTTTCCAATAGCAATAATGAAAATTTACGTAAAATTCTACACGACTTGTTTGTTAAATATGAATTTTTTATGAAGAAGTGATGCTTAGGTTCAATTTATCGTATTAGATTACTAATGAAGCAATTCATTAAAATTCGTTCTGTATTATTGTGTGTGTGTGTGTGTTTTTTTTTCTTTTTATGAGTTAGATGTAGTAGAAAGGACTAGTTATATAATATTATATTTTCTCAGAAACAATTTAAAATTTCTCTTATTTCAAATATAGGACAAATTAAATGTCCTGCAATATGAAAAGTGATACATTATTTTACATTTTGTTACAAAATATGTTTTAAATTAGCAAACCAAAATTCATAGGATTCTTTTTCTTTTTTTTTGGCACCAACTAATTGTTATTATTATTTTGTAGTTTCCAACTTTTCAGTCTACCTAACAAAATCAACTTAGAGATTAAAAAAAAGGCAAAAAATAAAAATAAATAAATAATAGTAATCAATCATTAATAGCCAAAGATAGCAAATTAGGTCCATTTGTTGTAATAACACTAAAGATTATTGACATAAAGTGGTCCTAGATGATGGGAGCCAATGTGGTGTTTGATGACAAGCATAAATTAATTATGTTGGTGGATCCACCCACTTGGTGCTTTTTGATATCATAATGCAAATCCATGATAGCAGATCAAGTAGCTAGCCTAAAAACTTTTATTATATAAATTAAACAAGTCAAATCTTAATTAAATCAGAAAAATTGTTAAAATTCTTCTTAAATATTTTATATTTATATCATTATTTAATCTTTAAACTCTCAATCTTATGGACTTATTCTTATAGCATAACATGTGACTTAACACCCTCTACATTGACATAAATGAGATTTGATGGACAATCTCTTATGTGATAATATAATATAAGATGTAACAAACCATGTTTGTTAATACCAACTATTTTCATTTTATATTAAACATAACTTATGATTAAAAAAAATAGGTTTTATTGTTTCATAAACAAATTCAATTCATTGAAGAAAAATAAAGAAAGAAACATAGTAATATTATACAACAAACCATGTTTGTTAGCATCAACTATTTTCATTTTATATCAAATATAATGTATGATTAAAAAAATGGGTTTTATTTTTTTATAAACAAATTCATTAAAAAAAAAAAAGAAATATAGTAATGATTATTGAATTAGTTTACGTAGAGAATTACTTCACAATACAAATTCTAATGTTTGCTAAAACATTTAAGAATTAAATTACTGAACCTCGTACATAAATTATGTAGTAAGTTATTAGTGGAAAAGAAACTTAACTACACCATCTCATTAGTAATTAAATTTCTAATCTTGTTAAAAAATGTACATGAGAGCTGCATGAATAGGGAAAAGTGAGAAAAGTTTTTGTCTTGGATCCAAAGATGATATTCTTTTGTCAGAAGAGGCACATGAGAGCTGCATGAATAGGGACTATGGTAAAAAAAAAAAAAAAAAAAAAAAGCCGACACTAGTTTGTCCAATTTGTCGCTTGACCCCTTTAGTTTCAAAATTACCTAAAATTCTTCCTAAGGTTTCATTAAATAGTTAAAATATCATCTAGAGGTGGATGAAAAGATAATAATTTCCTTATCGTCAAAGATGTTAACTCATATATACTGACCTTTCAATTCAAGGGTAAATAAGTAATTGAATTACTTAACTTATATAAACATTTATTAATCAAATTAATAAAATAAATTAATAAATGAATTTAGTAAAATAATATCCAGTTAAATCTAAAAATCTCTCTCTCTCTCTCGTCTCTATCTCTCTCTCATATTTATCTATTTGTCTCTTTTCTCCAACATTAGTGACCTACTAACGAAGGAGATTGAATGACAATCTCCTCCACTGGAAGGAGAAACATGAAGGTGTCTATCTCTCTCTCCCTCTCTTCCCTTTATCTTTCTCTTCACCAACGGCACCTTCATTTACCTATTTTGCAGTCTAGCTCCTCTCTCTTCTTCTTTTCTTTTCACTCTTCTTCCAGTGGAGGAGATCCCACCATGGATTCGTTTCGAAGATGGTCTAGAACGCAATTGTCAATGGAGAGGTGAAGATGGATTGGGACATAGGCCAACTAGAACTTATTGGGTTGTATTTAGAATAAAAAATAAAAATAAAAATAACTCATTGGGTTCGGGTTTTGATCGATGATGTTGGTGGTGTTAAGGTGGTTTCGATTATGAAACAAATTGGATTTTCAGTGTTCGATAGTGTAAATGTTCGATGATAAAGTGAGTGTGGTGAAAAGATAGTTATGGGTGGTAGTGATGGTTGCTAGGTGATTTCAGGTGGTGGCAAAGGTGGACCTAGCTTTAGGGTAGATAGGGTGCTTACCTCACCTAAAATTTTGGCAAAAAAAATAAGTTTTTAAATGTTATATATAATTTTATAAATAAATATAATATTATCTATTTTTCTTTTTCTTTTCTAACTTTTATGACGTATTTTTTTTTTATCTCTTCTACTTATTAACATTTTATAATAGTTATTTTTAATAATGGTTGCAAACATAACCTTAATAGTAATCACACCTCTTAGTAAAGTCGAGGCCTCAAATTTAAATCTCTCCTTCCCAAATTTAAAAAATATATATTTTTAATTAGTATATTCTCTATTGATATTGAAGTTCATAAAAAAAAATTAAGAAAAGAACAAAAACGAGAGAAAACAAAAGAGAAGCACATGAACTCTGGAGATTTCATTTCTTGATAACTAACATGAAATACAGCTGAAGCATCTATTTATAGTTCCCAAAAAAGAGCAACTAACTTAAGCTAATGTGGCAGCTTGTTATAGGCTAATAACTAATTTTGTATGACACCTGTCATAAGCTCACTAGAAGACTAAAACTAGCTGGAACACTATGATTGGCTACTGTCAGTACTAACTAAATTAACTGTAACAATTAATTACCATCATTCTTTTGATTTATTTATTTATAATATTTTTAGAATTTTTTTGTTTATAATATTTTTAGCTTAACCACTGTTAAGATCCTAAATTTTAAATTGAATTTCTAATATTAATATCGTGCATTTATAATATAAACTTGTTGCATGTAAACTCAAGGAAAATTTTGTATTACAATAAGTTGAGTTATTTTATAAACTTATTGCATCCGAACTCAAGAAATATATTGTATTACTATAAATTGAGTTATTTTACACTATACAATTTTTAAAACTAAATCATCATTTTATTGATTGACAAAATATATAATGTATGATTTCCTTAACTTTGTATCCTATGCTTTTGTTTAGTAATTAACTTTCTACTTTGTATAAATATTAATAGTTTTGACTAGATAATCAAATAGGATCATATTAATGAATTAAAAAATCGATAGATATAGTAGTTTCTATTAGGCTTCAATTGTTTTTCTATAACATAAAGCTCTTTATAGGATAAAATTCATAAAAAAAGAAACACATATGATATCAATTATAATCATGTTTAAATATTATTTTTCTTAAAATACCCCCTCTTATGCCAATTTTTGGGTCTGCCACTAAGTGGTGGTGATGGTTACTAGGTGATTTCGGTGGTGGTTATGGGATAAATTGGGTGTGTGGTTGCTCGTTGGTTGATTGGTGCGGCGAAGGTTGGTGATTGATTTGATCTAGTTCGGGTGGTACGGTCATGAATGAGTTGATTTTGGAAGCGAAGAAGGAAATGGAGTTTTTTATTGTTAAAAAAAAAAAAGATTTTTTCCTTCATACCATAAATTAATTTCTTTTAAAAAAAAATTATAATTAAAATTGTAATTGTACTTGTAATTATAATTGTAAAGTAAGGGTAAAATTGACTTTTCATTTTCGGCACTGTCGGATCAATGGAAATGCTAATAAATTGACAGTACGAGGGATTTTGGATCATTTTGAAACTAAAGAAGGTAAAATGATTAATTAGACAAACTAGGGGCGATATTTTGCTATTGTGCCTGCATATATGTGCAACTGCAAGTTCTGTGAAAATGGATGATCACCCCCACCCACCAACTCTTCTATAAAAGTCAAAAGAAATTGAAACAGAGCTAGAAGATGATCACGAGTGGTCCTCTTCATCATGATCATTATATATATATATATATATATATATGAAAGGTTAAGCACATAATTTGCACTTCCTGCAGCATCCCATGTGACTGACTATCTCCAATTCTCAATGATATGTCACACGCATACCAGCAGAGACACCAAATTTTTAATGATAACATGGGCACCGGATGCACTGTTTAAGATTATTTGTTTTTACTTCTAAACATGCTCTTAAGATTCAGTTTCATCATCGATTAACAAACACACCCTTCAGATAATAATGCAAGATTCTAGACAGGAATTTTTTTAATCACATTTCCAGTACTTAAAAACTGTTCACGATAACACAAACAATCCACTAATTATAACAAAAATTGTTTACACAATACAGAGGTAAAATTTCACTTTGACCAGCGAAACAATTCCGGGCCGGCTCATGCAGCTAGTCCATTTATAATTTGTTTTAAATGACCAAATATTAGAGTCGAAATTAATGTGCCTCTTATGTGATTATGTCGTATATGACAACACCATGTTGACAATTATTTGTCTTGAATGGAACCAAGGAAAAAAATAAGCAAAATTGAAACTACTTCTATTATCGTGTTACAAAGTAACCCACTTGATTGGAACATTTTACTATGTGACATTCAAATCTAAATGTTAAGGAGTCGCATATGGATTTAACACGTGAATTGTATTAGCGTAATTTGAATTTAAAACTACTTTTTTGACTGTAAATAGATTAATTTAACATAAAAAGAATTGAGGATCTTTTAAAGTCAAGATTAACATTGAATATATAAAAGTAAGACGTTAAAAAATAGATTTACAAAATGATCTAACGTATACATATATACACGTCAAGCATATGGAATATGACCCAGTAAATTTGATTTAAACAAGTTTCAAATTATGTCATCTCTACAGGTCAACCAAAATTTGAAACAAAAATAATATTGGTTTGAGACTTTAAAAAAAAAATGGATAGATCATGCAATATTGTTACACACTATTCTCTAAATTTTAATCATCCACACAATCTTTTAATTTCTTTTTTTTTTTCTCTTTTGAAAAGCTTTTAATTTCAATTATGAATCATTTATAGATGACAAAAACGTTTGTTTACTTGTATTCAATAAATGCAAATTAACAATGACTATAATTGAAGGCAACGAAAGGGGAAGAGAGAAATGAAAAATAAAGTCCTGTGTTTGTACAACAGAGATAAGACAATGACATCTACGAATCACAATAATGAAAACAAAAGTAGTTTAAAATTTTATCACCATCGATTTTAACTAAATCGGTACGTATTAATTCTCTGTACCATATAATTGAATGCCCAAAAATTTTAACTTTTGAGAGAGGGACCAGTTCATAATTTGCTGCAATGCCTTCGATAATTATTACTATTATTTAAACATCAATGACTTCAACTATGGTGGCTTTATTTTATACATATGAAGCCTGCATGAGTTACAACTGAGATTATTATTTTTTTTGAAAACACAATTGAGATTATTTGACTAATTATTTAAGTTATTTTGATAAAAACATTCTATTGTTTTGTGGGTTTTTTTTATCTCAATCAAGAAAAAAAAAAAAAAAAATCTTCTCCTAATATCCATTAAGAATATTACATGAGCTGATCTTTATAGGGTTTTGCTTATTATTATTTGGAATTCAATACCAATGGCATATGCGGCCAAAATATGTCTCATACATAATAACAAAAAATGTATATTCTTGCAATACGATGATAAATCTCCCTAAATTTATCGAAATTAAATAATACATGTATAGTCAAAGCTATTCTCATTATATGAGAATATGTCTCTCCATATATACTAATAAATACGTATAGTAAAACTTGAACCTCTATCACATAAGTAAAAAAGAAGCACACAATCACTTGAGCTGAAGTTTTATTTGTATGCATGAATTTTTTAAATGTTTTTTGTCTATATTTTGGTTATTATATTAAAATTTTATTCAAATTAATTAGCCGTGAAGATGTTATTAAACATGCATGATAACGTTTTAAATATAAGTTTTTCTTTTCAATCCTTAATGTATCTTGAAAGTGCATGCATTAAACAATTCAATCATATATAACTAACCATGTCTTATGATGTTGAGAGGAAATAGCATAATTATAACAACTATATATATAATAATTAATACTAACTTCTTTAATTAAACTCTTTTACCTTGGTCTTGACTAAAAACAGTGAATAAGGAATTGGTCACCGTCGAACATTAAAAACCAAGTCGACTTTTCCAAAGTATTTTTCCACGAAAATTCGATCAATACGATTCATGAATCATTATATAGTTATTTTAAACAATTTATTAGTCTAATTAATCTCACTCAATGATGCTTTACATGAGGATCACATGGGTGGCATATAAATATTATATTCTATACCGCTTTTTCATTACTTCATTCATCAATCAAGTTGATCATATTTTCACAAGAAAATTACGTTTTTGTAGAAGTTTATTTATTAGTTGTTGGTTATAACAACTTTTATATTATTGTAACGTAAGTAACTATTAGATTACTTTCATAAAAGAATATACGTGTGTTTTTTAAAATTTACCATCGAACGAATTAATAATTTATATAAAATGGTTTAAATGTGTGCACTTATTGTATGAATAATTTGCACATCACTTCTGATGCATAATGGTAATTAAATTACATAAATTAAAGTTACTACCCTCATAATATTAAAAAAAAAAAAATCTTTATAATATAGAATCTTTATAAAATCTTTACAAAATGGAAGATTTATTTGATCATTTAAATCTTTGTTGAAAATTGGAAAGGTTTTCAAACTTAATTTCGTGGCTGGGTTTAATTCGACAACTTTGAATGATTCAAAGTCATAAAATAATTATAAAAGCCGCTTTCAAAACAAAAAAAAAAAATTATTATTATGGAAGCCACCTGCATGGATCGTTGGACAGCCAAAAACAACAAATATCACATGTTTCACGACCTTATTTTATAATTTTAATGTAATTTTTTTTTTGTTTTTATTTCCTCAAACTTTCTCACCAACCCGTAATCAAACTTAAATATCATGAAAATTTGGTCGGCCACGTTGCCACGTGTCCAATTGGTTGGTCCACAGCATCTGGATCGTGTTACGTTATTTAAAAAATATATATTTAATTATTTAAAATCACATCTTCTAGATTCTGACAAATTTGAGGCAAGAAGGAGCCCACGAGAACACACAACCAATTCCGAGACTTGCATTAATGACACTTAATCAAAGGATATTATATAATATGCTATGATATTTAATTAGAAATGTCGTCACATATTACATAATATTAGCTTATGTAATGATATAGTGTAACATATTACAAAAGCTAATTAAATACAGTACCACGTTACACAATAATATTAAATTAAGTGAATTATTGAACACATTTTATATTCAATGTATCAAAATCTTTCACAATAATCCAAAAATATGTTTTCCGTTCGGCTCCATTGATTGAGAATTTTTCTTCTTCTTCCTTTTTAAAATAATTTTAAGTTATAATGTCAGAATGCACACCATCTTTTAGTAAGAGTAGTTGAATATCTTCCTTAATTCTATTCATCCCCGCACAACCTCATCCAACCCTAAAATCACTTATTTTTCTTATTATCATTATACATACATACATACATATACATACATATATATATGTATAACCCAACAACTAAGATTTAACATATGAACCAATAACTCAGAGGTCAGTGGTTTAAATCTAATTCTTATCTTTTAAAACATAAGGTGTAGATTATGAGTCTTCTCTTGATAAGAGTTATTCTCTTCTCGGTTATGAGAGTTATTATCTGAATCGCACTATAAGTGATCTATTTAGTAGGTTGCAACAGTTATTTGACTGGTAAGATATTAACGTTAAAAAACATATGAACCAAACAGTTACTGTTGTTCGCACTAATAGGAGAGACTCTACGGGCACATAAAAGGGCAAAAACGCATCTTGGCCAAAAGTTAAAAATTAAAGCCGGAAAGTAACTTTTGTAAAAGCAAATTCTAACGCAGAAAAGGAAATTGCCAAGAAAGACGCATGTTTTCACATGGTCTCAAAATAGTTTACTATTCGCCTTAAATTCAACTTGATAGAGAACACACAAATATGAACAAACAAAGTCATTATCTTGGCACACCAAAAATGGACCCACACATGTTAATTCGTTTCATGCATTTCTGAGGCTAGCAGCTAGCCGGCCACTTTTGGTCACTTGGGTATGACACATGAGTCTGCCTGGCAATTTCCATGGCTTTTCTTCATAGGGTCTCCTTTTTAACTTGGTCTTAAAAGTTCTGCCATTTAATGTTTGTTTTTCACTTCTTAGGGATTCAAAACTTCTAGTTGAAGCATCCATACACATTCGATTTTGTTTTGTTTTGTTTTCTAAGCAATGAAACTAATTTTTTATTCTCTTTAGCAATATTTAACATAATACTCTCACTTTTTATCAGTGATGGAAAGTCCTACCATATACAACCATCAATTTATAAAAATAAATTTCTATCATACAAGAGTAGATATCTAGATTATAAGTCCCAATATATGTTAGAACTACTCTTATAATACTTATTCTTAATAGGTTTTAAGAAACTCATTCAGTCTATTTGATCATCTACACAAACAATGGATTTGGTTTCTGATATTCAAAGTTCAATTTTGATTAAAAATTCTTTAAAGCTGTCAACAATACATCAAACTTGGTTTTAATTAAGTTCCGATAATTTTCATTGAATTCATGAATGTTCCCAAAACTCTAAATAGTAATTGTTCATAAAAGTTTAAAAAAAAAATGATGTACAAACTTGATATTGTAGTGCAGCATCCATGAACTTTTTTCGTTTTTTTTTTAAATAATACCTGAACGTGTTTTATTTATTGTTTCTATTATTATTATTATGTAGTACATGAACTTGTTACTTTGCAATAAAAGCAATTATAGTATTTTACCGAAGCAATTTAATGAGTTCCAGAACAAGAAGTAAAAAAAAAAAAAAAAAAAAAAAAGAGTTTGGTGGGTTGTCGAAGATGATTGATTAGAAAAAAATAATTTGATTATAATTTTTTCTAATGTTCAAAGAATTTAGAATTTATCAATTATTTTTTATTTTTAAAAAATTTAAAATTTCGAACTATTTTATTGAATCCATTGAGTATTAACAAAATGAGTTTGATCCATTCATGTATACCCCTCACACATATGCTCTATCCTTTTTTATATTATTTATATACAACATTAAATTTATTTTTAAAATTATTTTTATATATTTTATCAAAAACATTAAAAAATAATATATTTCAATAATAGTTATAAAATAAATATTATTTTAAAAAATTAATTTTAAATAGTTGTACTTACTTTTCAAAACAATATTAAAATATTTTAGCTTTACTTTATTGAAATGATATAATACATAATTACTTATCGTCCAATCTCAAAATACATTAAATAATAGACAATATTATTTTTAGTCCAATCTCATACAGTATTAAGGACATCAAAAGATTAATTTATTTAATACAATCCAATTCAATCTCGTATATCAAATGAGCCCTAAAGGTTGTGAGTTTGAATAAATGATCTAATGAATATTAACAAACCTAAGCATGACTCTATAATAATAATAACTCATATATATTTTTAATATTTTATAGCATGTATAACCATTTTCATAGACAATTATAATTAACATGATTATTATTGGCTTATCTAACCATATAATTAATGAATGAGAGATGATGACAAGTATGATCTAACAAATTAAAAGTATATTATTAGTAATATTTGTTGGTCAAAAAAGAAAAAGAAAGTTGATGTTTACATATGATTGTAAGGACAGTTAAGTCACACTAAAAATATAACAAAATTAGATGTTGGACGTTTTGGTAAACGGCTCTAAGTTAATACGCGATATATGCAACTTTAACAAGTAAATACAACTAACAAAAATTACAAAACCTTCTTGTAGTTTGACTAAAATCCAAAAAACTATTCCAAATTTATACCTACAAAAAAAATCCACAACAATTTTATAATTTAAAGTTTATAATTAATACGTTTTATCATTACTTAATTGGCTTGATAATAAAGAACGCTCATTCAGTCATTTAGATTGGAAGTACCCTACAAATGATACTTAAAAAATAATAATAATAAATGGATTGATAGATAACTAATATAAGAGACACAAGAGTTTTTGTCGGGCATATATTTTAGTGCTATTGAAATTTAAATTATTAATTAGGTGACAAAGGCGAAACGAGCTAGTTCCATAAGTGCTAAAAGAGCAATGATATATTATTTAAAATCCTCTACTTTTTTTAATTATTTATCAAAATTTCAAACCTTGCGAATATTTCAATTAAATTAAAAGCAATTTATCTCTAATGTGATTATTTAATAATTTATGTACGTGTTGCAGTAATTTTAAGAATTATATTTATATTAAATATAAATAAAATTATTCTTTTTATGTATACCTTAGGTATTTTATAAATTTTATAGTGACTGACATAAAATTTACAAAATATATAAATTACCTTTGAGGATTGTAACAATTTTTACAACAAAAATAACAAAACACGAGTTGTTGATTAACTGATAGCAAATTATTTTTTCAATTAACATTAATTATTTCAAAAGTTATAAAAATATCAAACTGGCGTTTAATTATAATCATCAACTATTCATATAAAATTCTAAAACATACAAATATTCATGAAGATTTTTTTTAAAAAAAATTGTTGTTTTGAAATAAATTAAAAATCCTTTATTTACTCAATTTCTTGTCAAATCCTCAAATCATACAAACATTCCATTTAAAATTATAAAACTACTTTACGACTCTGAATTAGTTATCAAAAACGTTGATATCAAATATTCCATTATAATTGTACATCACTTCTTATTAGAAGATGATGGTACATTTTTTATCATCTCGGTGCCGGTCTCTTTAAAAAAAGGATAAAATTGAAATCAATGGAAATCAGTTTAAATCCTTTTTCAAATCCCAAATTTTATTAAAATTAAAAAATAAACCTATAATTTCGAAATAAATAACAATTACAAAATGAGATAATTACCTAAACTTACTTGAAAATTAATATTATAAACGTATATAACTTTTGATTTTTTATAGCGTTCCCTTGAATTAACGGGGTTGACTAGGTTTGACTATTAAACGATCACTTTCCACCGTTCAAAAGGTTGAAAGATGAAATTCCCCTTTTATAATGTCAGTGAGGTTTAAAAAACCAAAAACTTAAAAAAAAAAAAATTATTTTAATTCCCCTAAATTCATCTTCCATTGAAAAAATTTTCAACTCAATTAATCACCAAAAATTCTTCATCATCTTCAAGAATTAAAAATCAAACCATCTTAACCTCAAAAAAATCATATGAAACTCATATGAAAAATCATCATCAACTTCAAAAAGATTAAAAAAACCTATCTGAAATCCATTTGAAACCCATTGGAAAATCATCATCAATTTAAAAAAAATAAAAAAAAAACACCTAGGTTCCCCCATAAAAATATCATCATACACAAGATATTCTACAAGAATTGGAAAAAAAAAAAAAATCAAACTCAAAATCATCTTCAACCTCAACTCAGTTTTAACCTAAACCCATCTAGAACCATCTTCAACCCATCTGAAAAACCAATCACATTCTCACTAGCAAAGCCACTTGTCATGGCCTCTACCTCCTCTATATTGAGTTCAACTTTGAAACCAAATGAACCCAGATGAATCGAAAACTGAACCTATCAGACATGGAGATTAGGGTGAACCCAATCAAATCCATCATAACCAATTAGACATGGAGTGAACCCAGATGAATTTGAGTTCGACTTCGAACCCAATTGAACCCAGATCTAGGTTCGAAGAAGAAGAGAAGAGAGAGAGAGAGAGAGAGATGAGAGAGACACTGATTGGTTTGAAGAAGAATAAGAGAGAGTGGAGAGAGCTGATGATTGGTTAGATTTTTTGTTTTTTGTTTTTTTTTTAAATTATTTTTTTTTCTCAGGGATGATGACTATAAGTTTTTTAATTTTTATTTAAATTTTAATTTTTTTCTCAAATTAATATCTATCTTTCATTTGAAGATAGACAGTGAAAATTTGATTAAAAAGTAATTTTATTAAAGTTTTTAATTTTTATTTAATTTTATAATTTTTTTAAAATTAATTTTTTCAATTTTTAAATAGATGATAGAGATATGATTAAATTTATTTAAAGTTTTTAAATCTTTATTTTAAAAAAAAAATATAAATTTATTTAGAAATAATTTTACCTTTTAATATTTTTATATAATCAACTATACTTAATGATAATTAAAACGGTCAATCCATTAATTGAGGGATGAAAGCTACGTAAAAATCAAAAACTCGTGTACGCACCTATAATATTACATTGTCGGGTAGGGTAGGGTAATTCTCTCGTTATAAAATATATGTTCAGTCAAAGAACCTTAAACAAAAAAATTAAAAAGTAAAAAATTGTTGTATTTTTAAGCTGTTCTTGGGGAGAGAGAGATTTACATACAGAGAAAACAGAACTCTTCTGCTTCGGTGGTTACTTCTGGCAGAAGGTTCTCTGTGGCTTATCTCCTCTTCTTCTATATTACTCAAACAAAAAGTAAAACATTTTTTTTTTATTATAAGAGAAACCGTAGACTGCAATAATATAGAGATATTAAGAAACCAAAAAAGAAAAAAAACAAAAAAATCAAAGGGGTTTCGTGGAGAGAGCCTTTTAGGATTTTTAACACTCCTATATTTCCTGTTAGATTCATCTCTTCACGTTATCGCTTTCGATTTTCTTCTTCTGCTGCTTCATCTGATAACCAAAAAAATCCCAAAAAAGGAAGAATTTTATTTTTTTTGGTTTTTTGATCTGGGGTTTTTTTTTTGTCTTTGTTTTGTTTTGTTTTTTTTGTTTTTTGTTTTTTTTTTTTTTAAATTTTCGTTTGTGTTTTTTGGTCTTATTTGGTGAAGATAATTTGTGGGTGTGATGGGGTTTGTGCTGGTTTTGAAGGATTCGACGGTGGGTCGGTGACGATTGGGGTTTTATTGCTGGTGCGTTGTGGTTGGATTTGGAGGTTTTTGGAGGATAAAGGTGGGGTTTTTATGAGAATTCATGTGAGGTTGATGCTATAAATTGGATTTTTTTGGCAGATTTGGATGGTGGGTAGGTTGATATCAGCCTTATTGAGGTCTAATCTGTGTGGGATTGTAAATATTTGGCTGTGTTTGGAGTTGATATCAGCCTTATTGAGGTCTAATCTGTGGTGGGGATTGTAAATATTTGGCTGTGTTTTGGAGATTTATGTTGTGGGTAGGTGATGATTTAGGGTTTTATAAAGGGTCCAGGTCAAAAAAATCCAAACTTTTTCCCATTTGTTGGGGGGTTGTCTTGTGAAGAGCTTCAATTTGAGCTATATTGGTTTCTGGGGTTAGGCTTGAATTTGGTCTTGTGGTGTTGTTGGTGGTGGTTTCATTGGTTTGATAACATATTTGTTTTTGTGGTGGAGAGAATCCAGGTTTCTGGGGATAAGATGAGTTCAAGTATAACAGAAAGTGTGATTCATGACGGCACGCTTTTGGTGCATATTGCAGAGAATGGCCATTCATTGGAGCTTGATTGCCATGAAACCTGGCCTGTTGAAGCTGTTATGCGGTACATTGAATCCCAGACAGGTATTAATTTCAATGACCAGCTTCTTCTCTGCATGGACATGAAACTAGAGCCACAGAAGCTGCTTTCAGTTTATAGGCTCCCATCTAGTGATAAAGAAGTGTTTATATTTAATAAAGTTAGGTTGCAAAGTAATTCACCACCTCCTGCACCGGAGCATATGATATACTAGAGATAGCAGACCCCCGACCACCAGCTTCGGCTCATGATCCACACCCTTTAGATGATGCCTCGGACCCAGCTTTGAAGGCGTTGCCTTCGTATGAGAGGCAATTTAGGTACCATTACCATAGGGGTAACGTGATATATAGTCGTACACAAGTGAAGATTGAGAATTGTAACAAGCTTTCGAGGGAGCAAAAAGTGCAAGAGAGAGCGGTGGAGGTTGGTAGGGGGAATTTGGAACAGTACTATAGGGTGATTAGCCAAAACTATAATGAATTCATGAAGCGTTACTCTCAGCAGAATAGGATCCATCGTGATCTTTTGGTGAATTTTGAGAAGGATTTAGACAAATTGAGATCTGTGAAGCTTCATCCTAGTTTACAGACCGCTACACGCAAATGCTTGTTGGATTTTGTGAAGGAAGAGAACCTGCGGAAGTCTGCAGAGAATTGCAGTAGTTCACACAGGCAGTTTGAGAATAAAGTTTCACAATTTAAGCAGATTTTTGCTGAAGTTAAGCGAAAAGTTGAGGAATTGCTTAATATTAGGGCTTCTTTGTCAGTGAAGAATTTTGAAGTAACAATTAAGGAGCACCAGCGATTCATCAATGAGCAAAAGAGTATAATGCAGTCATTGAGGTTAGTTCAACTTTACTTTTTCCTCGTTTAATTCTGTCTTGTAAAATGACTGTTGTTTGCTTGGATTAGGTGGTTTAATTTGGCAGTTATTTTATCTTATAACTTTCTGTTGGGATGTTTCAAGCTTTTGGATGATAGCAATGGATTGGTAATTGAATTCAGTTGTGTCTAACCGCTACATATCATGGAATTAATTCTTAAATGTCAACAACTTTTCTCTTGTTCTATATATGCAAAATTGTTTATTGTTGTACTAGTTCTGTTTCCACATTATGGTTACAATTTTCAACCGTAGAACATTAGAATGAAGGTTTGGTATTGATGCCTAAACTGCACATTCTTGAAAATGTGTAGTAGTAATTTTCATTATGTATTTTGGTCTTGATTCCATAGACATTTTGTTTGTATCCATCAAGTCTCTGATTTTGTGACCTTGGATTGAGGAAGTCTTGATCTTCTGGTCTTTAATGACTACAGTTGGAGTCAGAGATGGGTTTACAGTAGTAGAGTTGAGTTGGGATAATTGATAAGTGTTTCGTTGTCATTTATAACTTTCTTGACTAGCTGTGGTTAGTTTTGAGGATTTGGTTCTTCCTAGTTACTGCATGATTTAGGGCCGTTTGTGGTACTTTGATTTGGAAGTCACCCTTATCGACTTCTATGGCTGCCTTAAAAAGATATGATGCATAGATCGTTCCAAGAGGAAGAAATTCTTCGTTGAAGCCTTTTTATCCAGTTTTATTTGAAGAAATTTTCCTTTTGAATCTGTTTCATAAATTTATAGATCATAAATTTGAACACTATGCTTTCCCATGACTTTCAGCCATGGGTGTTTACCCTTTAAACACCCTTTTCAAATTCCTAGACAAATTTTGCTGAAAGTTATTATCGTCTCCAAATTTGTAGATCTCATTATTTCTTTGTGTTCATCTTCCTTGGTTCTTTATCCATAGAAAATTTTTTATACCAGCATAGTTACCTTTCTCAACATATGATATCAATTATCTTTCCTTTACTATAATTAACTTATAAATACAAACTTCAACATGTGAAAGTGTTTGATGTAAGATAGGATATTCTTTGTTCCAGTGAGTCTTTTGCCCTTTGAACAATTTGGCTTACTCTTACGATGCATTGTATTATTCTGTTGGGCTCCATCAAAGTGCATTTTTTGTTTTTCTGATTGGAACATTGTGCTAATGGGTTTGGATCATAAAGAGATCTGAAGTTCACAAGATCATTACTTTTTATTATTATTTCTTGGTGTGGCTGAGGCATGCATAAGTTGAGATTGTTTCTTGAAATATGAATGGGTGATATTTGTATACTACAGTAGACTCTTAGTATCACTTTTATTTGATATTATCAGATATTGTACTTTATTGTCTACAGTTGCTTGTATGTGTAGAAACAATGTTGATCTGCTCCAAGAGTTGTCTTTTAATTGGACAAAATTATAGTTTCATTTACTAATAGTAATAACTATGTGTGCCCATTCATGCAGCAAAGATGTCAGTACAGTGAAAAAACTTGTAGATGACTGTCTGTCCTGCCAGCTGTCCTCCTCACTCCGTCCTCATGATGCAGTTTCTGCCCTGGGTCCTATGTATGATGTGCATGATAAGAGTCACCTACCCAGGATGCAGGCTTGTGACCGTGCAATCTCCAAGCTGCTTGAGTTTTGCAAGGATAAGAAAAACGATATGAACAACTTTGTGCACAGTTACATGCAAAAGATAACTTATGTTTCGTACATCATTAAAGATGCTAAGTTACAATTTCCTGTTTTTAGAGAGGCAATGGTGCGTCAAGAAGATCTATTTTCAGACCTAAAGTTGCTTCGTGGGATTGGTCCTGCATATAGAGCTTGCCTTGCAGAAGTAATTAGAAGAAAAAGCTTCCATGAAGCTCTACATGGGTATGGCTGGACAGTTGGCTGAAAGACTTGCAACAAAGAGGGAGGCAGAGGTCCGAAGACGGGAAGGAATTTCTGAAAGCACATAAGCATACATACCTAGGATATATTGCATCCATGGGGTTGTATGATACTCCTAATCAATGTGATGTTAATATATCTCCATTCGATACTACTTTGATTGAAATTGACATTCAGACCTAGAAGGTTATGCACCTGAATATTTGGCTGGACTGCCCTTTAAGGGTGAGAAGCCTGGAAGCATGAGAGGTTTCTTTTTAACTGACAGTTCTCATTCGTTCTGAGAATGGAAGAATTGCCTGGACGCTCTTGAGATATATGACACCCGGGAGCTTCTTGAGGGATGTGAGTTGGTTGAAATTGCTGGAACTAGCAAGATGGAAGTGGAAAATGCAAAATTGAAAGCCGAACTTGCTTCTGCAATTGCCCTTATATGTTCCTTGTGCCCTGAAAATTGAATATGAATCACTTGATGACAGTAAACTGGACAGCATCTTGAAGAACACAGCAGAAAAGGACAGCTGAAGCCTTACATCTGAAAGATGAGTATGGAAAACATCTTCAGTCTATGCTTAGGCAAAACAAATGCAGTGGTATCTTATGAGAAGCGTATTCAAGAACTGGAGCAGAGATTATCTGAATCAGTATTCACAAGAGCAGAAGCATCCAAGTGGTAAGGATGAGTCTGCCTTTGCCCTTTTGGGGGGGAAGTGCAGTGACTGCAAAGCAAAACCTCTGGTGGTGGGGAAACCCAAATGCCTTGTATATCTACTTCCGAGCCTATGGATGAAGTTCTTGTGTTTCAAATTCTTTGAATACAAAGCTAGGGCTTCTGAATAGGCAACCGAGCAAAGCTCGAGAAGGGGATGATGAGAATATGCTGGATTCCTTTGGAATGCTAAATCCGTTAGATTCATCAATGCTGGAGCCACATCGCGAAGAACTGCTGGGTGCAGATAAAGATGGGAAAGATAAGAGGCGGGGCAGTTAGGCATGTCTCTAACAAATAGCTCCACTGCTGAGAGCATGCCTGGACCTCTGAATGTCTTACCTTGTGATGCTGCTGCAGCTGATTTGGGTTTGGAATCTAAAGTCAGCAATGATCTGGTGTTGGAACTGCAAAGTGCTCTTGCAGAGAATGTCTAATCAATTGAGTGAAACTGAAACCAAGCTTCAAGCTGCAGTACAGGAGGTTTCGATGCTTGGGAGGGAGTTGGAAATGAGTCGCAAAGCTTCTTGATGAATCTCAGGTAATAGCCTACGAACATCATTTGTGTCTTTTATTATTGTTAGAAACGATAATGTTTTTGCGGCAAAGCTTTTAGTGGATGCAGGCTTTTGCATTGTTAATCGATTTTCGATTTATGGTAGTTAGCATTTATTAGCTCCTCCCTCTTCTCTCTTCTTTCTTCTTAAAAATAGGTTCTAGAAACAAGCATAGCATGGATAAAATTATTATTTCATCCATTTTAAAAGGACATATGTGAAAATTGCTTTTTACCGTGCAATTAAGAAAACAGATGGACAAAGTCTTTGGCTTTGGAAGATGTCTGCTACCTGAGTCAAACATCTTTTCTCTCTTCAATTTTAAAACACTTGGCGGATAACTTCCTAGTTCTTTGGTTGCCTTTGTATTTTCTCCCTTACAAAATTCTATAGAATGGTGGTTGCAAATAATTTGCTACTTCATCTCAGATTCAGCTGCAATATAAAGAACTTGTTACCTCTCCTTTGTATCACATGAACAATTTGTGCTGCTTCTTGTCCTAGTACTGGCAAAAAATAGTCTTAGTTTATTAACCACTGTTTCAAAATCACTCTTGACGATCTCACCAAGCCTATCCAGGTGTTTCTACTCTTTAGAAAATGTCTCGTCTTGGATTTAAAGTTTGCATGTTGACTAGATTTTAACAATTTAGATTCATATGGGGAAACATTGTGGTTCAGTTTAGTCAGACTCTCATAACTAGCTTTGATTGATTTTTAACTGTAAGTTATAGACAGAATCAAAACTTCAAGTAACTTGCCAAATAATATCTACGTATCAATTCACCAAACGCAGTTAAGTGGGCTGTAGAAATAAGTACTGTAGTAAGTACTTTGTTTGCCATTTCTTAATTTTTTAAAGCATGTTATGTTTTTCTAAATCTTTCTGACCTTGTCATAAGTACAATCTTTTATAATGTATTGTTTGTTGAAGTTCAAATTTGTAATTCAAATAAGCACAAAATTGAAATTTATTAATGATTGATTTGAACTTTGGGATCTAACTTGAAGAGAATTCCTTTTAATAAAGTAAATTCTTGTTGAAGATGGGATAAAGACAAGAGAACAAGAAAGAGTGTTGAACGGTTGATTTTTAACCATTACTCTCTCGTATGTCTGCTACAATACAATAGTGTGATTGGTTATGTGGGGTCTTGGTCTATGGTCTCAATAAAATACAGCCAGTTTCTTGTTTGGTTTAGGTGTTAGCGTCTCTCCGTAATTATTATCATTAAATTACAAGTTGTCCTGAATAAAATGACCTCTTTCATAACTTATCCTGAAGGCCTTGTTGTGTCCTGATATAAAATTGCTTCTTGTGTAACAGATGAATTGTGCTCACTTGGAGAATTGTTTGCATGAGGCAAGAGAGGAAGCCCAAACACATCTATGTGCTGCTGATAGGAGGGCCTCGGAGTATAGTGCATTGCGTGCATCTGCTGTCAAATGCGCAGTCTTTTTGAAAGACTTCGTACTTGTGTTATGCGGCTGGTGGGGTGGCTGGTTTTGCTGACTCATTGCGTGCCCTGGCTCAATCTTTGGCCAAGTAAGTTACTAAACTAAACTTCTGTTTTTGTGAATTGCCCTATTTAGCTCACATATTGTTGCTCTATTCTTTGAATTCTAGTATATGGAATGACCTTTTAGAACAAAATAGAGAAATTTTGCTTTTTCCTTGGCCAGACTTGGGCCAGGTCCAGTTATGTGGATTTTCCAATAATTTTTAATATAATGCTTTAAATTTCATATTGACTTTGCAGGCAGGGTAGTAATTACCTCATCCAATGTTATATCTTTTATTGGCTAGTGCAATTTAGGAAAACTATACATGTATCTATTGGGTATAATTGTAGACATATAGTTCTCTCCAAAAAGAAAAAAAATTTGTAGACATGTATTAAAGTCTGAACTACTTGAGCTATGTGGTGATTCTGTTTTATTAATGACTACTATAGCAATAATTGGCAGTGTTTTAAATTTTGCTTTGGAAATTTTCAGTTCCATCAACGACAATGAAGATGATGGTGTTGTTGAGTTCCGGAAATGTATAGGCGTCCTCGCGGATAAAGTTGGTTTCTTGTCTAGGCATCGTGAAGAGCTGCTTGACAAGAGCCGAAAGGTTGAAGTTTCTAATGAACAGCTTAGGAAGGAATTGGAAGAAAAGAAAGAGCTGGTTAAAACTTTATTCACGAAGCATCAAATTGAGAAGCAGGTAACTATTTTTTTTTATCAACATTTATAGTTTTATTACAGATGCATATTTTGAACTGAATGTAAATGTGCTGGAGTAATTTCTCTTTGTGGTTTGATCCACACATTGAACATTTTTCTTTTCTGGGTAATTTTGCTTTAGGCAAACAAAGAAAAGATATCTTTCGGCCGTTTGGAAGTCCATGAGATTGCAGCATTTGTTCTCAACTCAGCTGGGCATTATGAAGCGATCAATAGGAACTGCTTGAACTACTACCTGTCTGCTGAATCAGTGGCCTTGTTTACAGATCATCTCCCAAGCCGACCCAGCTACATTGTTGGAAAGATTGTACATATTGAACGACAAAGCGTGAAGCCATTACCTCCTTCAAATAGGCCTGAGCATGGTAGGGCAGACCAAATGGATCACCTGACCTCTGACACAGGAACAGATCGTTTGACCTTGAATTCTGGATCAACTTCGAATCCCTACAGTCTCCCTATTGGTTCTGAATTCTTTGTAGTGACAGTGGCCATGCTACCTGATACTGCCATTCATTCACCTTCCTGATCCCTGCTTCCTGCAGATAGATGTGATGGAAGACATCAAGTGTACATACATTATATAAGTACTCCAAAGATAAACCCTGTTGATGGGAGTTGAACTTGATTTTCCTTTTGTACAGCTGACGATCTAATTAAGTTTAATCTCCCTTTTGTAAATAAATCTACTATTAGTATGTAAAAAAAAACTGTGAATATTTTTCTAGATCTTGATCCTTAATTGCTTTCACTTAGCAAACTTTATAAATTCATTCAGGTTCTTTATGCATCTTCTCTCTCAAATATATTGTTGAGATAAAACATGTGATTTTCACGAACATGAGGAAGGCTTTTCTTCTAATGTTTTGTTTAGTTGATTACTTTTATTGTTTATTGCATGGTTTGGATGAGGTTGTGATTCAGGATCTTGTGATTCTAAAATTGATCAGGTTGTTGCTGGTAAGGCTGAGTTTGTTTGACTTGTGTTATTGTCAACAATGAGTGAGTTAGAAGACTGATTATCTTCCGTGGAGACTGAATGCTGATGGTAATGTTTGTTTTGTGTAGTTATTTGTTTCTTTTAGCTTTTTTATGGCAAGAATTGAAATTTAATGATGAAAATGAAGTATAAATGTTTTCATTAAATAAGAATGATTAGTTTTAAAAGATAGATATGGTAAAATATACTATAATTAACTTTATTAAATCAATTTAAAAACTGGGTGCAAAGCAGACGAAATTTACAACTCTTGTTTTGTTCCTCTTCTCTTATACATATCCCATTGTATTACATATCAATATCATTTGCAAATCAAGAAAGAAAGAAAGAGCAATCAATGAAAATGTTCTCAGCAATTGATTCCACATTGTTTAGGGTCAGGTCCTCTGGCTCTTGTCACAAAAGGGTCAATTCGGATCCAAATCAAGGAGAAGATCGAGGCCAGAAGGACTGACCATATGACAACAATGGTCGGTGTCCGATTCTGCCTCCCCATGAGACCTTTCAGGAATGGATAGAGATGTGAAATCACCCAGAAGACAAAGAAGAGCTTTCCCATTAGAGGCCTTATTGCCTGGTAACCAGTGTTGATGGCATCTGTGAAGCCAGCAACTACTCCAACAAGGTTGATGATCAATACAGTGGTTGGAGGGATCAGGAGAGTTGTCCATTTAAAGTTGTATAGTTCTTTGAAATCCTGATCATATGCTTTGGATGTGACAATGAAGTTCGTGTCAATTCCTGCTACAATCTTCAGGATTCCTTGTACGACCGCGAAAAGGTGTGACGAAATGCCACCAATGACCCAAAATTGCTCGTTTCTCCACCATTCTTCAATGGTCACTCCGCTCCATCTCAGTTCAAGAATTCCACTTGAAAAGAAGGAGATGAAGAGAGCTACTAACAAGATTCCTGAGAAAGTGCTCAACTGGATCATGCAAACCAGAGAAAAAGTTACTTCCCAGTTTATTTAGTGCTATTTCAGTAAAAACAATCAAATTTTTTCTTGGATATATTTAAAAATGTATCTTTTGAATAAAAAATCATTAGAACAATTTTTTGAAAAAATACTTAATTGTTCATCTATTTTCTCAGAAAGTATTTTGACAAGTGTTTTTTCTTTTGTAAAGTTAATTTAAGTGTTTTTATATAATGCGTTTTCACTTAATAGAGATTAAAGAAATAAAAATCACTTTGGATGCCAATTTAACAACAAATGAATTGTTGTTACCTCTGGCATGATGAATTTATCTGTGAGCAAGCAGATAGCTGGGAGGAGACAGTAAACAAGGAGAGGTATGGAGGTGAAGGGGTAGATAGTTGTATTGATATATGCGAACCGCTCTAGGAGCCTGAGGTTTCCTTCCTTGCAGCCGTAGCATATGGGGTTGTGGTGACTGAAGAAAATTTCTACAGAGCCAAGTGCCCACCTGTGAGCTTGGTTGAGCCGATCCGATAGGTTGATTGGAACTGAACCCCTAAATGCAGACCTCTTTGGCATACAATATATGGTCCTCCAACCACGGCTGTGCAGCTTGAATCCTGTCAGGATGTCTTCTGTGATCGAACCATAAATCCAGCCCACCTGCAAAGGAAAAATGCAACCAAAATGTTTAAAGGATCAAGTTGAAGTCATCAGATGTAAGTTTTTAGGGGGCTAGCTACCTCAGTGCCCCATTCAGTTTTGTCTTCGTAGTCACAACTAAGTACATGAATAGCTTCTTTAAGCAAGGCTTCTCTGCTAGAGGAAGCAGGGACACCACCTTCCTCCCTTAGAGTTGAAGTCACAAAAGTTGATGATTTTCCAAATCTCTGATCAAAATTCATCTGGGACAACAATATTTCTTTGTCTCTATCTGTTCCTGCTCAATGAAATTTTACGAGTTAAGAGAGAACTAGTAAGCGATTTATTGAATATTTTAGCTTGAAAAACTTGTTCAGACCTCCCAGGTTTGTAGCCTCTCCATTTGCACTATTGTTAGGGTGCTTTTCATGATTTTTCCGGCGTCCGAAAAAGGAGCAGCAGCCACAGGTCACCATTTTGGGGCGCTTGTGAACTTTTGGGGGTTGATGTCCATATAAAGCTTGTCTTCTGAAAACACATCCTGTGCCGACATAAAAAGGACCCTGGATGCCATCTAGACCCTTCATGTTAATCTGCGATGCACAGGAAAAAGAGACTCGTCAAACTTTATCTTCCTTCTGTCTACACAACCTAGATGACATTACGAGAGGATTTCTGAGATTGGAAATGTGGATTCTTTTAGGCTTACGTCGAAAAAGACTCTGTTGCTGTTGGCATAGCGATCATTTTTATCGATGCCGTCAAATCTCTGAGGGAATTGAACAAAACACACTCTTTTTCCAACCTGAGGATCCATCAGGAAACACATTGCCTCTCTCAAAGCTTTGCTGTTGTTCACATAATGGTCACAGTCCAAATTCAGCATGAATGGGGCATTTGTCAGCACCCCAGAGACTCGAACCTGAAAATTACCAAAACAACAACACTTGCACTATTATTATATGATACGAGCCTAGAAATGTGAATTGGACTTGTATGACCTCACTTTTAAGGTCTATCTGATATAATTTTGTATAAACTTTTAAACTCTTATGTTTCTTTTTGTTTACTTCACTAATAACTACTTAGAAACTTCAAACCCGTCAAACTTATAAGTTTAGATCAATGAGATCCAAGTTTAAAAAACGTTGAAATAAACTGGCTAGAGTTACATATTTATACGATAGAAAGTAAAGTAAGATAGTTACCAAAGCATTCATGGCACCAGCTCTCTTGTGATGTAGAAAACTAGGCCTTTTCTCTCGGGACACATAAACAAGGTTGGGCAGTTGATTCCCTTCAACATCAAGGCTGCCACCTTCACCAAGAAATACTTGAATCATTCCAGGGTGATCCTTTGTATTGTTTCCAGGCCATGGTGTCCCATCTTGCATCACCCAGCCCTCTGGAGGAACAACTAGGGATTTTCCTACCAGGGCATTTATACGAACCTTGAATTCTTCGTATTCTCTCTATCAAACACACCAAAGAAAAGGGTTATTATGACCTGTTGCACGTTTCGAATTAAATACAAACAGATTCAACTAGTTTTGAAATTTTCAGAAATCTCTATTCCAGGTGGGTTTCTAGGATTTCCGACACTATTGGAATTTTGTTAATTTACGTACAATTCCTGTTAGCGTAAGCTTTTGAGTCTGATGGTAATTAATATGGTATCAAAACGGTCTACATCTCGACCAATTTTTTTTTTATTTTTGTAAAAAACGTGGTATCGTCAATATGAAATTTTGTAGTTTGCACTAACCTTCATAGCTCTACGCTCCTTAACAAATGTATGCTGAACTTTGTCCTTGAGATAATCAACTTTCTGTGCGAAGTACATCTCAGGAGCTCGAGGCTCGATGGAAAACTTCTTACAGAAGGGAACCCATTTCCGAGAAAATTCTGCGGTTTCGGACAAGGCTTCAAAGGTGAGCATGGAAGCACCATCATCAGAAATGTAGCATGAGATTCTATCAACAGGGTAGTCAATTGCCAATATTGACAAAACTGTGTTAGCTGTAACAAGAGGTGGCTCTTTCATGGTATCCACTGTTGTCACAAATATATCCACTGCTTCTAGCATGTTTGCTTCACCTTCCCGCTCATACCTACATGATATAGTATATAAGTTTATTAGCAACATATCACAAGTCTATTTTTCTTTTCGTTTTTAAGTACAGGTAAAGTTGTCTAAAAGAATGTGGATGTATATATAATACCTGAGGGAAAGGCGGTCGAGGTAGGTCTCACGAGTGATGGGAACCCATTTGGGGAACTGATCAAGTATCCAGGTGAATGCAAACCATATTTCACATATTACGGAGGTTAGCCAGAGCCCAACTGCATCATGAACTGGGTGCATGATCCTGTACTGGAGAAACAAGATCAGTATCACTAGCCGGGCAGCCACCACCATCCGATAAGGGCTGATCTTGCTTGATGGGATTGGCACTTTCCTTGATAAAGGCTGTCTTGTTTCATCAATCCTGCACCAATGTGCACCACAACATGTTGAGCTTATATAATATGGTTACGTGACTATTTTTTCGTTTTTGTTGCTTGACATATCGTATCATTTGAAGTGTATATAATAATTGTTATATACTATGAAACGTTTTGGGTGTCTGTTTATACATGGACATGTCTTGATCAATTGTGTCATCCACTCGTGGCCCCAGATTGCCTTGCTGCATTAATTTCCAGTCGTTGATCCTCTCTCTTTCCTCTCCTTTCTCTTCATCCCAACTTGCATTTCCTGATTTTACAAAGTAAATACAAAGTTAAGCACCATGTGATGTCTATAATATCAAAAGAAAAATAAGAAGGTTCGTATGTATGTCCTGTCCAAAAAAGCAAGGAATGCACAGTTGCTTGAAACAGTTCCCAAGCAACGATTTTATGTCTTTGTGCATGCATGGAGCTTTTGATTACACTTTGATGAAAATCACTTCCCAATATTCTAAGTATATTTAGTACTACTATAAGTATTGGTATTTATTTGTTTGTTTATCAGTAAAATTCATTATGCAAGTAAGACTTTCTTAAACGAATAGACCATGGGTGTTTTTATTTTTATTTATTATTTATTTTTTTAATAAATCATTAATTAAGTTATATGATCAGTGAGAAACCTTTTTACTAAATTTTTTAATCCCTATTGATTTTCTTCTGATTCTTTGGTATTGGAATATGTTATAACTATATCGAATAAAATTTTAAAGATTATGTTTCATTTTCTGAATCAATTTTTTCTTGATGGTGGTAATTACCGTCATCATCTAATTAAAATTTTTAGGTGCAGATGCCATATTTTATTAAATCATATGATTTTGATTTTTTATAACATGTTTAAGAAAAAATTTTGTTGAAAAATGTAACTCCTTTTCTTTTAAAGTCATAAAATCATTAAGATATATGGTTGATTCACTAGAATGACTTGAAAAAGATCTTAGAAAACTAATTCAATTAATTTGTAGTGATACTTATCCGAGGTGAAAATTAACACTAACCGGATTCAGGATATGGATGCACTTTATGAAGTGAAGAAGACAACTTTTGTTCTCCACGACCATGAGATCCTACACCATTCACCTGTATCCATGCAAAGTATAGTTAATTTTCACTCAACAGGAATAAATTAGTACATTTAAAATAAAATCAAATAAATCAAGTGCAAAATTTTAGCTTTTTCATTTAAATGGAGGAAAAAAAATAAAACATTCTTATCAGTTGCTCACGGTTGGGGCTTTGGAATTTTGATCAGCCTTGGTCTCTCTTCCATTATTGTTCTCATGAAGCATAGCTTGATCTACAAGATGCTTGTGGGTTTCTTCTTCCATGCTGAACTCATGTTCAATATCATCGATGTCCTCTTCATCTGCATCTCCTGCCACCCTTGGGCTCCCTTCACAGTATTTAAAAAAAATAAAAGAAGAAAAAAGGAAAGAGATCAGCTGTTCAATCCCAAACAAGAAAATTCAAATCTTGTTTGATGTACTTAAAATTCTAGCTACTAAAATAATATCACCAGCATTTACTATTATTTTGTATAGTAATGGTTAGGTGGTGAATATCCTCATTTATATACTATATATATATATATTATATTTACTGATTCTCATAGTAAAGAATCACTACTCATCCATTTTATATATAAAGTAACAATAAGTAATATATGCATATGTCTAATGTTGACGTATGTGCAAACACAAAATTAAATTAAATTCTCCTCCAAAGTAACATATGCATGTGATGGGATCGATATTTAGATTGGATTCGGAATTAGCATGCATATCAACCTTTAATACGTTTGTATCTGGTCTTGCACTGAGGACAAAGTTGAGTCCCTTCTCTTCTTTCATATTCATAGCAAGGCCTACACACAGGAAAACCACACTCCTCGCAAGCCACAAACAGATCTCCTTCAACAGTCAACCCAATCCCATCTCCACATATCTCACAAACTTGACCATCCAAGCTTTTCCATGGCTTCGGCTGCATGCAACATTAATTAAATAACCAATCAACATTTTAAAATTAAATCAGTTGCATTATAAGAATATATATATATTAATTTTATTATTTACATAAAAATGTATTAGGATAGCATTCCATAACATTTTTGCCATATTATGTTTAAAAATAAGTACAATAAATAAGGTTCTTGAGTCTAATAATTTTACTGAAAAGAAGAACAATTTTTCTTTTTTCTTTTTTAACTTGAAAGTATGTGCTAATATCTTAAAAAACTAGCTATATATTTTCTATTTTATAAATTTATAAAGAATTGTTTAGTATAGTGTTTGAATATAGATATAAATAAAACAACCTTTATTCTTTGTAAAACTAATGCTAAATTCAAAAGCTACTAGAAAATAAAATGTTTTTCAACTTTTTTTTTTTTGTGAAGTACGTAGAATAAATTAGTAACATGCACGCATAAAAAGTTACAAAATCTAATTTCTTCCTTTTTTCTCACCAAATATTTGAAAAATCTGAAAATTATTTTTTAATTAACACAAATTCGACACCCTTTTTTATGCTTTTTGAATTAAGAAAATCAGAAAACACAGATTTCAAAAGCAGTAATAACAAAAAGATAATCAAGACCCTAATAAGTATTTGTTAATATATATATATATATATATATACCTCTTCATGGTTGTGAATAACAATAAGCTCATTGCGGTTGTGAGATCCAGCAAACAACACAGAACCAGCTGCCATGATCTGACATGCAGAACCAAGAAAATAAAAATAAAGAGGTGATGAGAGTGAGCTGAGGCTGGTGGTGGAGTTTGAGTTATGGGAGGCCTCATTTATAGTGCATGAAACTAAGGTAGAACATTAGAATCGGAAAATCTCTCACCTAATTTTTGGGTGGTGAGTTTTGTTTGGTTGCAGAGTCACCATTATATATCTTGATGAAAGCTAGCTTTGTCTAGTTCTAGATTAGGCATCCTGTTGGGATGATTCATTAAACACGAGACGAGATTGAGGAATAAGTTTTCGAGTTTAGATATGATCTTAATTAAACAAGTTAGATAATGTACATAGATATGTATGTGTTGGTTGATGGCACGATGATAAGATTTGTCACTGCCACGGAGAAATGCATGGATGCCATGCAATTTCAAGTTTATGTTGTAATAATGGCTGCAACTTATTTATATATGAACTTGTAGGACAACAAGTGAAAACTAATGATTAGTGGAGTAGGATCGTGGTATTTTATTCTACTAGCAGTTTAGTGAATAATCATTATACCCATTTGTCAAGATATACAAAAACATGTAACATTCACTCTTGAATGAAAAGTTGTGCATTGTATTTAAGTATCACATTACCTTAAAAATATATATATATATATATATATATATACAAGAGCAAAATTCCATATGGATGATTTTCAGGAAAAAGTATACTACAACAACAAAAACAAAAAAGATATACCAAACAGTTATCATAGAGATTTATTTGTGTTTATCAAGAATGCAGTTGTATGTGTTTCGAAAAACAATTCTCTCCAGGATCCTGCATCACGTTTTCCTATCAGTTAGAACAAAAATGTTTGTAGGGAAAATATTGTGGGAGAAGAGAATTTGCAATCAAAGTTGTGTTTATTCGAAAGGTTAATATTCAAACATGGTCAGAAGTAAAATTAGTTTTGATGTATAAAATTGTTGTGACAATATCCTGTATGTGTGATTCATAATTTATCTAATAAAATCATATTTTATACACTTTCATCTATACAATTTAATTTAAATTCAAAATCACAATAAAATAGTTTAAAATATACATATATACATAGAGATTCTTATTGAGCATGCATACATATTGTGTGCTACTTACAAAAGTTTTTGGGAAATAAAAAAGTAGCTTTTAGGGCCTTTCACCGTCAAAATCATTTTATGTAGGCTTTCCTAATTATGGCCTTACTTTTGTCATCACAAATAAATATTTCATTTTATCAATCACAGATTATCATTTTCGAGAAACATTTTTTTTCCCTCAAAAGAACAATTTTTACCAGTTCAGATTGAGAAATTATACAATTTATTATCATCCAAAATATGTACACCAAAGAGTCAATTACTTTAAAGGACATTCTCACCTATAATAGATAATAAAACATTCCTTCATTTAAAACTTTTATCAAGACAAAGGCAAATAGTTTTGTTTAAACACAAAAAAAGTTTTTTCTTTTTCTCTTTTTTTTTTTTTTTTTTTTGTTTAAAGATAAAAAAAAAAACAAAAAAACCAAAGAAAGGTTTTGTTTTATATGATTCATATCAGGCTTTGAATTTTTATATATATGTTTGATACATAAAGAAAAGTTATACATATTAGTGTTTGAAAAGATGAATAATTTTTTTTTTCTTTCATATAAGTATCGTTTGAAATTTGAAACCACAAAATTATTACTTATATTTGAAGCTTCTAAATACAATAGAGCATAAACAGTTTAAATTGCTCCATCACTTTGATGACTTATATTTTATTTTTGCCTCTTAAAATACTCTTTCAATATATCCAAAAATAAAAATAAAAAAAATCTTGGTAGTACTTTGTTTAAAAAATAATCACTGCAGTACTTAGTAATATTCTTTGAAATATTTTATCAAACACAAATCCAATAGATGAAACACCTAGGAAAAAAGAAATGTCAAACCAACAAGAAAAAAGTTTGAATAAGAGATGACGAAGAAGAAGACATAATGGGTGTATAAAGTAAATGAATGTTGCAAGAAATATTTTGAGTGTCAATAGAGCCACTCAATAAATTGTTGTTGTCAATGTAGTAAAAGCCTGTAAATTAACCCTTAAATTAGTGTAAATTTTAGAACTAACATCAAACTATAAAAATGAGTTGTTTTAGCATCATTTTTGTTTATGATCTACTGTTCATGAACAAGGGCAATACTTTACCAACGAAGGATTATGGTCCATTTTCGTAAAGTATTGTCTTTACTCATGAACCAAAATGTACCCAAAAAAATTTACTTCTATTATTTGACGTCAGTTCTAAAAATCACACTAATTTTAATACTATGAAAAAGCTACTTTTTATTATTATATAGCCCAATTTATATAAACTTAGTAAATTAAAAAAGAAATTAATTATCCAATTTAATTAATTAGGTTCAAGCTCAAATTAATATGTATACATCAAGACCAAATCTCTTCTCGGTTTAAGTGGTTTGTCATAGCTACATTTCTATGTTTTCTAAACATATGTGGGAAATTTTCTCCTTGATATTGTGAGAGTATTATTTCAAATCACATGTAGTGTTTAATCTCAATAAATTTTGATAGATTTCACCCAATAGACTCCAAACCAATTAGGTGTTAGATTTCAGTGTGTATATTATTTTTTTATATATATACACACACAACAACAAGAAGTCTACATCAACCATGTAATCCGACACTCTTACCTACATGAATCATCATGCATGAAACAAACTTCGCAACTTCATAACTAGTTTTTATACCCCAAAAAGTGAAAGTTAATTGACTTTGCACCAAACAAATCTTGCTTAAACTTCTCAATTAACAAAATCCATGCATCTAGAGATACCACAGTTTATTCCAATCATTTTTATGATCTATACTACCCAACTAAAATCTTCCACGATTTACACAAAGCAAACTACACCTCATGTTGATCTCAGTCACTTGCTAATGTTAAAAGAGTGCTGTAACTATATTTTTTAGAGGTTAAACTTTTGATTTTAGTAGTATTTAAACTGAGACTAGCCAACCAGCTAGCAGACCTTGCACTCTTAAGTTATTTTTACAAGGATATGTTAGAATTTAATGCTAATTTTTTTCCTATTAATTAACTGTTAGACTAAGTTTTTCACTTTCAAATAATCTCTCAGTATTTGGTTACAATAATATTATTTTTCAAAAAATTGACAAATAAACTTCTTGTTGTTTATTGAATAAATTAATTAACCTCTATGAGAAAGTATAGAAGGCTAGGTGCTTTTCCAAAAGCATTTACGAAGTAAAGGTCCATCCTACACAAACATTAAGCCAAACATTGCTTAAATTATGAATGTATTATTGTGATAGTAATTATCTCCTAACATTTGAAAGTTTGATATGAAGTATACTATCCTGTTGCATTTCATCAAAGTATGTCCTAAAATAACTCTATGATCTCGCGTGTCAAAAGGGCATATCGTGTCTAGTTTCTTCTTTTGTCTAGTAGAAGTATCAACATGAAACTTGCAACTTATCTGCAAGAAAGGTAATTAGGTTTTATCAGAAATGGATATTAAGGTACAAGATTAAACATCATAGAATCATTTTGTTGCATCAAGTCAATATCACAATAGCTCTCAAAGAGTTACACAGTAAACAAAGAGTTGCTGCTAAATATTGCAATTCTACCTATACACCCCACCCTCATGAAACAAGAACTATATTAGGGTCTAAAATGATCAAATTGAGTTTCTAGGCTCAGGATCCAACTGAGATTCTGAGAATCTTTATCAATCACCACTTTGAGTGAAACCAAACACTTGAACCTCACTAAATCTGTTGAAATTATTTCCAAAATAAATGCACAATCAGTTCATGTTGTATATCCATGGGAGCTCATTGAAAGTGAGACACTTTATTATGGTATCAAAGGCTACTCATTCAATGCTGCTGCAAACCACATCAGTCAATGAACTTGGTATGTTTATGATGCTTGTGTGTTATGTTGTGCTTTGAGTTAAAGTTTCATATATTAGCAGAAAATCATAATATCATTAGATACCAGATAAGAATTCCTTTGGAAATGGATGTTTCTCTGGTTAGGACTGGTTATAACAAACTAAAGGTTTTACAACATTGTAGAAGGTTGCAGATGCATTATGTAACTAGTTCTATAGCATCGTAAAACTACTTCTTCTGAAAAAAAACCAATCCTAACTAGAGAATTATATATATATATGTATATATCATACTTTTATAAACAATATCTAATAACTTTAAAAAGTTAGGATAAACCATCAAATTTATTTATTACATTTGAATTAAATAGGAGAGAGAATTTGTTTTATGAGAGAAAATACAATGGATAAATTCGATTAGTTTGTTTTAACTTTTTAAAGTTAGAAGGTACTGATTATAGAAATACAATATATACATATATACATATATATATATATATATATTTGTTTTGCTGCATCTGTTTAATTAAATTGTCTTCCTAGCTTCCATTTTAACCTTCTGGAATATTGAGTAGCTTATTTCATTTGTGATGCTTTGAATCTTTTGTTACAATAGTTGAAATTGGAAGTTGTAGACCTATATATACGTTTCTGACTCTAGACAAATTAGGCATATTTGATAAAATTCTATTTTGTTAATATTGAATCATATCTGAAAGCTTGCTGTTTGGTAATATTGTTTGAAATCTTGGACGAAGTTTGTACATATTGATGTGGCATCTAAGGTATTGACTACTTTCTTGCTGTGATCTGAAGGAGTTCCTGTAACACTGTTGATTGTGAAAAAATTCAATATTCACCCATATCTTGTTATGAATTATGGGTGAAAGACTTTGAAGTTGTTGGAAATGTGAGCTTCCAAAGCCGCATGCTTAGAAAATGTGAAGTCTAATAGATTCTTGGAAGCAGAAAGTGGAGAAGTAGCACAAAACAGAATTTCATTGAATTCAGTGCAAAACTGGGTACAAATACAAATATTGCTACACAAAAAATTCCCACTCTAGTTTTATTCCTTGTTGTGCATCTCCTGCTAGTTGGTTCATACACATCACATGTCAGGTACTCTCAAGCAAAGAATTTACATCTATATTGCCTGGAGATAGATGCATATATCAAAGAAGAAAAGGAAACCAAATAATAATTTTTTTTTTTTTCAGCAATTGATTCCACACTGTGAGGTAGTAGGTCCCTTGGTTTTCATCACAAAGGGGTCGATTCGAACCCAAAGCAAGGAGAAGATTGAGGCCAGAAGAATAGACCATATAACAACGATAGTTGGTGTTCGGTTCTGCTTCCCCATTAGACCTTTGAGGAAAGGATATAGATGGACAATCACCCAAAAGGAGAAGAAGAGCTTTCCAAATAGAGGTCCCCATGATTGTACACCATTGTTTATGGCATCCGAGACCCCAGCAACAACTCCAACAAGGTTGATGATCAGGACAGTAGTTGGAGGGATCAAGAGAGTTGTCCATTTGAAGGTGTATAGTTCACCAAACTCCTCATCATCAGATGCCTTGGATGTGACAGTGAAGTTAGTGTCAATTCCAGCCAAAATCTTCAACAGACCTTGTACAACGGCGAATAGGTGAGCAGAGATTCCACCAATGACCCAAAATTGCTCATTTCTCCACCATTCCTCAATGCTCACTCCACTCCATCTCAGCTCAAGAATTCCGGTCGCGAAGATTGAAATGAATAGTGAAATGAAGAAGAGACTAGCAAAAGTGCTTATCTGGATAATGCAAGAATAAATTTTATTAGCTATCATTTAATGAACATATCAAAATGCAGTGATCTTATTTCTAACATTGCATATAGAATGAATTTGTTATTTTCATTGATGAGTAAGACTGAAATGGAATGATTGAAATGGTTACTGCTCATATCATTTTCTAGCATTCAATGGAAATGAGTACTATTCAATTCTTACCTCAGGCATTATAAATTTATCGGTGAGCAAGCAGACTGCTGGGAGGATACAGTAGGCAAGGAGTGGTATGGAGGTGAAGGGGTAGATAGTTGTGTTAACATAAGCGAAACGTTCGAGAAACCTGAGTTTTCCTCCCTTGTAACCATACCAGACTGGACTATGACGACTGAAGAAAATCTCAACGGAACCAAGTGCCCATCGAAGGACTTGATTGAGACGATCAGACAAGTTGATGGGAGCTGAACCCTTAAATGCAGCCCTCTTTGGCATACAGTAGATGGATCTCCAGCCACGGCAGTGCATCTTGAAACCTGTTAGAATATCCTCTGTAATTGAACCATAGATCCATCCCAACTGCACAAGCAAAATCCATCAGATTATGAGATGATCAAGAATCACAAATCACATGAATGAACTTGAAAATTTAGTTCCAAGTTAATTGTGTTTTGAAGCACAGTTTCACTATGACAAATGTCACACTCAAGTTCTAGCTGCTAACTTTACCTCAGTACCCCATTCAGTTTTGTCTTCATAGCCACAGCTGATGACATGAATGGCTTCCTTAAGCAGGGCTGCTGGGCTCGAAGATGGAGGGACACCACCTTGGTCCATCAGAGTTGAAGTCACAAATATTGCAGATTGTCCAAATTTCTTTTCAAAATTCATCTGGGACATCAATAACTCCTTGTCATCATCCATTCCTATATTGAACAAATTTAAGTTTACGTTAGGTAATCAAAGATTGAAATATCAAGCAGTGAAGTAAATGATTCACAGGGTAAGATTTTAGAAACCTCCTAGGCTTGCACCCTCTTCATTTGCACCATGCTTAGGATACTTCTTTTTCCGGCGTCCAAAACATGGGCAGCAGCCACAGCTAGCCATCTTCGGGCGCTTAGGACCTTTAGGAGGTTCATAGCCATATAAAGCTTGTCTTCTGAAAACACAACCTGTCCCGACATACACTGGACCCTGAATGCCGTCTAGACCTCTCATGTTGATCTACAAGACACAGAAAAGAAAATGTTTTTATATCTTGAGCTTAACACAATCTAGAGGGCTAGCAAAAAACCAGTTTGAATGGTGAATATGTTTTTCTGCTAGCTTACATCAAAAAAGACGGTGTTTCTGTTGGCATAACGATCATGTCTATCAATACCATCGAATCTCTGAGGAAATTGGACATAGCAAACCTTCCTCCCAGTCTGCGGGTCCATAAGGAAACACATGGCCTCTCTCACAGCCTTGCTGTTGTTCAGATAATGGTCACAATCCAAGTTCAGCATAAAAGGGGCATTTGTGAGGACCCCAGACACACGAACCTGAAAATTGGAAGGAATTAAAAGAGTTCAACACTTACATACATGACAAAGAGAGCTGACAGAATTCATTCATTAAAAAGACTTTGTTATCTTCACCAAGGCATTCATGGCACCGGCTTTTTTGTGATGTAGAAAACCAGGCCTTTTCTCACGAGACACATAAACAAGGCGTGGCAGCTCGTTTCCTTCAGTATCATGGCCTCCACTTTGGCCAAGAAATACCTGAATCATACCAGGATGATCCTTGGTATTGTTTCCTGGCCACGGTGTCCCATCTTGCATGATCCATCCTTCTGGAGGAACCTTTGAGGCTTTTGCTACAAAGGCATTAATCCGAACCTTGAACTCTTCGTATTCTCTCTGTCGAACACCAAACAACCGAAAATTCAGATTAAACAGCTTCACGCATATTGAACAAACATGGAAATTAATGAAAATGTAGCACAAACCTTCATAGCTCTGCGCTCCTTAACAAATGTAGGCTGGACTTTGTCCTTCAGATAATCAATCTTTAAAGTGAAGTACATCTCCGGGGCTCGAGGCTCTATAGCGAATTTCTTACAAAAGGGAACCCATTTTCGAGCAAATTCAGCAGTTTCGGACAGGGCTTCAAAGGTGAGCATGGAAGCACCATCATCAGAAATGTAACATGAGATCTTATCAACTGGGTAGTCCATTGCCAAAATTGATAAAACTGTATTAGCTGTAACAAGTGGGGGTTCCTTCATGGGATCCACTGTACTAACAAAGATATCCACCGGAGCAAGCATATTGGGTTGACCTTCCTGCTCATACCTGCATCACAGATTTATCACAGAGCAAAAGACTTATTATTCCTTTTGTTTTTCAAACTGTGTTACAAATATTATTAACATGGTCTAAACTACTTGGTTGAACGGAAACTAATCTGCCCACTGAGATTGATTCTTTTAACATCAAAATCGTTTGGTGCTCCGCTTGTGTCCAAAGATTTAAAATAGGTAAATGTATACCTTAAGGAAAGGCGATCAAGGTAGGTCTCGCGATCAATTGGGAACCATTTTGGAAACTGATCAAGAATCCAAGAAATTGCAAACCAGATTTCACATATCACGGAGGTCAGCCACAGTCCAATAGCATCATGCACCGGGTTCAAAATTCTATAGCGGAGGAAGACGGCCAAAATAATAAGCCGAGCCACAATCACCATCCTGTAAGGGTTGACCCTGCTAGAGGCAATTGGCACTTTCCTTGATAGGGGCTGCCTAGCTTCATCTAACCTGCACCAGTTGAGACATGAAAATTAAGTGAGCTAAAATCTTGAATTCGAGCGTCACATGATCAAATATTGGCATTGTTGCATTACATGGCTGAATCCGGATCGTTTAGATCATCAGGTTCAGGGCCCAAATTGCCTTGCTGCATTTTCCAGTCATCCATCCTGTCTTTCCACCCTCCCTCTTTCTTCTCATCCCATCTTGCACTTCCTGTTTAACACAAAGTGCATGCCATTTAAAACATATCATAAGATCCTACAAAACACTTTCTCATTTGATGAGGTGCTCAAAGATTAATAGACCAAGTACATGAGTGAACTTGAGTTTTCAGCTCTAGAATACATATACATAATAAAAAAATGTAAAACATTGCTTCTAACCGATTGAAGAAAACAAAATTTACCAGGTTCGGACACTGGATATGGATGAACTCGCTTGTGGAGTGCAGAAGACAACATCTGGTCATGGGCTCCAATTGGGAACTCCCCACTAACCTGCAAACAGGAAACAGGAAACAGGAAACTGTTTTCACTTACAAAGAAAAGAAGATCCTTCGTATCAAAATTGATGCAAAAGGCGATAAAACGTTGCATACACATTGTTTCTTTACACAATAAGAAGAACTTTTTGCTTACCGGTCTGGATCTGATACCAGCAATAACTGGTGGAAACTGCGAATTCTCATCGCTCTCAGGGCCTCTTCCATAGCTCATCTTTCCATGAAGCATATCCGCGACATGCTTCGTCTTCTGCTTCTCATCGTCAATGTTGAACTCATGCTCAATATCATCAATATCCTCTTCATCATCATCTCCCTCCACTCTTGCACTCCCTTCACATCAAATTAAAACAACCATCCAAAATGAAAAAGAAAAATCAGTAAGTTCCTCTGGATCATTGTTTACTATATTTTTCAAAGACACATTCAACAAACATGTTGTGTGTTATGATTTATATACCTTTGAGACGCTTGTATCGCGTCCTGCACTGAGGACAGTGTTGAGTCCCTTCTCTTCTTTCATACTCATAGCAAGGCCTACACACAGGGAAACCACATTCATTGCAGGCCACAAACAGGTCTCCATCCACAGTCAGGCCAATCTCATCACCACATATCTCACATACTTGACCATCCAAATTCTTCAGAGGCTTAGGCTGCACCAAGCAAACCAAAAACACCCGAATAACATTAACACATGAACCATTTATATATTAACACAAAACATTACTACATTTTCGATAATTTCCTTTTATGTTCAGATGGGTTGTCAATAATGCATTTTGAAAATCTTTTAGTACCACCAAAAGCACTTTTGAGTTAATTATTCACTTAATGTTAGAAAACAGAAAAACACTTCTACTTCTTTTCCTCAGAAGCCTTAGTAAGTGATCAAGATATCATCTTGAAGTGTGTTTTGGATAAAAACAACTTTTTGCCTCTCACAAGTAATTATTCGAAAGTGCTTTCTACAAAGAAGCACTTTCAAAATACCAACTTTCAAGTTTATATTCATTTTATAGATAAAAGAAAGTACTTACACATACACATATATATTTCATAAACACTTATCTAAAAGCAGGTTATTATAAGTTGAAGTGTACAAGGGTGAGAGAGTTACCTCTTCATGGTTGTGAATAACGACAAGCTCATTGCGGTTGTGAGAGCCAGCGACAAGGCCAGCACTGGCTTCCATGGTGGTGGATGGAGGTGGAAGAGAGAAAGTAGACACAGAGTGAGAGAGATGGGGTTGGATTTTTATCTATGAAGAAATGTTGTAGGACACAAGAAACCTGAACCTCACTCTTCCTCTTCATGCACCTACTTGTGTGTTTGAGTTTGTTGCTGAGTCACCATTGCCATTGCCTTGAAGTTAAGCTTCCTCCTATATGTTTTCCAACCACCAATATTTCCCGGTTGTTTCATGTTTCAACGACCATCTTATGTGTCCTTGTTTTCTTTTCTAATTATATATATATATATATATATATATATATATTTTTTTTTTACATAAAATTTTATACCGAGACAAGTTATATATATGTATTCACATCATTCATGTTTCAACGACCATTTATGCATAATTATTTCATTTTTTTTTTTAAATTATGAATAAGGTGAGATTCCAACTCATTATAAAATTAAAGTGTAGATAAATAAATAAATATATATATATTTTTTATTTTGTTTGAAGAATTAAAAGAAATATAGGTATAGTATATTTTATTATCAGAAAAGCGTCTTAGACCTAACTTTACTATAAAAGTTAGTTTATGAGTGGAAGTTTACCTCACCTTATAAACCAGTATAAATTTACATTTTCAACTAATATGAGACTATCTAACACTCTCTCCTCACGTGTAGCGTGCTTGCTTAACAACATTTACACATACAACTGAGTTTGAGCCTACAACTCAGATAAAGTTTGACTCGTTATTGAAAAAGTTCAGCTCTGATAACATATTAGCTTTTGGATATAATGATAACTAATATAATATTAAAATTGGAGGTTTCTAGTTTGAACTTTCTTTTCCCCCTCTATCTATTGTCTTGTTGTACATGTTTTACGATAATGAGCGTTTAGTATGTGTTTGTCATTTGTTATTTATTTATGTTGTACACATGAGGGGACATATTAACATATAATAACCTTAAGGTTTAAATATTATAGTTAGATCATTTTTTATCAGCTTAAGTTTTTAGATGTGATGGTAACTAATATTTTCTATAATTTAACAAGGAGGATTTAATGTGAATGAAATCGAATGTGGCCGAACAAAGACTCATTTAGATACTTATGTGATTATTATTAATAATTTCATAGTTTTTGACACTTGGAATTCATTTATAAATATTCATTATGTGATTGCTTAACTAAACGGCCCAACTGATGTCGACATTATGGTGTATAACAAGCAAGTTTCTTATTCTTATTATTATTATTATTTTTTAAAAGCAAGTTTCTTGGTTTTTATCCCTAAATTTTAGTTTAACTAATTAGAAACGAGTATGAAGTATAAAGTATTGATGTTTGTGTTTTGAATTACTAAATTTAAATTCCCCTTTGATAAATTTTCTAAAATTTGTACTCGAGATTATAAAATTTAAGGCAAATATGTCTCATCTTTCTCTTTTTTATTAAAAGAATTAAAATATAATTAAATCTGTTTATAAATTATATTATACGATCTACGTCTTCGTTTTTAATCACAATGACAAGAAATAACCTGCACGATTGGTCCACCACTTGAGTTATTCAAATTGCAGAAACCAATCTGAGAAAATTATCAAATTAATATTGCAGCTGGGCCTTAGCTTTGTTGGTAAAATTTTTGAAACCCCCACCCCCCGTGCAATGAAGCACGGGTTCTAAATCCCAAATAAACAACCTCCCACCTTAATTGTGTGGATTTTCTCCCCATCTTGCGTGGCTCATCCTCTCATCTATGTGTGGAGTGCTTCCTTTCGTATGGGAGTAATGCTCTAGATCATGTCTCGAAGTTTAATTACGTCTGATCCCAATTGATCCCTGGACTTGTATCAACCATAAAAAAAAAAAAATTATCGAATTAATATTATGACAGTGATTAATTAGAGATGACCACTATTGTCATCATTGCAAAATTTTTATAAACACGCAAGTTGTATGGTGTAGCATCAAGCTCCAAATGTCAGAGTTGGTGGCAGATTAATCTTAGATATTACTCTGATATTGAATCTACAAAGTTTCATTGTCCGAAACCTTATTTTGTAATATCGAAGCCTATTTCGCAACAAAAATTTAACTATTGTACATAATCAGTAATTAAATAAAAGGCTAGAGTAAAGAGGTCACGAGAGAATTCGTGTTACTTATTCAAAAATATTTCAATTCCATGGTATTTCTCGATTATATCTCAATCTTGATATCTAAAAAAAATTAAAAATATATATATAAGAAATGAAACATATCAAATAACGTAAGTATGACATACTCATACTAATATCTTTATTTGTCATGTTAGTTACAAGTTGCGTCCTCCTAGCTTTGGCAGTGCCTCGTCTCGTGCCTTTTGTGTCTTTAACAAAGACATGGGTTATATATCTAGTGCCCCCTTAAAAAATCGTGGATTTTCCTCATTTTCGTATGGTCCGCTCCCCATCTGTGTGTGAATTAATCCCTTTTGTATAAGAACAGCTCTCTGGATTGCGCCACCAACATCCTATTTTGCTTGATCTTGATTGTCCTCTAGATTAATCGTAAAACTAAAAAAAAAAATAAAAAAAAGAAAGTAAAAACAAAAAAGTTGTGACCCCAATTTGATACTAGTGTCAATGATAAATTTTAATAAATCAGATACATTACATATTTGACATTTTGGGAGACGAATAATTTGTATTGAATACTACATGTGGTCATCGCTGTCAGCAGCTTGGTTGTCAAACTGGTTGTGCAAGTAGAAAGCAAAAGAAAAACATGTGAGAGAGTATGCTTCAAATGCAAGAACTTAAAACCCAAGTCAAGTTCAATTCGTTTGGTGAGTAAGTTGGGGCTTCTCCATCTAGATAGTACAGTCCCTCCTACTTTTGTATATATGACCTGCACGTTTGTAACCCAAACCATGTTACATGACTAGAACTCATACTAGAATCATCCCGTCATTTTTCCATGCTCAAATTTTTCTTCGATGTTTACGAACACGAGTCTTACCTAGCCAGCAACATTTAGATGTTTTTTAAATTCAAGCCATCAATTTTCAGCCATTAGGTGCATTTGAGGGATCAGATTAATTTATCCTTTTGGGTTATTTGACGTAAATAACACAAAAGAATAAACAAATCTCATACATCAAATGTATCCAACAGTTGTAAATTGAAAGTTTTGATTTTAAATGATAAGAATGGTGCTCACTTTATAGATTGTACGCGTATGTAACGTTGAAAGAAAATGTTAAACAACAATATCTCATGATCATCATCATCGGTCCACTTCGGTGTAGCTGCATGTAGTAATACAAGCTCAATCATACTCATGTTTAACTAAGAATCTGCAACACATTAACAATCAGTCAAATTTCAATACGCATGGTATGTTCGAAGGTGGCTTAGATAATAGGACACAGGCAACAAGGTTGCTTATAGAAAAAAGGAAAATCATATCGCGGGAAACCCCAGCCAAATCAAAAGGAAAAAATATCCCTATCGCAGGATACTAAATTGAATAATTTTCACGTGCCAATACGGAAAGCAAAAATGCCAAGCTCAGTCTTTAATGTCTTCATTAATATATCTTATGAACCAACCCTTCTCATTCTTCACAGTTCTTCAACAAAGAGAGCTACTAAATCACCCAAAAATATTTTAGTGATGAACAATGAACTTACTACCAAATCTCCCTTAAAATGATACATTTACACATGCCGAAAATCTTACAGATTGTTATATCTCCCACAAGAAACTTTTGGGAAAATATAGACCTAAACTTTGTCAGCACTTTAGACGAGACACTGGCCAGCTAAGCAAGGAAAAAAGAAAAATAACTAATGCCGCATAAGTTACAAGTGTTGGATCTGCAAGTGCTCCTTATGTCATTAATTGAAAATCTAATAAACATGTCATACACGTATTACACTAATGCTATACACAAACTTTTAAGATTTCCAACCTAATCAAAGAGCACAAATAAAGATTACCCGGCTAGCTATGTTGCTGTTATAAAACTCCTCCAGGAATTTTAAACTGCACTCAGACACCAGCTGAGACTTCATTAGTAGCTGACTTATCTTTTTTCTTTGGCGATGGTTCTTGACCCTTTTGTAAAAGCACCTTATTTGGAACTAATACTATGTTTATGTTCCTGTCTCTGAAGTTTTTGCTCTCCTCTGTTGCAAGCTGCAGAATGTAAGACAAACAAGAATATTAGTATAGAATTAAAAGAAGAGGCAATGTGGCGTGTATATACAACAAGAATTACATAAATTCTCAACCAAAAAAAAAATGTGCAAGCACCCCCAGAAATGCAGCACACATATGCATAATATGCACATATTCATAGCATGAAGAACTATAAAACCAAAAGAGATCCATTCAAAGAAGCATTTGTTTATAACACAGAGGAAGTCATGGTTAGTTAGCTAACTGATTCAAATAAGTCATATAAATCTTTGCTATAAAATAGAGCATTTTAGGGTTTGATAAAAACAATCTGACAGCTTGTCTTCAATTGAATAAGTAACAGTTAAACTAAGAATATTTGGTTTGATCATAATCCAATTTTTCTGTTATCTCCAATTATAAGTAACTTTGTGCATTTGCTTTCAATTTACTTTGACCACTTTAAGCTTTGCTTTATTGGATAAGAAACTAAGAATGTACACACAAAATTCAATGGTCTACAATGTCATCCTGAAACGAGATAGTTGAGCAGATAGGAGAAATTCCCAGACAAACAAGTAGAAATACTAAAGCTAAGATGCAATAGTAGATTGTTGGACTTAATCTGATCACAAGGGAACAATATCATTTTAATATTTTCATTTTTATAGGAAACGTTAAACAGAAAGGATTTTATTAATGAATGAGAAAAAGTGGAAATACTCTGTGATGGATATTGCAAGGTATTCTATGGATTTTTTCTTTTCCCTGTGAAGTTCATAATTATTCATTCAAGACAGAAACAAATATAATATGAATACCTCCCCAACATCATTCTGGAAACGTTTGATTAGCTCAATAGCAATATTTCTGAAGTCGTTTTCCCCGCCCTTTCAGGTTCACTATGACCTTAACCTGAAAGAATTAACTAACAATTTTTCGTAAAGCAACCTGCAGAGATTACAATATATCCATGTTAACCTAATTGCACATATGCTAAGGTACCTTGTCACCATCTTTCAAAAACTTTCTTGCAGCTTTCAAACGCACACCGTAATCATGCTGATCAATGTTGTAACTGTAAAAAAAGATCAAACATAAGAAATAAAGAATGAAAACCAGCAATGCATGTTACAGCTTCAGAAATTCGTATGAAAATGGAATGGCGAATTTCGAACATATACGACAATAGACCAGTCTTCCTACATCAGTAACTACTGTCATTACTTCCAATATCAATAGCTCCACCAGTGTAAACCATATAATTGGAAAAGAAGGCCATCCCTCCAAGCTTAAGATGTTGACAAAAACCAATGTTAGAGAAAATCACTGTTTGAAGTGGAATTTAAGAGGTCCAGTCAATATAAAATTTACTCTGAAAATCTTCACATAAAAAGCCAAACCTTGAAGCTAACAATGACAGATCAGAATTAATAAGCTACCAACAATCAGAACATGGAAAAACAAACTGAATAATTATTCGGATGAGTGAACAAAACTAAATGCATCAGTGAACTCACCCCATTTTCAGCTCCTTCAAATCCATGCGATTGGCTAGCATTGAAGAGCACATTTCCGTCAGTAACTTTATTCGTTTCTCATAATGAAAATTCATGAATCAATCAGAGAACAACAGCAAACTCTAAAAAGAGAAAACATTCACCAGCACTCTTCTTCTGCTGTCCTCTTTTCTTCTTTTGTTGTTCATACCTATATTTACTGAGAAAAAGGTAAAAGCATGTATATTATCAGAATTTTAAATTAAATAAATAACAAGATAAACAAAAGAAATTAATATATCCAATGACAATGATCTTAAAAGCTTCATTTTTATTGTCAAAGCTGCCCCACAACACCACCCAAACCTTGTTATAGTGAAGAAGGTATAATTTCGTTCAACAGTGCCCCTAAATTTACATCCTTTCAAAGCTTGAATTTTGGGTTTCAAAGCATTAAACTATCTATTTGTATATAAGCAGTAAATTAATATAAGAGTAAATGCAAACATCCAAGTTAAATATATTACTTGTAATCCATGATCCTGAGAACTGGGGGATCTGCATCTGGGGATAATATTACCTGCAAGATGCCAGAAGGAAAAACTCTCTCAGGATTCAATTGCATTACTTAAATTACAAGAGAAGCTCCAGTAACATTATTCAAAAACTGTACTGATCTAAGGACTGAAGTGCTCAACCATAGAACTACCTGATCCATTTTACAAGTGGTGAATAATTTAGGTTGCCATGGAGATATATTCTTTAATGACCATGAGTCAGTCAGAACTTTAAACGAGAATGCTTATTCATATGTTCTTATTCCTCTGCATTTTGGAATATGGATTGATTGCATAGGAAATTAGTTTATAGCCACATATATCGCGGAGCAAACTAACAAAATGTGCCAATCAATGAAGTGTTAATGCAGGAGTCATCCAGTCTAACACGAAAACGACTTCATTGCATGAATAAAACAGCCGTTGCAAAGATTTGTAGGGACTTGGTTTATAACATATTATCAAAATGTTTCTCCCAAACTTATCTAAACTTGAGAGTTACTACTAAAAGATTCAACGGAAGATATCAACACTTATTAGAACCCATATAGTTCAAACAAACTACAAAGCAGAAGCCAAAATAAATGAAAGTACATCACATCACTACTCTATACTTCTCAAAACTACAGATTCATATCTTCAAACCATTTCCACCACTTCAAATGCTACTAGAAACATGGGCAACAACATTCATCATGATCACAAATTTAGAAACATCCCAATCATGATTCAGACACTAAGGGTATGTTTGGGTGACTGGTTATAGGACCGGATTGGAGATAAGGGAGAATACATATTTTAAACCAGTGTTTGGCAGATGCATTATATTGGAGTTGAACGAGTTGAACAACCCCTAAAGTGCCACTGAATAATACACAAGGCGTTCATATGAAACCCACCTAGAAGGTGGGTTTCAATGAATGCAGTGTTTATTCTTTTATGCAATCAAGATTTTTAATTTTCAGCATCATGGCATTTGTTTTTTTAGCTTAACATGATGAGTTTTGTCGACTTTAACATCATAATTATTAAAATAATTTTAAACAATTACATTTTATTTAAATCTTCCAGAACTTTGGATGTAAATTAATTAAAAGTATTTTTATTTAATTTAAAAATGATTAAAAATATAATAAAAATATTTTGATATAATTATTTCTCATTATATCCGATCAGATTCTAAAAAATTCAATCCAATCCAGTCCAATCCAATACAGTACACCTTATGAAAATGTTAATGAATTGTGGGTGTAAATACTAAATACACATTACAGACAACAAATAAACATGTATACATATAAGTGTAAGAAAGAGAAAATACCAAGTCAAGTTCAGCATCTTCAGCCATTTGAATGGCTTCACTTTTACGAACCACACCAACCTACACCAAACACTAACCATCTTTTAGTAGCTACAGTCAAGATTCTAAATTTTACAATATTCCTATAAAAAAAAAAAAAAAGTTGTAGTAACTAACAAACAAACTAACCATGTTCTGCTGTGCATCAATGAGCCTCACAGTATCCGACCTGTTTCACATAATATGTCAAAATTAATAAATAATAAAATATAAATAAAAGAATAAATTTTTTGCAATATAAAATGAATAATACCTAATGCCGTCGATATCGAAGGCTTTTCATCGTCGTCGGAGTCGTCCTGGCGGCGCCGGGAGTCGTTGGGGCCGAAGAAGCGAGGAGGAGGAGCGCCGCCACCGCCGTATCGCGCGGTGACGGAAATGGAGGAAGTGGAGGAGGAAAGAGAGAGAAGGAAGAGATGGCTGGGCTGGCGGTAGCCGAAATGGAGGCATCCGAAGAACCTGGAGGAGAGAGACGGTGTCGTGTTAGTAGTGAAGTGGAAGCAGGTGGTACTGCTGCTACTGGTGGTGGTGAGAGCAGCCATGGCGCTCCTTTTAAGTGTCGCACACACCAGACCAGAGAGAGAGAGAGAAAGAGATCTTATCCGCTAAAATAGTTTTCGTTGAAGATCTATTGATACAGCGTTTCATGGGCTTCTGTGGGCTCGATACGAGACGCCGCTCATGGCCCATTTAGTTTTCAATTCTCTCAACGGTATGAGTTTGGTTATCTTGTTGGATTCAGAATTGTTATCGATGACTATTCTTATTTAATCAGTAAAATAGCTAGACTCAAAGAGAAATAGTTTTATTTGAGTTTTGCAAATTAATCTTGTCTTGTTAGTTTAGAATTTATTATTTTCTTTATTTTAATTAATTCTCAATTCTCAAACTTTGTTAACTAGATTAGAATTAAATTTAATTTAGACTTAGATTAATATTTTTTCAATCTCTGGGGGATCGACCTCGTCCTTACATAATCTATTTTACAATAGACTCGTGCACCTGCGAGTACAAAAACTTGTTGTGCAAATTTTAGTACTCGCAAGTGTACAAGTCTATTGTAGAATAGATTATGTAAGTACGAGATCGATCTCACAGAGATTAAGAAAATATTAATCTAAGTCTAAATTAAATTTAATTCTAATATAGTTAACAAAGTTTGAGAATTGAGAATTAATTAAAACTAAAGAAAATAATAAAATTCTAAACTAATAAGACAAGATTAATTTGCAAAACTCAAGTAATGAATTAAAAATCTGAGGTTCAGAATCTACCATTATCAACTTCTAATATTTTACTATTCAAAATATTATTCTCAAAATTTTAAGAAAACAACTTAGAAATCAATCTGTTATCTTCTCAGGATTTATCAATTAAGTTCAAAAATAAATCTTATGCAAATTCTTACTTCAAGACTTGAAATTTATAAGATCTAAGCATTATGTGTATCAAATATTGAAAAACATATAATCAAAAATTTTATATTTAAACCTCTTTCAATCCAAAGTCAAATTAATAAAATAATCTCGTAACAACCAAAAATACTTGATATTAAAAGTGAAACAATTTTATTTCATCAATTAGTGAAACTAAGAATTATTAAACGTTAAAAACATAATTGAGAATAATATTCCAATAGCAAAATCATTACAAAGTCAATAAGGTTTCATCCTACATCTCAGAAAATAATATTAAACAATCATGATGATAATAAGAACAAAAAGACAATCAAAACCCGGCATGATTGCGAAACTATTGCTGTGATTGTGTCTCCAAATCACTCCTGAAACCAGCCGTATTGTCTTTTCTTTTAGCTCCAGAACTGCCACTGTTTTACTTTAATTTCACTGCTGTTTTTTGTCTGATTCGACAACCCCTTAATTCTGTCTCCTATTATGTTCAGTGACTGTTTCTTTTTTTCCAATCTCTTTTTGTGTCTCTCAGGCTGCAGCGACTCCAATTTTGATGTATATGCTTCCTTTTATATCTGTCAAACCCTTCAAAAATAACTCAAAATTGATTTGCTCCAAATTTGCCTTTTTTTCATCATTGATTTATTTCCTTGTCTCAACTAATTTCCTAATTATTTGACAAATATTTTGAACATGATCTGAATCCTTGATTGACTTGACAAAAATTATAATTTTTCCTCATTCAACACACAAATTCTCCTTTATTCTTGTTTCACCAAAAACACAACTAATTAAAATAAACTTAAAATATAATTGGACCAATAAACCTATATTTAAGGGTAATAAATGTATATAAATTATGCTCATCAAATACCCCAAAACCTGGATTTTGCTAGTCCTTGAGCAAACTAGAATTTTAAAACAACCTAAACTAAAAACACGGAAAATAAAAATATAATCCATTTTCGTAGATAAACACGATGACATTGAGCGTATATCACAAGTCTTTAGACCTCTAGGTGTCCCTAGTAAGAGAAGTTGTGTCTCCTGAGAGTTTACCAACAATGATACCAACAAATGTTAAATCATTCCACCCATAACTCATCAACATGTCACTAAATACAAATTAACAGAAATCTTATACATGCATGATCTTTTATCAAGACTAAAGATAAGTCATTAATAATCTAAGACATAATCATCAACAATCTCATACCACTTTCAAAGCAATTTGGTTTTAAAACACCATATTCACATGTCATGGACTTATTTCGCCTTGACTCTAATCCTTACAAGACATCTCTTATAACACTTAAGAATCCTAAGGCAAATACTCATACAATCATATGTGATAGAGATTATATAAAGGCATAGCAAACATCTTTTACATCACATATGAATATAGACATTAAAAAGAATCGCACTTTTAAGTGAATAGATCTTATGACTGAAACCAAATACTAAGAACGTAGATAGAGCAAGACGACATACTTCAACTCTCAAATTGGACTTCTTCTTCAAACATCAATAGGTCATTATTCAAGGTTGTATTTGGGCTATGGTTAATTGATATGTATGAAATTTTAAGGTACAAGTTCAAAAAGAACTTAAGATCATACCAAAACACTTCATTTATTCTTTTTAATTTATCACGACCTCTTTTTCTTTCCTATCACAAAATTTTTCAATTCAACACTTTCTCCCTTCATTTACTTCCACTTTCGCTCGCACATTTAGGCATATCATAAAATGTGATTTGTGCTCCTCACATTTTATTCTCTCTTACCATTTTTTTTTTTACTTTATTTTTCTTTTCCTTTTTTTTGTTGTTTTTTTTTTTTTCAATTTTTTTCAACCTTCTTTTTTTTTTAACACCATAATGAATAGAAGCTCACTTTTTCAATGCATATGCCCATGCACACATCATATCAATCCTAACACATTAATTCTCTTTCTCCTTGCTCTACTTAGTATGATCCCAAGCTTAAAAGGTCTAGCAAAATGTATGGCTCAATAAAGTCATTTAATAAGGGTAAATAAAGAAAAAGGTTAAAAGTGTTTGGCTTCAAAGGATTTATGACATATTTCAATTTAATGTATGGAAGTAGGCTTTTATGGGGGAAAAATTGCCTATATCACTTCTGTAAGCCCTCTATCGTAATTTTACAGATCTCCCCGGAAGCAGTCTCCAAATAATTATTTAAGACCCGAAATGGTCCATGGAAATGCCTAAGGGTATAGGGAACCCTTAGAGATCGATTTAAACTCGATTGAAGATTAAATGGAAGGGTAAAATGGTGAATGAAATCGAGTAATAATTTAATGTGACAAGGGACTAAATCGAAGATAAGCTTTAATAATTGTGGTTAAAGTGGAATTAAGCTAAAAGTCAAGAGAGGAGACTGAAATTTTTAAGGGACGTGATCGTCATTTTTAGAATAGTTTGAGGAGGAAAACATAAAGCCAAAAGTTTGTCTAAAAAATCAAGAGAGAGAGAGTGAAGCTGTCGCTGACCAGAAAAAGAAAAGAAGAGAAGAGAAGAGAAAGAAAAGAAAGAAGAAGAACCCCGACGCCGACGTTCGACCATCGCCGACTAGTCGCGCCATCGCCGACCGACGACACAAGCATCTCGCAAGCTAGCCGAGTTGAGCGATGACTGAAGCAGAACTGCAGCACAATGTAAAGACCGAGCCGACGACTGCGCGAACCAGACCGAAGCCGATCGAGCTATCGCCGAGCTATAGAACCGACCGCCGACCGGAGCAGAAATGGCGAGCAATTGACGTGCGACCCGAACTCGACCCAAAACGAAGCAAAATCGAGCTGAACGACGACCAAACCAACTTATCCCGTGCGACAGAAACGACGCCTATCAACGGCGAAACCGTAGCAGATCCACGACGGAATCGAGAGGGAAAAAGAGAGTAGAAAGAAGAGAAGAAAACCCAGCCTAGACCAGCTCTAATCAACGCCTTTTTTAGTTAGAAACCAAGCTCAAAACAGTGTCGCGAAGAGAGAATCTGACCAAGGAAGAGAGGCTTGCGCCTAGGAGAAGAAAGAGAGAGGAGATCCAGCTCGAGCTCAGTCCAAATCAGTCCATTTATGCATCTAAAACAGCCCCGAATCAAGCTCAACGTGAAGAGGAAGAAAGTGATTTCGTAGGGAAGAAATCAGGTGAGTTGTTTAAGTTGAAATTGATGATTTAGTTGATGATTAAGTTGATTTCGAAGCGGATTTGGTTATGATTTGTTATTGGTTAGTTTTGAGTGAAGAATAAGTTGAAAAATAAGTGGATTTACATTTATTGGGAGCTTAAGGAATTAAGAGAATAGTGAAAAGTTAAAGATAAAGTGAATCGCGTGATAAACTAGTTTGAGGGGTACTTGTGTAATTTGGCAATTTTGAGTTTCCGGAAGTTGACGCGAACATAAATTTATGTTTCCATATATTGTGTAGGTGACGAGGGAGCTTGAGGATTGAGGCGAGAGGATTAGGGGCTCCGCACGCGCCATTCTCAGTTGTCAATTTTGTGAGTGAGTTTTATTTAAAAATTTTAAGAGTATTTCAAATTATAAAGTTTGATTTGATAAATTAATTGTTTACTTGAGCTTATTTTAAATGTATGGATATGAGCATGAATTTAGAGATTGAAATGATGCTATTTTGTGCTTTTGCACTTACCAAAGATATTATAATATTTAATGCATTCAGAAAATGAGTTTTAGTGCTTAATGCACTTAGAAAATGAGTTTAGTGCTTTACGCACTTGGAAAAGAGATTTATGCTTTTGCACCAGAAAGTTAAAGTAGAAAAGGAAAAGTGTTTTCAAAACCAGAAAGTATCCTCTCAGGGATTTTCAGAGATTACAGACCAGTTTAGACCCGATCGGTCTATCCCACTTCAGTTGGCATAGTCTTGGGAAGGAATAAGTTACTAACTTGGGGGGATAAGTGTCAGAGTTTGTTAGTCGAGTCGCTATTACTGATGTGGGGTAGTGTTTTGTGTGCTATGATTAGCGCTGAGAAATTCCGCACATGGCCATGAGATGTCTCAGGTTAGACGAGCTATGGTTAGCGCTGAGAAATTCCGCACATAGCCGTGAGATGTCTCAGAGTTGACGAGCTATGGTTAGCGTTGAGGAATTCTGCACATAGCCATTAGATTCTAGAGACTCCAGATTTAGGGATACTATGGTAATTTTAAAAGATATTAGGAAACAGTTTTTTAAAAAAAAAAGAAAAGCAGATTTGAGAAAAAAGAAATTTTATAATTATTATTCAAGTTCTTTATGATTTACAGTTGCAAGTTTTGTATTTAAATACATGATTGTGTTTATATATGAATGCTCTTATTTAAGTTGATGTTTAAGAGATTTAAGCTTGAAACGTTTTAGAAACAAAGAATAGTTTTCAAACATTTTCAGAGGAGGAAGTTTAGAAAAACAGATTTTCAAATAATAGAAAGATTATCACTCACTGAGCTTCTAGCTCATTATTTTCTGTTTTATATAAAAACCTCCTCAGGTATTCTCAGCAGTTAGTCGAGAAGCAACATTACCTCCAGCGGGCGAGCCAGTGCGACACTACGACATCTTGAGCAGCTCATTTTTGCATTAGTGATATTTTCATGTAAATCTCTTTTAAAATGTAATTTGCATTTGTAATTATTCGTTTGTAACTGTTTTTAAATTGTTTTTCGATTTAAATGCGATTTATTAAATGTGATTAGAATTTATTTAAGTTGATTTGAGAATGAAATGCATGATTGAGGCCTACGGGCAATCAGAAGTTGGGTTGGTGCTGAAAATAGTTGAAGTGTTGATATTTTTGTAAACAGGTTTTTTGGGAACGTTAAAAATGCAGCCGTTATGCTGTCGAAATTTTGTTAGAAAAATGAGTTTCGAAAATGAATTTTAAAATTAAAAATAAAAATTTTCATACACGTTTTCAGTTTTTTTTTTTTTTTTTTTTTTTTTTTTTTTTTTAAAGAAAACCTAACCCAACGATGTTTCCGAAAGTATGAAAGAGTTTAGGGTTCGCTCAACGGGTTTCGTTTAGCCCGATGAGTCGGGTCTGAGAGTGATCCGTTGGGGTGCCCTGCGTGACCGACCGGATCAGAGTTAGAGGTATCCGGGTTGGGTCGCGTCAACTTCTAAGAAGTCAATCCAATTTTCAAATCAAAGCAGCTCATGTTATCTATAATAATGATTTGTTCTTTAGTATTCAATGCAAAACCTATAGAGATCACTATTAAGAACAAAGGCAAAAAATGTTTAAAGAGTAGAAACAATTAAATCCCTAAAAAAAAAAAGAAACACTTAAAAAACTCAAATCCTCACCCAGTGTAGTCTCCACTAATAGTCCACAATTCATATAAACATTTTATTCATCCAATCAATTAACTAAGATTATGATAATCAAAAGTCTCAAATCGTGCAAAAATGTTCATGGCTACTCCCTAGTAAAGACATCCAATCAATAACATACATTAAGAGTCCATTAACAAACACAAAGTAACTAGTCAACTTGTTAGAGCAAAATGAAAAAAAAAAAATCAAATTTTTACAAAAACATTTTGCACCACCTTGAAACCGATTTTGGACATTGTCCTCAATGTTTCCCTAACTATTATCCACAAAGGCTCAAACAAATATCCAAAGATGTAAGGAAATAAAAAGAGACAATGTAAAATAGTAAGGGAGAGGTCACACCTTGTTGGCTTCATCATGTAATCTAACACAAAAATGTAAATTAAGAATTCACGTTAGAATACCATTAATACTTGAAGAAATATAAAACTAAAACTAACATGGATCACATAAACGAGAACCAAAACTGACGCGACCCGAACTGGATACCTCTAACTCTGATCCGGTCAATCACGCCGGGCACCCCAACGAATCCCTCTTAGACCCGACTCGTCGGGCTAAGCGAAACCCGTGGAGCGAACCCTAAACTCTTTCATACTTTCTGAAACATCGTTGGGTTGAGTTTTTTTTAAAAACTAAAAACGCGTAGGAAAAATTTTAATTTTAATTTTAAATTCATTTTCGAAACTTATTTTTCTAACAAAATTTCGGCAGCATAACGACTACATTTTTAACGTTCCCGAAAAACCTGTTTACAAAAATATCAACACTTCGACTAAAATTTATCACCAAACCAACTTCTGATTGCCCGTAGGCCTCAATCATGCATTTAATTGTTAAATCAACTTATGAAAATTCAAATGACATTTAATAAACCGCATTTAAATCAAAAATAGTTTAAAAACAGTTATAAACAAATAATTACAACTTTTAAATTACTTATGCATTTCAAAAGATATTTACATGAAATATAACTACTGAAACAAAATGAGCTACTCAATGATGTCGTGTCGCGCTGGCTCACCCGCTGGAGGTAGTGCTACTGATCGGCTACCTGCTGAGAGTACTTGAGGAGGTTTTTATAGAAAATAGAAAATAATGAGCTAGAAGCTCAATGAGTGATAATATTTCGTTTCTTTGAAAATCTGATTTTCAAAACGTCCTCCTCTGAAAACGTTTGAAAACTATTCTTTGTTTCGAAGCATTTCAAACTTAAATCATAAATAACTTAAATAATTTCTTTTCTTTCAAATCTGTTTTTCTATTTTTAAAACTGTTTCCTGATATCTTTTAAAATTACCATAGTATCCTTAAATCTGGGGTCTCTCAAGTCTAACGGCTATGTGCGGAATTTCCCAGCGCTAACCATAGCTCGCCAGCTCGGAGACATCTCGCGGCCATGTGCGGAATTTCCCAGCGCTAACCATAGCTCGCCTACTCTGAGACATCTCGTGGCCATGTACAGAATTTCCCAGCGCTAACTATAGCACACGAAACACTTCCCCACATCAGTATTGGCGACTCGACTGACAGACTCTGACACTTATCCCCCTAAGTTAGTAACTTATCCCTTCCCAGGACTGTGCCAACTGAAGTGGGATAGACCGATCGGGTCTAAACTGGTCTGTAATCTCTGAAAATCCCTGAGGGGATACTTTCTTATTTTGAAAACACTTTTCTCTTTTCTGCTTTAACTTTCTGGTGCAAAAGCACAATTCTCTTTTCTGAGTGCGTAAAGCACTAAAATCTGATTTTCTCAATTCAAACTTGAAAACTTAGTTTCTGAAATTTCATTTCAACAACTATATATATATGCATATAAAATCACATTCTCATTTCAAACTAATGCTCATGCATACATCAATACATTGAAAATAACTCAAGCCATTACTTATCGAATCAAATTTGATAATTTGAAATACTTTTAAAATCTTTAAATAAAACTCACTCACAAAACTGTTGACTGAAAATAGCGTGTTCGGAGCCTCTAATCCTCTCGTCTCGATCCACGAGCGTCCTCGTCATCTACATAACATATGGAAACGTAACTTTACGTTCACGTCACTTCTGGAAACTCGAAATTACACAATCATCCCTATATGATCCTTTTTACGCGCAACTCTCCATTTTGATTTCTAATCTTAATCTTTCGCTTTTAATAGCTTCAATACTCCTAATTAAACTCATTAGGATCGTCCAAACACTCAACGGATGCCATAAGGGTCAATTTACGAAATTGCCCTTTAAACTAGTTTATTGCGCGTTTTAGTCTCTCTCTAATTTTTTTTTGTCATTTTCTTAGTATTCTAAGCTCACAATCAACGTAAATCCATTTATTTATCAACTTATTTTCACTCAAAACCAACCAATAACGAATCCGATAAAATTTACTTCGAAGTCAACTCAATCATCAACTAAATCATCAATTTCAACTTTAATAACTCACCTGATCTTTTCCCTACGGAATCACTTTCTTCCTCTTCACGTTAAGCTTGATTCTGGATTGGATGCGTAAATGGATTGATTTGAGCTAGATCTCCTCCCTCTTTCTTCTCCTCCTCGCAAGCTTCTCTTTCTTCCTCGCCAAACTCACTTTACAACACTGTTTCGAGCTTGGTTTCAAGCTGAAAATGGACTTGATTGGAGCTGGTTTGAGCTGGGTTTTCTTCTCATCTTTCTCCTCTCTCTTTCCCTCTTAGCTTCGCCGCGGTTGGAGGCTGGTTTTGTCGTCGATCGGCGACGGTTTCACGCCGGTTCTGCACGCCTACACTGCTGATCCAGTCACGGTTCTGCTCCGTTTTGGGTCGATCTGGTTCGGGTCGGTACGGTGCGGCTGGAACAGCTCGTCGGCATTGTCGCAGCGGCGGTCAAGTCTGGTTCGCGGCAGCTCTGCATTGTTTGGCGTCGCGTGGCAGCGATCGGCGGATCTGCTTCGTTTCAGTGTCGCGCGATCGCATCTGGTGTGCGGGTGCTGTTCTGGTCTGGTCAACGGTAGCGCTGCGACGACGAGCTGGTCGGCGTCTTCCTCCGGCGTCGCGCGACTGTCTTCTTCTTCTTCTTTTTTCTTCCTTCTTCTTCCTTCTTTTCTCTTCTCTTCTTTCTTTTCTTCTCTTCTGCGACAGCTCACTCTCTCTCTCTTTAGATTTTTAGACAAACCTTGGCTTTTATGCTTTCTCCCCAAAACTATCCTCAAAATGACGGTCACGTCCTTTAAAAATATTGGTCTCCTCCCTTGACTTTTAGCTTAATTTTACTTTGACCACAATTATTAAAATTTATCTTCAAATTAGTCCCTTATTCACCTTAAGAATTATTCGATTTCCTTCATCATTTTATCATTCCGTTTAATCTCCAATCAAGTTTAATTCAATCCCTATGGGTTCTTTATAACCTTAAGCGTTTCTATAAACCAATTAGGGTCTCTAATAATTATTTAGGGACTATATCTGGGGAAATCCGTAAAATCCAATTCGAGGGCTTACAAAAACGCTAAAAAAAAAAAAAAATTTAAATAAATAAAATAAAATAACAACAATCCTATAAAAAAATAAATAAATAAAGAGAAACAAAAAATAAATATAAAAAAAAAACAAAATAAAACAAAATAAAATAAAATAAAATAAAGCCTAAACTAGATGCAAAAGGTCAATCCTGATAAACAGGATTTTCTAACAATGTTTCCTCTACTTTTGGACTTTTCAACTCTAAGAAAGGTTTCAACCTTTGATCATTGACTTTAAACACATCACCATTCTTAGGATTCTCAATTTCAATAGCACCATGAGAAAAAACAGTGCCTACAATGAAGAGACCTAACCATCTAGAGTGCAACTTGCCAAGAAATATATGCAAACAAGAATTATATAACAAGACTTTTGACCAAGTGAAAATGATTTCCTTAGAATATTCCTATTATGAAAAACCTTCATTCGATCTTTGTAATGTTTAGCACATTCGTAAGCATCATTCATCATCTCTTCCAACTCTTTGAGTTGTAGTCTCCTACAAGTACCTGCATTATCAAGATCAAAATTCAATTTTTTAATAGCCCAATAAGCTCTGTGTTCCAACTCGATAGGTAAGTGACATGTCTTACCATAAACAAGTCGATAAGGCTACATTCCAATAAGGGTTTTGAAAGCAGTACGGTAAGCCCACAATACACCACAAAGTTTCAAAGACCAATCTTTTCTAGTTGGGTTAACCGTTTTTTCAAGAATATTTTTAATCTCTCTATTAGAAATGTCAACTTGTTCACTTGTTTGTGGATGATACGGTGTTGCAACTTTATGTGTAATACCATATTTTTTCATTAATTGCTTAAAAGGTCTATTACAAAAGTGTTTTCCTCCATCACTAATGATTGCACGAGGTGTACTAAAACAAGAAAATATGTCTTCTTTCAAAAATTTAACTACCACCTTGTGATCATTAGTTTTACAAGAAATTGCCTCCACCCATTTAGAAACATAATCCACAACAATAAGAATATAGAAATTGTCAAAAGAATTAGGAAATGAACCCATAAAATCAATGCCCCAAACATCAAATAATTCAACAACAAAAATAGTATGTAAAGGCATCATATTTCTACGAGTAATACTTTATAACTTTTGACACTTCTCGTAGGAACTACAGTATGCATGAGTATCCTTAAACAAACTTGGCCAATAAAAACTACATTGCAAAATTTTTGCAACAGTTTTCTTGGAACGAAAATGACCTCCACAAGCATGATCATGACAAAAAGAAATAACTTCTAATTGCTCATTCTTAGGCATACATCTCTTAATGATTTGGTTAGGACAATATTTAAACAAATATAGATCATCCCAAAAATAGTGCTTAACCTTGGCTAAAAATTTCACACGATCTTGTTTAGTCCAATGTGTAGGCATTTGACCAATAAGAAGATAGTTAACTATGTCAGCATACTAAGGAAATTGGGAAACAAGCATGAGTTGCTCATCAGGAAATGACTCTCTAATAGGCACATGCTCATCTACAAACTTGACTACTAACCTCGACAGGTGATCAGCTGCCACGTTTTCTAAACCTTTCTTATCCTCATGTTCTTTTTCTAAGTCAAATGTTATGATAACGGGTAAGATCTCAGAATGTCCCAAAAACACATACTCTAATGACTTAGGATGAGGTTTTAATTCTAACTTAGATGGTTTCTCCACAGATGGGAGAGTTACAGACTTAGAAAGTGGAAGAGGTTCTATTTTGGCTTTCCATTTGGAAGTATCTAGTAATGGGGCAGATTCTAATAAAGCATTCACCTCACTAACAATACTATCATTATCTAAGTTCATGCCAAAATGAGCTAAGCATTTCTCTAATAGATCCTTACAAGATAAGTGCCTAAAGGACTCATTGACTGCACTCTCAATAAAACTAACCTTACACAAGTTATCATAATCTTGAGGTTTTTAACTAACATTGAACACATTGACCTCTACAGTCATGTTTCCAAAAGAAAGTTTCATGACTCCATTGCGACAATTAATTATCGCGTTGGAGGTGGCTAAGAAAGGTCTTCTTAAAATCACAGGAATCTAAGCATTAATGTTTTCGATAGGTTGGGTATCTATAACAATAAAGTCTAGAGGAAACTAAAACTTATCAACTTGGATCAAAACATCCTTTATGATCCCCTAAGAATTTTAACAGACCTATCAGCCAATTGAAAGGTCATAGGAATGGGCTTTAGTTCTCCTAATCCTAATTGCACATACACAGAATATGACAATAAATTAACGCTCACACCTAGATCAAGTAAGACTCTATCAATGACATGATCACCTATAACACAAGAAATAGTAAGACATCTAGGATCCTTATACTTGACAGAAGTTTTCATTTGGATTATGGAACTAATTTGCTCAGTCAAACATGCAGTTTTAGGAAAATTTATTTTTCTTTTCACAGTGCAGAGATCTTTTAAGAATGTAGCATAGGCAGGCACTTGTTGAATAGCATTAAGAAAAGGGATGTTTATGCGAACTTGCTTAAACACCTCCAAAACATCATTATATGATGTGTCTTTCTTTAATGGGGCAAGTCTTTGTGGAAAATGGGCCTTAGGCATATACGGAATGGAAGGAATATCACTCTCTTTCGACTCTTGATTCCTAGATCTTTCAGATGACTCATCAAGGTTTAAGTCATCTACTGTGCCACTACTAGAGTCTCTCTTCACCTTAGATATCCTAGGCTCAAGCTCTATCACATGGTTATCTATTTTCCTACCAGACCTAAGGGTGGTTATAGATTTGACTTCATCATAACTCCTATCAGAAACAGAACCTATCTCAAATTGACTCTTAGGGTTAGATATTGGCTGACTAGGCAACTTCCATTTTTCTCTCTCTCCTATAACAGTGGTTAATTGACCAATTTGTGTTTCAAGTTTCAATATAGCTTGTTGGGTCGACTGCATGAGTTATTGTTGTGATTGTAGCATCTGTTGCATTGTATCCTCTAAGGAATGTTTCCTTTGAGTTGTAGCAAAATGGGGAGTAGATTGAAAATCAGGAGGATGTAAAAGATTAGAATGAGCAACTTGTTGCCCTCCATAATTCATTTGAGACTGGTTTTGTCTCCATGAAAAATTTGAATGATTCCTTCAGTTAGAATTGTAGGTGGCTGAAAATGGGCTATCTAACGAATTCCTATAATTAAGTGCATTTGTTTGTTCAGTATAGCTCTCTTGAAAAGTAGGGGTTGGATTGACATATGAAGCACACAACTCATTCCTAGAACTTATTGTTGAATTCATGGATTGGCTTAAAGTTAAGGCCTCTACTTTCCTAGTGAGATTTCCTAAGGCAATTTTTACATCTAGATTATTGCTCACTTTATACAATCCCTCTCTTTTAGGTTTCTCCCTTTCATTTGAAAAATCTCACTGTCGAGAATTTTTAGACAAAGTCTCTAAGAATTGCCAAGCATCGGTTCTACCTAGGCTCAAGAATTTTTCACCATGCATAGATTTAATCATTTGGCGGCTAGGCACAGTTTAACTATTATAGAAATGTTGCTGTAAACCCTCGATTCCTCATTTATGACTTTTCCAGTGATAGTCCCTAGGTAATGAATTGAGACCCTAAGAGGTCAATAAAGTCCCTAAGGTTGTAAAGAAACTTTAGAGATTTATTAAAATCCAATTGGAGAATAAATGGAAGGGTAAAACGATAAACGGGATCGAGTAATTATTAATGTGACAAGGGACTAAATTGAAGATAAATTTTAATAATTGAGGTCAAACTAGAATTGATCTAAAACTAAGGCATGAAATTGAAATTTTCTCAGGACGTGACCGTCATTTTGAAGGTTGATTGGGAAGGAAAGCATGAAGCAAAAATTGAGTCACAAACATCAAAATCAGACAAAGATGGTCGCTGACCAAGAGAGAAAGAAGAAAAGAAAAAGAAGAAAGGAAGAAGAAGAAGAAGAAGAAGAAGAAGAAGAAGAGAATGAGAAGAGGTTGTCGTTGGACCAGCCACCACCGTCGAAGATCTCGCCGTCGCTGCTGCAGAGTAAGACGCCAAGCTGAGCATGAGCCGAAGTGGAGCAGAACCGTGCGACGTGAACCCGATCTGCTGCCGTTCGAACCAGACTGCGGACCAAGCTGACCTCGTCGAACTCGACGGTAGAAGTGACGAGCAGTCGACGCGAGCTGAACCATACACCGAACGCACCGCGACCGAGCTGAACCGGAGCTGGACCAGTCTTCCTTATGCGCACACCGGCAGCAGATCAGTGGCGGAAGTCGCGGCTAAACCGAAGGAAAAAGAAAGAGAGAAAGAGAGGAGGACGAAAAGAAGGAGATCCAACCAAAACCAGCCCAAATCCGTCAACAAATCAGTCCAAAAACCGCCTTAAAATGGTTGGCCTATTTATATTTATAAATTCTTTGAAAGTTATTATTGCCACCATTATTGAAATGTTTTGATAGAAATAGAAATCATGCAACCTATGGATTTAAATGTTATTTATTTGGTATGAAATGAATTTTATTAAATGCCGATTGATATATATTGTTTCTAAATGAATGATGAATTTCAGATATATTAATTATTCAATCATGGTATTTGATTATGCATAAATGTTTTAAAAGATTTTTGGGAGGCTATTTGATAAGCAAATTTTAAATGGAAATTATATGACACTCACTGGGCTATCAAGCTCACTATGTTTTATATTTTTGTAAATAAAAACCTCCCCAAGCACAGGTACAGGTACAGACACTTCAATGGCATGAACTCTGGATCGTGATTAGAGGAGTCGAATAGACTGTGCTGTTATTTTTAAAATGTATAAATTTTTGGGATATGTAAATAAAGATATGCATGACTTATGAATTCGATTTAATATATTTCTAAACCGTATGCATATTTGTGGTTGCTTGTGGTTTGATAAAAATGAGAGCCTGAGGCTCCGAAGTTTGGGGAAATTATTTTGTGATATTTTAGAAGTGTTGAATTTTACAATTTGCAGGGTGGCAAAGTCCGAAAAACAGACGGGATGCTGCCCAAATTTTTATAAAATGTTTTACGAAGGTTTGAGATAAAAATGAAAAATTTCCCCGCGTTTTCGCTATTTCTGAAAAGGGTTTAAAAAGAACACGGCTTAGCTCTGCGGGAATCCTTTAGATGAGTGGAAGGGCTAGCTGAAGGGTCACCGTAGGGTGTCGGTAGATCGCCTCTAGAAAGGGGTCTGTCAATTGCACTAGTCTCCATATTTCAAAACCATGGTGGGGACATCTTAAGAGTAGGTCTTTAAATCTCTCCCAATATACATAAAACTGTTCATCCTCTTTTTGACTAAAATATGTTATTTCTCTCCTAAGAGCATTAGTTTTAGACATGGGGAAAAATTTAACAAAAATTTATAATTTAATTGGTCCCAACTAGTGATAGAACTAGGAGCAAGTGGGTTCAACCATGCTTTTGCCTTATCCTTTAAAGAAAATGGGAACATCTGGAGCCTAAGAGACTCATCTGAAAAATTCTGGAAATGGAAGGTAGAACATATATCAATGAATTCCTTGACATGTAGGTAAGGGTCCTCACTCTCTAACCGATGAAATGATGGAAGAAGTTGAATCACCGAAGGTTTAAGCTCAAAGTGAGTCGCTCTAGTCTGTGGCAACTCTATACAAGAAGGGTGATTAGTTGCAATTGGTGAAAAGTATTCCCTAAGAGATTTCTCTATAGGCAATATATTTTCCGTTACATCATTATTTCCTATAGGCGCTACATTGTTTTCTTCCATATTTGAATCTAGAATGCCTATCCTAGTTAAGCGTTAATGTAATTCACGATTCCAAGCATCATAAACTAGCACAGATTCTAGCTACAAGTCAATAGTCCTAATTGTCTCTAAAACAATCCAAGAAAAGTAAGTCTCTAAGTACAAGAAACAAAATAATTGACAACTACTAAAATAAAATAAAATAAAATAAAAACAAAGCAAAACACAAACAATAATATTAAAGACACAAAAAACAAAAAAAACAAAAAAACAAAACAAACAAACTAATATAAATAAAACTAAAATAGGCTGACACTGACAAAAGGAAAAAAAATATTTTTTTTATATTATTTAATTAATTTTTTTATATTAAAACAATCCTAAATTAAAACTAGTAGAAGAATTAAATAATCTAGATTAAACTAATTTTTTCAAACAATCCCCGGCAACGGCGCTAAAAGCTTGTTGTGCAAATTTTAGTACTCGCAAGTGCACGAGTCTATTGTAGAATAGATTATGTAAGTACGAGGTCGATCCCTCAGAGATTGAGAAATTATTAATCTAAGTCTAAATTAAATTTAATTCTAATCTAGTTAACAAAGTTTGAGAATTGAGAATTAATTAACACTAAAGAAAATAATAAAATTCTAAACTAACAATACAAGATTAATTTGCAAAACTCAAGCAATAGATGAAAAATCTGAGGTTCAGAATCTACCATTATCAACTTCTAATGTTTTACTATTCAAAATATTATTCTCAAAATTTTAAGAAAACAACTTAGAAATCAATCTGTTATCTTCTCAGGATTTATCAATTAAGTTCAAAAATAAATCTTATGCAAATTCTTACTTCAAGACTTGAAATTTATAAGATCTAAGCATTATATGTATCAAATATTGAAAAACATATAATAAAAAATTTTATATTTAAACCTATTTCAATCCAAAGTCAAATTAATATAATAATCTCGTAACAACCAAAAATATTTGATATTAAAGGTGAAACAATTTTATTTCATCAATTAGTGAAACTAAGAATTATTAAACATTAAAAACATAATTGAGAATAATATTCCAATAGCAAAATCATTACAAAGTCAATAAAGTTTCATCCTATACCTCAGAAAATAATATTAAACAGTCATGGTGATAACAAGAATAAAAAGACAATCAAACCCGGAATGATTACGAAACTATTGCCGTGATTGTGTCTCCAAATCACTCCTGAAACTAGCCGTGTTATCTTTTCTTTCAGCTCCAGAACTACCACTATTTTGCTTCAATTCCACTGCTGCGTTTTGTCTTTATTCGGCAGCCCCCTAATCCTGTCTCCTACTATGTTCAGTGACTGTTTTTTTTTTTCCTTTTTTTTTTTTTTTGTCTCTCAGGCTGCAAAGGCTCCAATTTTGATGTATATGCTTCTTTATATATCTGTCAAACCCTTCAAAAATAACTCAAAATTGATTTGTTCCAAATTTATTTATTTTTTCATCATTGATTTATTTCTTTGTCTCAACCAATTTTCTAATTATTTGACAGATATTTTGGACGTAATTTGAATCCTTGATTGACTTGACAAAAATTATAATTTTTTCTCATTCAACACACAAATCCTCATTTATTCCTGTTTCACAAAAAACACAACTAATTAAAATAAACTTAACATATAATTGGACTAATAAACCTATATTTAAGGGTAATAAATGTATATAAATTATGCTCATCAAGTAGTCATTTGTTTTTTTTTTTTTCTTTTTTGCTTAAAAACCGAGCTCTAAACACGGCTAAAAGTTACTGAAGATTAAATAGTAACAGAAACCTGAAATATGAACGACACGATTTTTTTTTTTCACCTCTGAATCTATTGTAAACTTATTTATTATTTTCAAGTTAAAATTTTTTGAAAACTAATAATTTGACATTTATATTTTTTTTTTCACTATTAATTATTATGAAACTTTGTTTCATATGATACAAACAACTAAAAACAAATAATTTAACACATTCTAAACTACTTATCTATGTATTATTCATAATAAAAATTTGATTAAAAAACATAACAAAATTAATGATATTTATATGGTTAAATAAAAATGAAATGATCTCTAAATGGAATTATAAAATAACTAAAAAATAAAAATTTAAATTATAAATTAAGATACAATAGTCTAATTCAGAAAATTTGAGATAAGATATGTTTAGAGTTTTTCTTTTAAACGATTTTCTTATAAGTATTTGGGGAAACAAAGGAAGTTTGTATAATATAAAATGTTTGTATGATATAAAATTAGTATAAAAGTTAAAAATATGTTATTTTGGGAGATAGACTTGAAATAAAATATTTTAAATATCATCAAATGATTTACAATTAAGTTATAATTTATAAGTCAATAATTTATAATTCATACTCATTAAGTGAAAAATGATAAAGACAAACGACATTTTTTTCAAGGTAATTTTAAGTGATTTAACAACTTAAAAAAAAAAACACAAAAATAATTAAATAGACACATTCATCAACATTAAGTTCATAAAAGCCAAAAAAAAAAAAAAAACCTTACTTATATCTTAATGAAAAGTCTTTTATTAATGAATATTCATTAGTTTCTTAAATTAACCACTTATTATTATATTAATACTAAAATACCCCCAACAAAAAATTTCCCAAATTCTAATAAGACCTTAACAAAAAAAAAAAAAAAAATCTCAATTCTTCTCAAACTCTAACCTTAACTTAAAAAAGAAAAAAAAAAAAACCCTAATCTTAGAACTGTCGACCACCAATTAAAACCGCATGAGGTCGATCGACCTTCTCTGATCATTTGATGGAGGAGGAGGCCGATGGCTTTCTCCTATCCCAACAATAGAGGCCATAGGCCTCTGACATAGAGGCCCTTGACTTCTATCGTCAATGTAAGAGAAGGCCATCATAATAATGAATGAAGGAGGAGGCTCATCTTTCGTCATCCAAGACAATTGATGTAAGAAGAGGCCATTGGCCTTATCTTGCATCGGCGACAGAGGCTAGCAACCTTCTCTTATTCGAACTCATTCATCCAATTTTAGTTTTTTTTAAAAAAAAAAAAAATTAAAGTATTATTTTATTTATATAAAATAAAAATTATTAAAATATCTTAAAATAATAATAATTTATTTAAAAAATAATAAAAATTAATATTTATAAAAAATGTATAATTTTACTAAAACAATGTATAATGATAATGATAATAGTTCAATCACTTAATATTTAAATTTAAAAATCCTAATAACCTAAAAAAAAATTAAAAATCCTAAATACTATTGAAAAAAAAATCCTTAATAAAAAAATAAATAAAAATTAATATCTTAAATATAAAATCTTATTAAGATAAAAAATAATAATAATGATAAAAACCACCTTAATAATTGCAAGGTTTTACCATTAAATCACTTTAAATTCACATCAGATTTGTATATTAAAATATGCTTTAGCCCTACAAAAGGTGGTAAAATGCAGGTATGCCACTTAGAAGGACAAACGCACACGCAACTTAAATATAAAAAAAATAAAAACAAATTAAATTTAATAATTTTGAAATACAAAAACAAAAATGATAACATATTTCAATAGTAACAATATATATATATATATACAAATATATATATATTTTTATATTTAAAGAGCAACGAAATATAATTTTAATATTCCATCTTTAAAAAAATAATAATTTTAATATTCAGATTTCATATATATATATATATATTTTTTACGCTAATACCAGATCAGACAACTGTAGTAATCTAATTAAAATAAAATTGTAAGATCTCGAATTTGATTTTACGGGTTTCCCAAGAAATAGTTCCTAAGTATCGATTAGAGACCCTAAATGGTTTATGGAAACGCTTAAGGTCATAGAGAACCTATAGGGATTTATTTAAATTCGATTGGAGATTGAACGGGAAGTTAAAATAGTAAATGAAATCGAATAATTTTTAAGGTGACAAGGGACTAAATTGAAGATAAGTTTTAATAATTGTGGTCAAAGTAAAATTAAGTTAAAAGTTAAGGGAGGAGACCACAATTTTATTAGGATATGACCGTCATTTTTAGATTTGTTTGGGGAGGAAAATAGAAGCCAAAAATATTGTTGTTGACTTTCAAAGTTAAAACAGAAAACAAACAAGACAGAACCAGTCGTTGAACCAGAAGAGAAAGAAGAAGAGAGGAAAGACGAAGAAGAGAAGAAGAAGAAGAAGACCTCGCCGTCGACCAACTACTGTCGCCGAACCAGCCGCCGAGCAGACCGTTGTCGAGCAGCATCGCGACGGCAAAAGCAGACCCAAAGTTGACCGAGCTCGCCGACCTGCAGATCTGACCCAATCGTGCAAGACCGACGTAAATCTAGCTCGTCCAATCGAATCTCAGCTCGTCGATCGACCAGCCAAGCTCCACCAGAACTGCAGCAGATCGCGCGAGGTAGAGAGCAGAAGAGAACAGCAATGAGTTACCGTCCGACCAGTTGCAGAAACCGCACGCGAAACCCAGCCGATTCACTCCCTTTTCAACTGCAACCGAGCTCGTTTCAGCTCGAAACCATCACTCAAACTTGATCCAAGTGCAGCTGAATTTTAAACAAGAATAGAGAAGGTAGATCGAGGAAGAAGAATGAGAGATCAGCCGCGAGAGAGAGGATCGCGTGAGGGAAGAAAGGAAGAAGAAAACCCAGCTGTTTCATGCCCCAAAAATAGCTCGAAATCAGTCCAAAACAAAGTCAACGCAAGAGGAAAAAGGGGGTGTCGAGGGCGCTCTAGGATCGAGGTGAGAGGAGTAGGGACTCCGCACGCGCCATTTTCAGTCATCAATTTTGTGAGTGAGTTTTTAAAGATTTTAAAAGTATTTCAAATTATTAAATTTGATTTGATAAATGATTACTTGAGTTTATTTAAAATGCATTGATATATACATGAGCATTAGATTGAAATGAGAATGTGATTTTATATGCATACATATAAAGTTGTTGAAATGAAATTTCAGAAACTAAGTTTTTAAGTTTGAATTGAGAAAATCAGTTTTAGTGCTTAATGCACTCAGAAAACGAGTTTTAGTGCTTATTGCACTCAGAAATCAGATTTTGGTGCTTTATGCACCCAAAAAAGAGATTTGTGCTTTTGCACCAGAAAGTTAAAATAGAAAATGAAAAGTGTTTTCAAAACCATAAGTATACCCTCAGAGATTTTCAGAAATTCCAGATCAGATTAGACCTGACCGGTCTATCCTACATCAGTTGGCACAGTCCTGGGTAGGGGTAAGTCACTAACCCGGGGGGATAAGTGTCTGAGTCTGTCAGTCGAGTCGCCATTACTGATGTGGGTTAGTATTTCGCGTGTTATGGTTAGCGCTAGGAAATTTCGCACATAGCCATGAGATGTCTCAGAGCAGGCGAGCTATGGTTAGCGCTAGGAAATTCCGCACATAGCTGCAAGAGTACAGATTTAGAGATACTATGGTAATTTTGACAGATATCAAGAAGCAACTTTAAAAAGAAAAACAGATTTGAGAAAAAAAAAGTTTTAAAATTATTATTCCAGTTATTTATGATTTTCAGTTACAAGTTTTAAATTTAAAATCAAGTCTATGTTTATATATAAATTCTCTTATTTAAGTTGATGTTAAGAAATTTAAGTTTGAAATGCTTTAGAAACAAAGAATAGTTTCCAAACGTTTTCAGATGAGGAAGTTTAGAAAATTAGATTTACAAAGAAGAGAAAGATTATCACTCACTGAGCTTATAGCTCATTATTTTCTGTTTTATATAAAAACCTCCTTAGGTACTCTCAACAGATAGCCTAACAGTGACATCATCTCCAGTGGGCGAGCCAACGCGACACGACGATACTTTAAGCAGTTGATTTTGCATCAATTATATTTTTCATGTAAATATCTTTTTGAAATGTATAAGTAATTTGAAATTTGTAATTATTCGTTCGTAACTGTTTTTAAATTGTTTTTGATTAAATATGGTTTATTAAATTGTGTTTGGATTTTATTGAGTTGATTTAAAAACTCAAATGCATGCTTGAGGCCTACGGCCAATCAGAAGTTGTGTTAGTGATAAATTTTAGTCGAAGTGTGATTTGTTGTAAGCAGGTTTTTTTTCGGGAACGTTAAAAATGCAGTCGTTATGTTACCAAAATTTTGTTAGAAAATGGGTTTAAAAATCGAAATATATTATACGCATTTTCAGTTTTTAAAGAAAACAAACCCAACAATGTTTTAGAAAGTATCAGAGAGTTTAGGGTTCGCTTCACGGGTTTCGCTTAACCTGACGAGTCGGATTTGAGAGGGATCCATTGGGGTGCCCGACGTGACCTACCAGATCAGAGCTAGAGGTATCCGGGTCGGGTCGCGTCGCGTCAAAAATTCTATCACACGATCAAAATAACTTTTTCATTATCATATGATTTGAATAGTTGCTTTTAAATGTGGAAGAGACTGACCCATAATTTTAGTGGGAAAAATTTCATGTTCGACTACGATAAAAGAAAAATAAGAAAAATTTCATGTTCTATGACAATAGAAGAAAACATAATACATTCACGTGTTTTTCAAATTATGTTCTAAATTTTCAATAATGGAATTTGTGTTTGAACCCTCTTTTCCAATTCCAATTGCAATAATGCGGTTTCTTCGATCAGAGACTTCAAATTGAGACTAAAAAGTGACTTCACATTTGGAAGCAAATTAAGATAATGAAATCTTTCAACAACAGTGTAGTTTGTAGCATCTAATCATTATTAAATTCTCAATACAGTTTCTATTGCTTCAAACAGATTATTTAGTTAATTTTGGTCAGCATTTAAATCAAAATCACAATTCACAAATGTCCAATCCAAGACAAACAAAGAACCATTCGAACAAATAAAGATTGCTTTCTCAACTCATCAGTCTATCATTGCCTCAGAATTCAAACAAATTTACATACACAAAAACAAAAAAAAAACCTATACTTTTATTTGTAACATACACATTACATAACTTAAGCCTACCGAAAACACAGCAACCAAACCCAAACCCCAGAAACAGAGCAACCAACTCTGTTCTTCAAACAAACACCCTCAATCCTTCAAACTTCAACTTCAGTCAACCTCTTCGATCTTAGGACCTGCCCCTGAACCAGTCCCCGTGGAGCCACCGCCATATCCGCCGCCAGGCATGTCACCGCCCATCGGAACATCCCCGCCAGCGCCACCCTGATACATCCTAGAAATAATAGGATTGCAAATTCCCTCCAGCTCCTTCAACTTGTCTTCAAGCTCATCAACCTCAGCCAGTTGGTTCCTATCCAACCACTCAATTGTCTCATTCACTGCTTTTTCGATCTTCTCCTTGTCGTCCGGGCTCAATTTGGCGGCGAACTTCTCATCCCTCACCGTGTTCCTCATGTTATAGGCGTAGTTCTCCAGCGCGTTCTTCGCGTCCACCTTCTTCTTCACCTCCTCGTCCTCCGCCTTGTACTTCTCCGCCTCCTTCACCAGCTTCTCGATCTCCTCTTTGCTCAACCTACCCTTGTCATTCGTAATCGTGATGTTGTTCTTCACTCCAGCAGTTTTGTCCTCAGCGCTTACATTAAGAATTCCATTCGCATCAATGTCGAAACAGACATTGATCTGCGGAACCCCTCTAGGAGCAGGAGGGATCCCAGTGAGCTCGAACTTTCCGAGAAGGTTATTATCCTTGGTTCTCGCTCTCTCCCCCTCAAAAACCTGAATCAAAACCCCAGGCTGATTATCTGAATAGGTCGAAAAAATCTGCTCTTTCTTGGTCGGAATCGTTGTGTTTCTAGGAATCAAAACCGTCATGACACCACCAGCAGTCTCCAGTCCTAGACTGAGAGGAGTGACATCAAGAAGCAACAAGTCTTGAACCTTCTCATTCCCTTCTCCACTAAGAATGGCCGCCTGCACGGCGGCGCCACACGCGACGGCCTCGTCAGGATTGATACTCTTACAAAGCTCTTTCCCGTTGAAAAAATCCTGCAAAAGTTGCTGCACTTTAGGAATCCGAGTCGACCCACCAACCAAAACCACCTCATGAACATGACTCTTATCAATCTTGGCGTCCCTCAAACACTTCTCCACAGGCTCCATGCATTTCCTGAACAAGTCCATGTTCAACTCCTCGAACCTGGCCCTCGTAATCGGCGCATAGAAATCAATCCCCTCGTACAACGAATCAATCTCAATCGTCGTCTGAGTAGTCGAAGACAGAGTCCTCTTGGAGCGCTCGCATGCAGTCCTCAGCCTCCTCAGAGCTCTCGCGTTCCCACTTATATCTTTCTTGTGCTTCCTCCGAAACTCCGCAACGAAATGGTTCACCATCCGGTTGTCAAAATCTTCACCACCCAAATGGGTATCCCCAGCTGTCGCTTTCACTTCGAAAATCCCTTCTTCGATCGTCAAAAGAGACACATCAAAAGTCCCTCCTCCCAGGTCGAATATCAACACGTTTTGTTCTCCTTTTCTCTGAGCCTTTTTGTCCAAACCATAAGCGATAGCTGCAGCCGTCGGTTCGTTAATGATTCTCAACACGTTTAGACCAGCAATGACGCCTGCGTCCTTGGTGGCTTGTCTCTGCGAGTCGTTGAAGTAAGCAGGAACCGTCACAACAGCGTTCTTGATGGACTGACCAAGGTAAGCCTCAGCTATCTCCCTCATTTTTGTCAATACCATCGACGAAATCTCTTCGGGGGCAAACTGTTTCTCTTCTCCTTTGTATCGGACGACGATCATCGGCTTGTCTCCTGGTCCAGGGATCACTCTAAAAGGCCAGAGCTTCATGTCGCTCTGGACAGAAGGGTCGGAGAACCGGCGCCCGATGAGGCGCTTGGCGTCGAAGACTGTGTTTTGTGGGTTCATGGCCACCTGGTTCTTGGCTGCGTCGCCTATAAGACGCTCGGTGTCGGTGAAGGCGACGTAGGAGGGGGTGGTCCGGTTGCCTTGATCATTGGCTATGATCTCCACGCGGTCGTTTTGCCAAACTCCGACGCAGCTGTAGGTGGTGCCGAGGTCTATGCCTATGGCTTTTCCTTCACCTGCCGCCATTGAAAAACAACAACAACAAAACAAGCTTTGAACAAATTAACTGCAACAAAAACTGGATGTTGTATGATTTTTGTAAGATAGTTTTGATGTGAAACTGAGGAGGAGAAAGGGCTGGTGGGTTTTTTTTTTTATAGAGACGAGTGATTGATGCGCGAGAACGTTCGAGAAAATTTGAGCGAGGACTAGAATTGCACAGAAAAGTCGAGTGTAGATGTTTGTTGTGTTACAATTGGCTGGAGTGTTCTGGAGAGGTTGATTTTTTTTTGCTTTTTTGGGTTTGGAAAACGTGGGCCTGGTATTTGCTTGTTTGGACCATTTTTTGATGGGTGTGTTCTGAGGGTATTTTGTTTATCACAAACATATTTAATTAGAACATTATAACTTAATTCTAATTCTTAAGAATATATATATATATTTTTTATATATAAATTTGACAACTGGACCATGAATAGACATCTAACAAGATCAATCAAGGGTAAATACGAATAAAAATCCCATGAAAGGTAAACAATTTCCTCTCATTCTGCGATTAAATATATAAATATGGAACTCAAAAATATCATATAGACAGAGAGAAGATGCTTGTTTACTTTGCGACTTTTCGTACACTTCTCATTAGATAAGCTAAAATATATCACGTAGATAGAGAAAACGTGTTTGTTTACTTTGCGATTGTTTGTATATTCGGGTTTTAGCAGAGTGGTTGGGCATTTCTTATTAGATATGATAATAGATTTTTTACCTTATTAATTTCATATTTTAAGAAAATATAAACAAAAAATATTTTTTGAGCAACTAAATCTAAATTAAAGGATCTACGAGGACTTACACCGTTTAAGTATTTATTTATAATTTTTAGATATTATATTTTAACTCACATCCTTTAAGTGTATAACTTATAAATATAAGCGGTTACCCCTCTCTCAAACTCTTTTTCTTGTGGAATGGTTCAATCTCATTTTATCATCATTTAAGTGTTTGTAAATGTGATTTATATAATTAAAATCACAATATAAAAGGTCTCCACACATTAAAACAATTCTTTTTTTTGAAAAAAAAATACTGACACCTTATAAGTCAAAAAACTGCTAAGATTTATTAAAATAGATAAATGATAACGTGACTTGAATAACCATTTCCACAACTAGGAAATAACATTTCTTATCAAAAGAAGAATACTTCTCACACTTTGTGTTTTAATAAAACAATAATGAAGCTAGAACCTTTAACTACTTGGGATGTAGAAGATATCCATCCATTCATATTAAGGGATGAAGTGTACAATGTAATAATTTTATTAATGTGATAATCCTAACTTTAATAAATTATAGTTGTAGACATAAACAAATGGTAATTAGTAACCACATCTCTTAACAAACCTAAGATATTAAGTACAAAAATGGTGGAAATCTATTCAAAAGTGAAAAAGAAGACATCCTAGTGATCCATGGTTAAAAGGATTGGTTTGGAATGTATAAAGATTTTTTTTTTTTACCTGAAGTACATTTAGCCACTCAAATTTGAAGAACGTCGTGAATAAAGCAACTGAACTAACGGCTGTCTTAAAAGCGTTGTTGGAAGTATTCGATTTTGAGTTGTTAAAACGTGGAAAAGCGGTGCGTTTAAAACAATGAAGTGGCTACTAATTACAGGGTCTCACTACATGTGTCCGATTAATGGTCAGCAAACTAATTCTAGTTCTCTGATAGCACATGTTAGTGAATTTCAAGTTGGGTTACTTGTTAACAAATTGAGAGATTTTTTTTTTTCTTAGGCCATTTTTGTTTTCTTTTTCCAAAAGCAGAGTACATGTTCACAAAACAGTGAAGTTTTTCGAAAAAGAAGCGAAACGAGGTAAGGCAAAAAAAAAAAAAAAAAAAAAAAAAAGAAAAAACACGAAAAACGATAAAATCATCATCGATTACGAAATGGATAGAGAAACTAGAGACTTGAAGATCATAACCGAAGTAGTGGCAGGCCTAAAAATTTATGTGAAAGAGAAGCATTTTTATATAATAATTATAATATAAAAAAACTATAACATAAAAAAACTAAGGGGTCTTTTGTTTTTTCACTTAAGATTTAATAGTGCTGAATTACACCTATTAAGTTGTTTTTATTTATTTTTTTAAGCGGTCAAACCACTTAAAACTACCAAAAAGTAACTAAAAAAATTAAATAAAAATTTTTAACTTTTCACTCAATTGTAAATCATTAAATAATATTTAAAAGCTTTTATTTCAAATCTATCCTCCCAAAGTAACATAATTTCTAATTTATCCTAACAAATCAATCCTGCGTGTCAAATGTAGCCTATAATAATTCATGTCCTGAACCACAAACCACACACATTAATCAACAGAATATATCCAATTATCAGTAGGTAATCAAAGATCAAAGATGTCAAAGGGAATGATTATCTTCGGGCTTTGCTTGCTCATAGCATGCACGTACCTTGTAAGTGATACAAAGGCGAGAACCATTGGTTATGGAGCCATGCAAGGCGATGTTAATCCGGGATGCAGCCCAAAACATCCAGAGCTTTGTACCGAAGGAAAACCTGCCAATGCACACAATAGAGGATGCAGTCCCTTAGAGAAATGTCGCGGTTGATTAAAACATACATGGGAGCAGCAGCATCAAATCAACATGAAAATGAATGCATATGTTTTAATAAATAAATGCATGATTAATTCGTGTCAAGTTCATTATTTACCTATGTAAATGTATTATTAAACGGCTGCTGAAATGACAAATTCTTTCATTGTTTTTATATACATTCTCATTTTACTATAATTGCATGGTGATCGTTCACGTTGGCATGATTGCTTGTGGTTCTTGACGGTTAAGATGTATAAATAACTTAGAATCCTTGTAGGGTGTAGATGTTTGTATTATATTTTAATTTTGATGATTCGTTTCAGTTCGCTTGATATTGAGGAATGATATAGTTCTTTGAACAAGAGAAACAGATCTCGTGACAACAAAAAAATAGATCTCAAACAACAACGAAGAGATTGGAAAATGCCAATTTCAAACCCAAAACAAAGGAACTCCACTTTACTAGCTTCTTTACACTCTATTTTAATATACTCTAAGAGCGAATTACATGAGAACCCCCTTTAAGTAAGGCCTTAAACTTTAACGGTCAATGGTGTTAAAACTTAGAGCTGACATTGATCTTTTATGTAATGATGAAACTGCCCTCACTTTCTTATTTTCAAAAAAAAAAAAAAACTAAGAAATTAAAATTTTAAAAATTTACAAAAATTAACAACAAAAATAATTAAAATGGGAAAAAATATTTATAAAAAAGACATATGAATCTCTACTGTCTATTTTTAAGATGGACGGTAGAGATCAACTGATGTAAAAAAACAAAAACTAAAAAAAAAAAAAAAAAAGTTAAAAACAATCCAACACTAAAATCATCCCAACGATGGTCAACCATTAGTTTTGTTTATGTAATATTTTAAAATTACTTTTAATAGAATATTTTAAAAAAAATAAAAATTCATATATTATTATTTGAAAAATAAAAGTAAATGATAAAATAAGTAAGAAATGGCATCTTAGACATTTCATTAGGAAATTTTGGTCAACTATTAGTTTGGATGGAGTCAACTAATGACAAGAAAGATTTGTGTAATTTTAAGTAAAAAACTCGTATGGGTGAAATTATGTGTAAACTCTTCCCAATAAAAACCATAAATCTAATTATATATGAAAAATATAATCTATAAAATGTATGTTATATTTTAGAAAGACCAAAGTACAATTTAGGCTACTGGTTTGAAAAGAATTATAGTCACAGTCACATTTTATTGTTAATTACAACTTAGTCTACTGTTGTTATAAAATTTCATTAGAGTAAATGAGGACTGACAAAAAAACCAAAATGTTTTCACCTGTTTAATTATTTTTCAAAAAGAAATTTAAAAATAAAAAAATAAAATAAAATTCATCCAAAAAAATATAAAATAAAAATAAAAAATCATCAAATCTCCACTATCCATCCTAAGATGGATAATGGAGATCAATTTTTTTTTAAAAAATTAAAAATTAATTTAAAAAACTAATTGAAAAAGAAAAAACAATTAAAAAAAAAAAAACTCTTTTAGAGATAAACCCATCTAGGTTCCTCTCTCTCTTATTCTTCTTCTGCTTCATCATCATCATCATCATCTTCTTTTTCTTCTTCGTTTTCATCATCATCATCATCATCGCCTTTGTCATCATCATCATCATCATCATCATCATCTTCTTCTTCTTCTTCTTTTTCTGCTTCGTCATCATCTTCTTCTATTACATTTTCTTCTTCTTTTTCTTTTTCTTCTTCTTCCTCTTCTTCTTTTTTGGGTTTGTTCTAGAATCTAGATGAACAAACTCAGATGAAATCGATCTATTTATCTAGGTTTGTTTCAGAACCCAAATTCTTCTCCCCATGCCATTCTCTCTCTGTCATCTTTATCTCTCTCTCTCTCGCCACTGCCGCCTTCCCCTATTCTCTCTTTCTTCTTTTCATCATTTAGGTTCTTTGGTTTTGTGGTTTTTCTTTTTTTTTTTTAGAATAAGGTTTTGTGAATTTTGAAATAGGGTTTTTGTGTTGTGTTGATGTGTTTGTGTTGTTAAGCTTATGTGTTTTTAAAGATAAATAGGAGATTAGGGTTAAAGATGATTGTACTTAGTCTAGGTTTTTTTTTTTTTTTTTTTTTAAGATGATTGTTTTGTCCATTTTTGTTTTCATTTTCCAAAAGCAGAGTACATGTTCACAAAACAGTGAAGTTTTTCGAAAAAGAAGGGAAACGAGGTAAGGCAAAAAAAAAAAAAAAGAAAAAAGAAAAAACACGAAAAACGATAAAATCATCATCGATTACGAAATGGAGAGAGAAACTAGAGACTTGAAGATCATAACCGAAGTAGTGGCAAATCTAAAAATTTATGTGAAAGAGAAACATTTTTATATAATAATTATAATATAAAAAAACTAAAGGGCCTTTTGTTTTTTCATTTAAGACTTAATAGTGCTGAATTACACCTATTAAGCTGTTTTTATTCATTTTTTTAAGTGGTCAAACCACTTAAAACTACCAAAAAGTAACTAAAAAAATTAAGTAAGAATTTTTAACTTTTCACTCAATTGTAAATCACTAAATAATATTTAAAAGCTTTTATTTGAAATCTATCCTCCCAAAGCAACATAATTTCTAATTTATCCTAATTTTGTATTACTCAAATTTCCTTTTTTTTTTCCTTGATACTTAAAAAATATATATTTGAAAAGAAAAACCTAAGTACATCTCACCCCAAATTGTCTTGAAATTAAACTAATATATTTTAATTTATAATTTAAACATTCATTTTTCTATTTTTTTCTTAAATATATTAATATATTTAAATATATAAATATGGTTAATACTGCTACATTTTTAATCATGTTTTAATTAAGAATAAAATGTCATTAATATGTATATAAAAATATTTTAGAATTTATTAAATTATTTATTTTTAGATGTTTGAATTAAATTAATAAATATTATATCACAACAACTACTAAAAAGAGTATAAAATGTAAACCTACTAGTTTTTAGACAATTTTTAATTTGAAAAACAAACAAGTTTACAATATATTAAAAGGTAAGGAAAATATATATATATATATATATATATATATGTTATTCAGATTTCAGATTTCAATCATTATTCAATTTTCAGTTTCTAACAGTATTATTCAGTTTTTAGACAAAAAAAAACAAATGACTCCTAAGCTATATAAAATTTTCTTCGTAATGTTTGCTTCAATTGCTAAAAAGATGTTATATGTAATAAAAATAGTTAAAATACATAACCATTTGGGGATATGTAGTTTTATTATGTAGTTTTATCCCTTACAAGATTATAAACAAAATTTCTTAAAATAACATTCTTCATACACGTATAAAAGCAAAAACATATCAATTGTGAGTTGATTGTGCACTAGCTACCTCCATTTTTCTTAGAGAAAAAAGTTCAGATTTCATATTATTAAAAAAAATAAATAAAAATTAATTTAGGGATATGTCTCCTTTATAATGGGAGTTGTTATTCAAATTGCAAATAAATGTATATAATCAAATTACATATATTTATTATTAAAGTTACTAATGAAACTATATTTATAGTCTTTCATTTAATAAATGTATATGATTTATAACAAAGTAAAGTAAAATAAAAATACAAGATTAAAACAAATTATAATTCATGTGATTTTCTTTTATTTATAAATTTTATCATATAAAATAGTTTATGTAAAAGGAAAATAATTCACACAAATAATTGTGAGTAAACCAAAACCTTTAAAGATTAAATAACATTGAAACGTAATGAGAAAAAAAAAAAAAAAAAAGAGAAAAAGTAACATGTTTTGATGGGAAAAATGATTGAACCATGGCGGATAGAAGAAAAAAAAAATCCATGCCATAAAAATATAAAATAAAAATAAAAAATAAAAACCCAACTATTTATGAGACAAAGCAACAATTATGAGTGAATAAAAGAAAGAAAACATTTGTTAGACAAAGGAAATCAAACCCAGGATCATGGTAGAAAGGTAGACATGCAGAACCATCGAAGTCTCCTTATTTTTGTGCTTCTATGTGACATCCCGTTTGTTTTTCTTTTAAATTTTAAAAAATATAATATATTAAATGACTACAAAAAAGGGAGAAAAAGGCATAAACGTTTAGTTGGTGCTCAGGATTGAACTGTGGTGGCAGCAAAAGAGAAACGCGCGCTTCAACCGTCAGCGCTATTCTATGCAGGAGTAACACTATTACATTATATTTATATATTTATATACGTGATGCCTAATATAGTAAATTTAATTAATTTTTAAAAAATTTTAGAGAGAGCACATGTCCCTCCTGGACCAATGATAGGTCCGTCCCTGAACTGAAGTACCAAACTAACCTGAAGAGTGAAGATTGTGACCAAACCCCATCTAGAATGCACTTGGTTTCTAGAGATAGAGTAAACGTGAATCTTTAAAAAAAGGGTAAATTACGCAAACCTTCTTTGATGTTTAATGAAATTATATCAATATGTGAGTTTTGGTCATGATGACATGAATAAATCTCCCTTATTTGAGAATATAAGAACTCAATATAAATACCTCTTACCATTAGTTAATCATTAGTCAACTACCATTAAATCAACACCATTAAAGGTAAAATGGTCGATCCATAATTTATAAATAATATAATAAAAAATATATATATTTTAAAATAATTATCTAGATCCATCTAGATATGGAGACCTTTGGAGAGCACTTAAGTCTCTATTAATGGAGACCTAGTCGATCTCTAAGATAGTACTGATTAGGTCTCCATCGTTGGAGATCCAAACGGTCTCTAACAATGGAGACTCAATTGGTTTCCAGTGGAGACCTAAGTGGTCTCCAATGGAGACCGAATAAGTTTCCATCTAGATCTTTGACGATGGAGACCGAATTTCGGGTCTCCATTATGGAGATCCATTGACTTTTTTTTTTTTTTTTTTTTTGTAATCCTTTTAAATTCCCTTGTGAGGGTTTTTTTTTTTTTTTTTTTTTTGGGAGGGGGGAGGGGGGGCGTGGGTTTTGTTTTATTTGGATTTGGTTGGTTGATAGGATGATGAAAAAGCGAGATAATGGGTGAATAAGATGATGAAAAGGATGGAGATGATGAAGTTGATGGATGATGTAGATGATGATGAAATGGAGATGATGGAGAAGGGTGATAAGGATGAAGAAGATGATGTGATTTTTTTAATGTTTTTTATAATTATTTTTAGATTTGTAACTAGTTTTTAAAATTAAAATAATAATATATTAATTGATTTTTGTTTTTTATGGTTAGGGTTATTTTCGTCCTTTGGTACCTTTGATCATTGACTATTAGGATTTAGTAGCCTCTCTCTAACAGCAGAGGATATTTGTGTAGAATTCTTGAATCTCAAGAGAGGTTTCTGTTATTATGGCCAAAATTCACATATTAGTATAATTTCATCCAATCTCAATGTCGTTATGTAATTTGCCCAAAAGAAAAAGAACTGGTTATAGTTGAGAGAGTTAGTGGGGTTTATTCTCTCTCTCTCTCCATATATATATATATATATGAGTTTTATGATCAATGTCTCGTAATTTTAAAAAATTAGGACGAACCAATCAAATTCATCCATTGTATTTGAATTAAATAAAAGAGAAAATTTGTTTTAGGAGAGAGAATATAATAAATGAATTGTGATTCGTTATAATTTTTTAAAGTTAGGAGACACTAACTATAAAAGTCCTGATATATATATATATAATGTTTTTAAAATGAGAACCCTCATACTTTAAAAAGTAAAGATCAACTAATTAAATTCATCTATTATATTCTCTCTTCTATTTAATTCAAATACAATTGATGAATTTGATTGATTGGTCTTTACTTTTTAAAGTAAAAGAGTTCCCCATTTTAAAAATACTATATATGTGTATATATAAATATATATATATATATATATATCATAATAATTGTGGGCTATACAATTAATATAGGTACTGACAACAAAATTAATAAAAATTAGTGGGGTTTGCATCAGTTTGGCTTGGGGGATTTTAAGTTGACGGTGAGAGTTAATGGGGTGGTTTGACCGTTTAACCATTTAATTGTGTGATTTAGTAGGCCGTTTGAGGGATTTAAGTGAGGAAAAATAATGATTAGACAATTAATTTATAAATTAGTCTTCATCAATGTAATAAGAACTCAAATCAAATAATTATAGCTATATATTATTTAATGGGTAAAGTTTTTGCGGTATTTAATGGGTAATGTATTATATACGATTCATATAGCTATAGGAGAAAAACCTAAAAATTGGATTTAAATATAAATAAAAAATCAATAATAGAAATTAAAAAAATCAATTATTTTAAAAATAGAAACCAATTAAAAAAAATGAAGATATGTTTCTTATAATTATCATTAAGAATTCAAATTTGTATTGTAGATAAATTATTGTTTAATGCAGTAATATATGTATTGTAAATAATATTTGCACATCACTTTTTAATAGGAGTAGTTGTAACTTCTCTTGATTCTAAAATATAAGATGTAAATTGTTTTCTATGAATATAATCCCCCTCCCCCAATTTTATTTTTTAATGTATTTTAGGCAAATTAAAAAAACTTAGGATCAAAGATTCAAGTCTCATCATTATCTTAAATCACAAGATGCACGTAATTTTCTTTGAACTTAATCCCCGCCCCACTCCCCTACCAAATAAAAAAAAAAACAAAAAAAGTATTATAGGTAAATTAAAAAAATGAAGATATTTTTTGGTTATTGCTACTAGACATGTTTTTCAATTCCCATTTTTAGGAACACCATTTTTTAATGTATACTACCAGATGCATTTTCAGAATTTGAAAACAAAATAAAAAACACTATTTTTATTTTCGTTTTCGTTTTCGAAAACCAGCAAGTGAAAAATGGCTATCAGACACACCCTAATCTTCCCTTCGACATTTAAATTAGTGTCATGTGAATAACTTGGAATCCTTTGAAAAAAATTATAACAAAATTTGAGTCCCAAAATGTTTTTGATATAATATAATATAATCAATAATTGTTTTTGACATTCACTTAAGTGCAATTTTCATTAATATTCATAATAAGATTTCACTTGTTATTATATAAATATATATATATATATATATATTAATAGCATATGTAGTGTTTTTTGTTTCCCCTGATAACTCTTATTATTATGGGAGATAATATCTCTCAATGTTACGAAGATAAATTTCTTGATAGTTTTAAGGCCATACATATAATGTTTAATTGTAATATATTTATTGGGAGAATAAGTATCTTCTAATATTTATGGAATAAGAATTGATTTCTTGGTAGACTTTCAAACTATAATATGTAATCTCAATATATTTTGATAAACTCTTATAGTATTAATAGATTTTCAATTACCTTTGTAATTATATAAAAATAATATTTTTTTTTTCTAATTTTGTATTCTTTACTTTGAAAAAAAAAAAAAGACATAATGTTATATTTGGTATATGAAGCTAAATCTTAATTATTTTAAGTCCATACTTGTATAATCTTATTTAGATGTTGATATATGAATACAAAAATTATATTCATTATTTTTGGGATTAAAAAAAATGTATATCGTAATTTTTAATGAAAGTGATCGTAGAGATCATGATAACAGTAAACAAGTATAGCAATGTTAATTAAATTCAATCCTATTGTTTTAAATTAATTAAAAAATGATTATAAATAAGCCATTTACCTAAAAAAATCGCTACACATACATTGCTTTATTCATAATTTAAATGGTTAATGCAGTTCCCTTGTATATGTGATTGGGATTTGTATCTAATTATGCACATTTATCAGGAGGTGTGGAACGTTTTCTTCCCTTACTAGAGGAGTAAATTTTTGGACCACACATGTAATTGGTATTCAAGTCTCTTATCATGTGCATTTTCCAATATGTGAGAGTTTTCACCTTTTATTGTAAGAGTAAATTTTTAAAAACACATTATTGACACATTTTGGCTAGATCCTAACAAATTTTGTAACTATTAGTGTTTGAGCAACTCATTATTTCATCTTTCGGCAAGGTCCCAACAATTTATTACCATCTTCATAAATTTATAGTCATGCACACGTTCACTATAGTGTATGTTTGATAAAGATTGAATTCAATTCCAATTTTGGTAAATGAATAACTTTGATAAATGAAAGAGATTTATTTTAAAATCAATAACAAAATATTATGAATAATTCCAAAAAAAATGTTTTCAATGAATTTTATCCATATATTTTTCTTAACTAGGAAATTCCACATTTAATAAAAAAATATTATCAAATCAAAACCCAAAATTATCTCATAAGAGATTATTCAAAATAATTAAAACTCAAGAATATTAAGAGAATGTTCACAATAATCTTGAGATAAATAAAAAAATAATTAATTGACAAAAATTGAGTTTGCTCAAATACAGTCGTATGATGTCGAATCTTTGTAACTGTCAATGTCAAACCTTTTTACGAACATCTCTCAAAAGAAAAAAAAAAAAACGTTTGCACTAACACATACAGTATTATAAATACTGCATTTATTCCTAATTTGTACTTGGTTTACTGTAAATCAAAATATTTTTGAAATGATTTTCAAATAATATGACGTAGGGGATATATATTTGGTTCATTTGTACTTCTAATACTAAAAATTAATTAATTTTATATGTCACTTTATAATAAACATTTAGAATTTAGAAATTACTAGATGATTAACTCATCAAAGCCAGATTTGTGAACAAGTCAAATATTTGACCGGCTGAATAGCATACCATCCATACTATATTTCGTTGGTCAGATGCAAAATATAGCCATCAACTTGTCTATATGACTATATTTAAAATATGAGATTTGAGGTGAGTTTGAGATTCAAAATATTTCAAACTCTCAAATCTTCATCTCATGAGAATGCTCAATCTCAACCCAAATGGTGAGATTCGATGGGTTTGGAAATGAATATTCCATTTCCACCTTTTTTTAAAAAAAAAATGAAAGAATTTTTTAAAATTAATTTTAAGTATATTATAAAATATTTAAGTTAATTTTGTTCCAATCTAGTCCCAATCCACGCAAAACACAGTATTGTATAATTTTAATACAATTCCAAGTTCTACAAAATATGGGAGAGTAATTTTCCAATCCAATCCAATCCAATCTATTTCTTTCCAATCCAATCAATTTCATTCCTTTCCAATCCAATCTATTTCACTCCAATCCATTCCATTCCAATCCAATCCAATCCAATCCATTCCATTCCAATCCAATCCAATCCAATCCATTCCATTCCAATCCAATCCAATCCAATCTAATCCATTCCAATCCAATCCAATCCAACCCATTCCATTCCAATCCAATCTAATCCAATTCGTTTCATTCTATCCCAATCCAATCCAATCCATGTCATTCCAATCCTGCGTGTCAAATGTAGCCTATAATAATTCATGTCCTGAACCACAAACCACACACATTAATCAACAGAATATATCCAATTATCAGTAGGTAATCAAAGATCAAAGATGTCAAAGGGAATGATTATCTTCGGGCTTTGCCTGCTCATAGCATGCACGTACCTTGTAAGTGATACAGAGGCGAGAACCATCGGTTATGGAGCCATGCAAGGCGATGTTAATCCGGGATGCAGCCCAAAACATCCAGAGCTTTGTACCGAAGGAAAACCTGCCAATGCACACAACAGAGGATGCAGTCCCTTCGAGAAATGCCGCGGTTGATTAAAACATGCATGGGAGCAGCAACATCAAATCAACATGAAAAAGAACGCATATGTTTTAATAAATAATTGCATGATTAATTCGTGTCAAGTTCATTATCTACCTATGTAAATGTATTATTAAACGGCTGCTGAAATGACAAATTCTTTCATTGTTTTTATATACATTCTCATTTTACTATAATTGCATGGTGATCGTTCACGTTAGCACGATTGCTTGTGGTTCTTGACGGTTAAAGATGTATAAATAACTTAGAATCCTTGTAGGGTGTAGATGTTTGTATTATATTTTAATTTTGATGAGTCGTTTCAGTTCGCTTGATACTGAGGAACGATATAGTTCTTTGAACAAGAGAAACAGATCTCGTGACAACAAAAAAATAGATCTCAAACAACAACATAGAGATTGGAAACTGCCAATTTCAAACCCAAAACAAAGGAACTCCACTTTACTAGCTTATTTACACTCTATTTTAATATACTCTAAGAGCGAATTACATGAGAACCCCCTTTAAGTAAGGCCTTAAACTTTAACGGTCAATGGTGTTAAAACTTAGAGTTGACATTGATCTTTTATGTAATGATGAAACTGCCCTCACTTTCTTATTTTCAAAAAAAAAAAGCTAAGAAATTAAAAATTTAAAAATTTACAAAAATTAACAACAAAAATAATTAAAATGGATAAAAAATATTTGTAAAAAAAGCCTATGAATCTTTACTGTCTATTTTTAAGATGGACGATAGAGATCAACTGATGTAAAAAAACAAAAACTAAAAAAAAAAAAAAAAATTTTAAACAATCCATCACTAAAATCATCCCAACAATGGTCAACCATTGGTTTTGTTTATGTAATATTTTAAAATTACTTTTAATAAAATATTTTTAAAAAAAATAAAAATTCATATATTATTATTTGAAAAATAAAAGTAAATGATAAAATAAGTAAGAAATGGCATCTTAGACATTTCATTAGGAAATTTTGGTCAACTATTAGTTTGGATGGAGTCAACTAACGACAAGAAAGATTTGTGTAATTTTAAGTAAAAAACTCGTATGGGTGAAATTATGTGTAAACTCTTCCCAATAAAAACCATAAATCTAATTATATATGAAAAATATAATCTATAAAATGTATGTTATATTTTAGAAAGACCAAAGTACAATTTAGGCTACTGGTTTGAAAAGAATTATAGTCACAGTCACATTTTATTGTTAATTACAACTTAGTCTACTATTGTTATAAAATTTCATTAGAGTAAATGAGAACTGACAAAAAAAACCAAAATGTTTTCACCTTTTTAATTATTTTTCAAAAAGAAATTTAAAAATAAAAAAATAAAATAAAATTCATCCAAAAAAATAAAAAATAAAAAAAATCATCAAATAAAATTCATCCAAATAAATTAAAAAAAAAAATCATCAAATAGAAAGATCAATTTTTTTTAAAAAAAAAATAAAATTAATTTAAAAAACTAATGGAAAAAGAAAAAACAATTAAAAAAAAAAAAACCCTTTAGAGATAAACCCATCTAGGTTCCTCTCTCTCTTATTCTTATTCTTCTTTTTCTTCTTCTTCATCTTCTTCTTCTTCTTTTTCTTCTTCTTCGTTTTCATCATCATCATCATCGTCTTTATCATCATCATCATCATCATCATCATCATCTTCTTCTTCTTCTTCTTTTTCTACTTCGTCATCATCATCATCATCTTCTTCTTTTTCTTCTTATTCGTTTTCATCATCATCATCATCATCTTCTTCTTCTTCTTCTTTTTCTACTTCGTCATCATCTTCTTCTATTACATTTTCTTCTTCTTTTTCTTTTTCTTCTTATTCTTCTTCTTCTTTTTTGGGTTTGTTCCAAAATCCAGATGAACAAATTAACTCAGATGAAATCTATTCATCTAGGTTTGTTTCAGAACCCAAATTCTTCTCCCCATGCCATTCTCTCTCTATCATCCTTATCTCTCTCTCTGTGGCCACTGCCGCCTTCCCCTATTCTCTCTTTCTTCTTTCCATCATTTAGGTTCTTTGGTTTTGTGGTTTTTTTTTTTTTTTTTAGAATAAGGTTTTGTGAATTTTGAAATAGGGTTTTTGTGTTGTGTTGATGTGTTTGTGTAGTTAAGATTATGTGTTTTTAAAGATAAATAGGAGATTAGGGTTGAAGATGATTGTATTTAGTCTAGGTTTTTTTTTTTTTTTTAAGATGATTGTTTTGATTTTGTTTTTTTTTTTTTTCAATTCTTATTTTAAAATTAATCTCCACCAACCATCATGTGATAGACAGTGGAGATCATTTATTTTTAAAAAATTTTAATTAATTTTTGTTTTCTTAGGCCATTTTTGTTTTCATTTTCCAAAAGCAGAGTACATGTTCACAAAACAATGAAGTTTTTCGAAAATGAAGGGAAACGAGGTAAGGCAAAAAAAAAAAAAGAAAAAGAAAAAAGAAAAAACACAAAAAACGATAAAATCATCATCGATTACGAAATGGAGAGAGAAACTAGAGACTTGAAGATCATAACCGAAGTAATGGTAGACCTAAAAATTTATGTGAAAGAGAAACATTTTTATATAATAATTATAATATAAAAAAACTAAGTGGCCTTTTGTTTTTTCACTTAATACTTAATAGTGGTGAATTACACCTATTAAGCTGTTTTTATTCATTTTTTTAAGTGGTCAAACCACTTAAAACTACCAATAAGTAACTAATAAAATTAAGTAAGAATTTTTAACTTTTCACTCAATTGTAAATCACTAAATAATATTTAAAAGCTTTTATTTGAAATCTATCCTCCCAAAGTAACATAATTTCTAATTTATCCTAATTCTGTATTTCTCAAATTTCCTTTTTTTTTTTTCTTGATACTTAAAAAATATATATTTGAAAAGAAAAACCTAAGTACATCTCACCCCAAATTGTCTTGAAATTAAACTAATATATTTTAATTTATAATTTAAACATTCATTTTTCTATTTTTTTCTTAAATATATTAATATATTTAAATATATAAATATGGTTAATACTGCTACATTTTTTAATCATGTTTTAATTACAAATAAAATGTTATTAATATGTATATCAAAATATTTTAGAATTTATTAAATTATTTATTTTTAGATGTTTGAATTAAATTAATAAATATTATATAACAATAACTAGTAAAAAGAGTATAAATGTCAACCTACTCGTTTTCAGACAATTTTAAATTTAAAAAACAAACAAGTTTACAATATATTAAAAGGTATGGAAAAAAAAAAAATATATATATATATATATGTTATTCAGATTTTAGATTTTAATCATTATTCAGTTTTCAGTTTCTAACAGCATTATTTAGTTTTTGGACAAAAAAAACAAAAGACTTCTAAGCTATATAAAATTTGCTTCGTAATGTTTGCTTCAATTGCTAAAAAGATGTTATATGTAATAAAAATAGTTAAAATACATAACCATTTGGGGATATGTAGTTTTATCCCTTACAAGATTATAAACAAAATTTCTTAAAATAACATTCTTCATACAAGTATAAAAGCAAAAACATATCAATTGTGAGTTGATTGTGCACTAGCTACCTCCATTTTTCTTAGAGAAAAAAGTTCAAATTTCATATTATTAAAAAAAATAAATAAAAATTAATTTAGGGATATGTCTCCTTTATAATGGGAGTTGTTATTCAAATTGCAAATAAAAGTATATAATCAAATTACATATATTTATTATTAAAGTTACTAATCAAACTATATTTATAGTCGTTTATTTAATAAATGTATATGATTTATAACAAAGTAAAGTAAAATAAAAATAAAAGATTAAAACAAATTATAATTCATGTGATTTTTTTTATTTATAAATTTTATCATATAAAATAGTTTATGTAAAAGAAAAATAATTCACACAAATAATCGTGAGTAAACCAAAACCTTTAAAGATTAAACAACATTGAAACGTAATGAGGAAAAAAAAAAAAAAAGAGAAAAAGTAACATGTTTTGATGGAAAAATGATTGAACCATGGCAAATAGAAGAAAAAAAAAATCCATGCCATAAAAAATAAAATAAAAATAAAAAATAAAAACCCAATCATTTATGAGACAAAGCAACAATTATGAGTGAATAAAAGAAAGAAAACATTTGTTAGACAAAGGAAATCGAACCCAGGATCATGGTAGAAAGGTAGACATGCAGAACCATCGAAATCTCCTTATTTTTGTGCTTCTACGTGACATCCCTTTTGTTTTTCTTTTAAACTTTAAAAAATATAATATATTAAATGACTACAAAAAAGGGAGAAAAAGGCATAAACATTTAGTTGGTGCTCAGGATCGAACTATGGTGGTAGCAAAAGAGAAACGCGCGCTTCAACCATCAGCGCTATTCTATGCAGGAGTAACACTGTTACATTATATTTATATATTTATATACGTGATGCCTAATATAGTAAATTTAATTAATTTTTAAAAAATTTTAGAGAGAGCACATGTCCCTCATGGACCAATGATAGGTTCGTCCCTGAACTGAAGTACCAAACTAACCTGAAGAGTGAAGATCGTGACCAAACCCCATCTAGAATGCACTTGGTTTCTAGAGATAGAGTAAACATGAATCTTTTAAAAAAGGGTAAATTACGCAAACCTTCTTTGAGGTTTAGTGAAATTATATCAATGTAAGCCCTCAAGTGTAATATTACGGATTTCCCAGGAAGCAGTCCCTAAATAATTATTGGAAACCCAAAATGGTACATGGAAACTCCTAAGGGTATAGGGAACCTTTAGAGATCGATTTAAACTCTATTGAAGATTAAACAGAAGGATAAAATGGTGGATGAAATCGAGTAATAATTTAAGGTGATAAGGGACTAAATTGAAGATAAGTTTTAATAATTGTGGTTAAAATGAAATTAAGCTAAAAGTGAAGCGAGGAGACTGAAGTTTTAAGGGATGTGACCGTCATTTTTAGAATAGGTTGGGGAGGAAAGCATAAAGCCAAAAGTTTGTCTAAAATCAAAAGAGAGAGAGTGAGAGCTGTCGCAGAAGAGAAGAGAAGAGAAGAGAAGAAGAAAGAAGAAAGAAGAAAGAAGAAAGAAAGAAGAAGAACCCGACGCCGACGTCCGACCGTGACGCCGACCGATCGCCACCGCTGAGCAGATCGTCGCCGAGCAGCAGCGAAGACACCTGGAACCGGAGTAGAACTGTCGCGCGAACCAGATCGAAGCTGACCGCGTGCGCCGAGCTGCAGAACCGACCGTCGATCTAGAAGGATGATGCCGACGAGCTGCTCCAACTCGAACTGCATGTGGACCAGCTTAAGCCCGACCCGAACGAGAGCAGAACTGAGTTGAAATCGTGCAGAACCGAAGCTGAACTAGCTCATCCTGCGTGACAGAACCGACGCCGATCGACGGCGAAACCAGCAGCAGATCCACGACGGAACCGTGAGGGAAAGAGAGAGGAGAAAAAGGAGAAGAAAACCCAGCTCAAACCAGCTCCAATCAACGCCTTTTTTAGCTCGAAACCAAGCTTAAAACAGTGTCGCGAAGAGAGAATCTAGCAAGGGAAGAGAAGCTCGTGCGTAAGAGAAGAAAGAAGGAGGAGATCCAGTCGAATCAGTCCATTTACGCATCTAAAACAGCCCCGAATCTAGACCAACGCGAAGAGTTAAGTGTTCAAGTTTTCGAAAGTGCTTTCGTTGAAGACTTTGTTAATGTTTAAGTTGATTTCGAAGTGGATTTGGTTATGATTCGTTATTGGTTAGTTTTGAGTGAAAAATAAGTGGATTTACATTTATTGGGAGCTTAGGGAATCAAGAGAATAGTGAAAAGTTAAAGATAAAGCGAATCGCGTAATAAACTAGTTTGAGGGGCGATTGTGTAATTTCAAGTTTCCAGAAGTTGACGTGAGCGTAAATTTATGCTTCCATATGTTGTGTAGGTGACGAGAGAGCTCGAGGATCGAGGCGAGAGGATTAGGGGCTTCACACGCGCCATTCTCAGTTGTCAATTTTGTGAGTGAGTTTTATTTTAAAATTTTAAGAGTATTTCAAATTATAAAGTTTGATTTGATAAATTAATTTTTTACTTGAGCTTATTTTAAATGTATGGATATGAGCATGAATTTAGAGATTGAAATGATGCTATTTTGTGCTTTTGCACTTACCAAAGATATTATAGTATTTAATGCATTCAGAAAATGAGTTTGAGTGCTTATTGCACTCAGAAATCAGATTTTAGTGCTTTATGCACTTAGAAAGAGATTTGTGCTTTTGCACCAGAAAGTTAAAGCAGAAAAAGAAAAATGTTTTCAAACCCATAAGTATACCCTCAGAGATTACAGACCAGTTTAGACCCGATCGGTCTATCTTACATCAGTTGGCATAGTCCTGGGTAGCGGTAAGTCACTAACCTGGGGGGATAAATGTCTGAGTCTGTCAGTCGAGTCGCCATTACTGATGTGGGGTTTCATGTGCTATGGTTAGCGCTGGGAAATTCCGCACATGGCCACAAGATGTCTTAGAGCAGGCGAGCTATGGTTAGCGTTGGGAAATTCCGCACATAGCCGCAAGAGTACAGATTTAGGGATACTATGGTAATTTGAAAAGATATCAGGAAACAGTTTTAAAAAGAAAAGCAGATTTGAGGCAAAAAGAAATTTTATAATTATTATTTAATTTATTTATGATTTACAGTTGCAAGTTTTGTATTTAAATATGTGCTTGTGTTTATATATGAATGCTCTTATTTAAGCTGATATTTAAGAGATTTAAGCTTCAAACATTTTAGAAACAAAGAATAGTTTTCAAATGTTTTCAGAGGAGGACGTTTTAAAAATCAGATTTTCAAAGAAAAGATAAATTATCACTCACTGAGCTTCTAGCTCATTATATTTTCTATTTTATATAAAAACCTCATCGGGTACTCTCAGCAGTTAGCCGAGTAGCAGCATTACCTCCAGCGGGCGAGCCAGCGTGACATGACATCATTTGAGCAACTCATTTTGTTTCTTCAGTTATATTTTCATGTAAATATCTTTTGAAATGTATAAGTAATTTGAAAGTTGTAATTATTTGTTTATAACTGTTTTTTATTTAAATGTGGTTTATTAAATGTTATTTGAATTTTCTTAAGTTGATTTGAAAATCAAATGCATGATTGAGGCCTATGGGCAACCAGAAGTTGGGTTGGTGATAAATTTTAGTCGAAGTGTTGTTTTTCTGTAAACAGGTTTTTCTGAAACGTTAAAAATGCAGACGTTATGCTGTCGAAATTTTATTAGAAAAAAATGAGTTTCGAAAAATGAATTTAAAATTAAAAATAAAAATTTTCTTACGCGTTTTCAGTTTTTTTTTTTTTAAAGAAAACTAACCCAACGATGTTTCAGAAAGTATTAGAAAGTTTAGGGTTCACTCCATGGGTTTCGCTTAGCCCGACGAGTGGGGTCTGAGAGGGATCTGTTGGGGTGCCCGGCGTGACCGACCGGATCAAAGCTAGAGGTATCCAGGTTGGGTTGCGTCAATCAATCTGTGAGTTTTGGTCATGATGACATGAATAAATCTCCCTTGTTTGAGATTATAAGAACTCAATAGAAATACCTCTTGCCATTAGTTAATCATTAGTCAACTACCATTAAATCAACATCATTAAAGGTAAAATGGTCAATTTATATATTTTAAAATAATTATCTACATCCATCTAGATATGGAGACCTTTGGAGAGCACTTGAGTCTCTATTAATGGAGACCTAGTCGATCTCCAAGACAGTACTGATTAGGTCTCCATCGTTGGAGATCCAAACGATCTTTAACAATGGAGACTTAATCGGTTTCCGGTGGAGACCTAGGTGGTCTTCAATGGAGACCGACTAAGTTTCCATCCAGATCTTTGACGATGGAGACCAAATTTCGAGTCTCCATTATGGAGATCCATTGACTTTTTTTTTTTTTTTTGATCCTTTTGAATTCCCTTGTGAGGGTTTTTTTTTTTTTTTTTTTGGAAGGGAGAGGGGCGGCGTGGGTTTTGTTTTATTTGGATTTGGTTGGTTGCTAGGATGATGAAAAAGGGAGATAATGGGTGAATAAGATGATGAAAAGGATGGAGATGATGAAGTTGATGGATGATGTAGATGATGATGAAATGGAGATGATGGAGAAAGGTGATAAGGATGAAGAGGATGATGTGATTTTTTTAATGTTTTTTATAATTATTTTTAGATTTGTAACTAGTTTTTAAAATTAAAATAATAATATATTAATTTATTTTTGTTTTTTTATGATTAGGGTTATTTTCATCTTTTGGTACATTTGATCATTGACTATTAGGATTTAGTAGCCTCTCTCTAACAGTAGAGGATATTTGTGTAGAATTCTTGAATCTCAAGAGAGGTTTCTGTTATTATGGCCAAAACTCACATATTAGTATAATTTCATCCAATCTCAATGTCGTGTTGTAATTTGCCCTAAAGAAAAAGAACTAGTTATAGTTGAGAGAGTTAGTGGGGTTTTATTCTCTCTCTCTCTCTCTCTCTTCATATATATATATATGAGTTTTATGATCAATGTCTCCTAATTTTAAAAGATTAGGACAAACCAATCAAATTCATCTATTGCATTTGAATTAAATAAAAGAGAAAATTTATTTTAGGAGAGAGAATATGATAGATGAATTGTGATTCATTATAATTTTTTAAAGTTAGGAGGCATTAACTATAAAAGTCCTGATAAATATATATATATATATATATAATGTTTTTAAAATGAGAACCCTCATACTTTAAAAAGTAAAGACCAACAAATTAAATTCATCTATTATATTCTCTCTTCTATTTAATTCAAATACAATGGATGAATTTGATTGATTGGTCTTTACTTTTTAAAGTAAAAGAGTTCCCCATTTTAAAAATACTATATATGTGTTATGTATAAATAAATAAATAAATAATATATATATCATAATAACTGTGGGCTATACAATTAATATAGGTTCTAACAACAAAATTAATAAAAATTAGTGGGGTTTGCATCAGTTTGGCTTGGGGGATTTTAAGTTGACGATGAGAGTTAGTGGGGTGGTTTGACCGTTTAACCGTTTAATTGTGTGATTTAGTAGGCCGTTTGAGGGATTTAAGTGAGGAAAAATAATGATTAGACAATTAATTTATAAATTAGTCTTCATCAATGTAATAAGAACTCAAATCAAATAATTATAGCTATATATTATTTAATGGGTAAATTTTTTGCGGTATTTAATGGGTAATGTATTATATACGATTCATATAGCTATAGGAGAAAAACCTAAAAATTGGATTTAAATATAAATAAAAAATCAATAATAGAAATTAAAAAAATCAATTATTTTAAAAATAGAAAACAATTAAAAAAATGAAGATATGTTTCTTATAATTATCATTAAGAATTCAAATTTGTATTGTAGATAAATTATTGTTTAATGCAGTAATATATGTATTGTAAATAATATTTGCACATCACTTTTTAATAGGAGTAGTTGAATACTTCTCTTGATTCTAAAATATAAGATGTAAATTGTTTTCTATGAATATAATCCCTCTCCTCCAATTTTATTTTTTAATGTATTTTAGGCAAATTAAAAAAACTTAGGATCAAAGGTTCAAGTCTCATCATTATCTTAAATCACAAGATGCACGTAATTTTCTTTCAACTTAATCCCCGCCCCACTCCCCTACCAAATAAAAAAAAAAAAAAAGGTATTATAGGTAAATTAAAAAAAATGAAGATATTTTTTGGTTATTGCTACTAGACATGTTTTTCAATTCCCATTTTTAGGAACACCATTTTTTAATATATACTACCAGATGCATTTTCAGAATTTGAAAACAAAATCAAAAACACTATTTTTATTTTCGTGAGTAAACTTTATTTTAAAAGATTTTAAACGTATTTAGTATTTCAAATTGATAAGTTTGATTTAATAAATAATTGCTTGAGTTTATTTAAAATGCGTTGATATGAGCAAGAATTTAGAGTTTGAAATGATGTTATTTTGTGCTTTTGCACTTACCAAAGATGTTTTAATGTTTAATGCATTGAGAAAATGAGTTTTAGTGCTCATTGCACTCACAAATCAGATTTTAGTGCGTTATGCACTCAGAAAAAGGATTTGTACTTTTGGCACCAGAAAGTTAGAGCAAAAAGGAAAGTGTTTTCAAACCCATAAGTATACCCTCAGAGATTACAGACTAGTTTAGACCCGATCGGTCTATCCCACTTCAGTTGGCACAGTCCTGGGAAGGGATAAGTTACTAACCTGGTGGGATAAGTGTCAGAGTCTGTCAGTCGAGTCGCCATTACTGATGTGGGGTAGTGTTTCGTGTGCTATGGTTAGCGCTGGGCAATTCCGCACATAGCCGTAAGAGTACAGATTTAGGGATACTATGATAATTTTAAAATAGATCAGGAAACAGTTTTAACAAGAGAAATGCATATTTGAGAGAAAAAAAGGTTTTAAAAGTATTATTCAAGTTATTTATGATTTACCGTTGTAAGTTTTGTATTGAAATGCGTGCTTGTGTTTATGTATGAATTCTATTGTTTAAGTTGATGTTTAAAAGATTTAAATTGGAAACACTTTAGAAACAAAGAATAGTTTTCAAATGTTTTTAGAGGAGGAAGTTTTGAAAACCAGATTTTTAAAGAAAAGATAAATTATCACTCACTGAGCTTCTAGCTCATTATATTTTCTGTTTTATATAAAAGCCTCCTCAGGTACTCTCAGCAGATAGTCGATCAGTAGCATTACCTCCAGCGGGCGAGCCAGCGCGACACGACATCATTTGAGTAGCTCATTTTGTTTCAGCAGTTATATTTTCATGTAAATATCTTTTGAAATGTATAAGTAATTTGAAAGTTGTAATTATTTGTTTATAACTGTTTTTGATTTAAATGCGGTTTATTAAATGTCATTTGAATTTTCATAAGTTGATTTAACAATCAAATGCATGATTGACGCCTACGGGCAATCAGAAGTTGGGTTGGTGCTGAAAATAGTTGAAGTGTTGTTTTTCTATAAACAGGTTTTTCGGGAATGTTAAAAATGCAGCCGTTATGCTGTCGAAATTTTGTTAGAAAAATGAGTTTCGAAAATGAATTAAAATTTAAAAAAAAAAAAAATTCCTACGCGTTTTCAGTTTTTAAAGAAAACCCAACCCAACGATGTTTTAAAAAGTTATCAGAGAATTTAGGGTTCGCTCTATGGGTTTCGCTTAGCCTAACGAGTCAGGTCTGAGAGGGATCCGTTGGGGTGCCCGGCGTGATCTACCGGATCAGAGTTAGAGGTATCCGAGTTGGGTCGCGTCACCCACTCCCATACCAAATAAAAAAAAAAAAAAAAGTATTATAGGTAAATTAAAAAAATGAAGACATTTTTTGGTTATTGCTACTAGACATGTTTTTCAATTCCCATTTTTAGGAACACCATTTTTTAATATATACTACCAGATGCATTTTCAGAATTTGAAAAAAAAATCAAAAACACTATTTTTATTTTCGTTTTCGTTTTCGAAAACCAGCAAGTGAAAAATGGCTATCAGACACACCCTAATGTTCCCTTCGACATTTAAATTAGTGTCATGTGAATAACTTGGAATCCTTTGAAAAAAATTATAACAAAATTTGAGTCCCAAAATGTTTTTGATATAATATAATGTAATCAATAATTGTTTTTGATATTCACTTAAGTGCAATTTTCATTGATATTCATAATAAGATTTCACTTGTTATTATATAAATATATATATATATATATATTAATAGCATATGTAGTGTTTTTTGTTTCCCCCGATAACTCTTATTATTATGGGAGATAATATCTCTCAATGTTACGAAGATAAATTTCTTGATAGTTTTAAGGCCATACATATAATGTTTAATTGTAATATATTTATTGGGAGAATAAGTATCTTCTAATATTTATGGAATAAGAATTGATTTCTTGGTAGACTTTCAAACTATAATATGTAATCTCAATATATTTTGATAAACTCTTATAGTATTAATAGATTTTCAATTACCTTTGTAATTATATAAAAATAATATTTTTTTTTCTAATTTTGTATTCTTTACTTTGAAAAAAAAAAAAAAAAGACATAATGTTATATTTGGTATATGAATCTAAATCTTAATTATTTTAAGTCCATACTTGTATAATCTTATTTAAATGTTGATATATGAATACAAAAATTATATTCATTATTTTTGGGATTAAAAAAAATGTATATCATAATTTTTAATGAAAGTGATCGTAAAGATCATGATAACAGTAAACATGTATAGCAACGTTAATTTAATTAAATTCAATCCTATTGTTTTAAATTAATTAAAAAATGATTATAAATAAGCCATTTACCTAAAAAAAATCGCTACACATACATTGTTTTATTCATAATTTAAATGGTTAATGCACTTCCCTTGTATATGTGATTGGGATTTGTATCTAATTATGCACATTTATCAGGAGGTGTGGAATGTTTTCTTCCCTTACTAGAGGAGTAAATTTTTGGACCACACATGTAATTGGTATTCAAGTCTCTTATAATGTGCATTTTCCCAATATGTGAGAGTTTTCACCTTTTATTGTAAGAGTAAATTTTTAAAAACACATTATTGACACATTTTGGCTAGATCCTAACAAATTTTGTAACTATTAGTGTTTGACCCACTCATTATTTCATCTTTCGGCAAGGTCCCAACAATTTATTACCATCTTCATAAATTTATAGGCATGCACACGTTCACTATAGTGTATGTTTGATAAAGATTGAATTCAATTCCAATTTTGGTAAATGAATAACTTTGATAAATGAAAGAGATTTATTTTAAAATCAATAACAAAATATTATGAATAATTCCAAAAAAATGTTTTCAATGAATTTTATCCATATATTTTTCTTAACTAGGAAATTCCACATTTAATAAAAAAATGTTATCAAATCAAAACCCAAAATTATCTCATAAGAGATTATTCAAAATAATTAAAACTCAAGAATATTAAGAGAATATTCACAATAATCTTGAGATAAATAAAAAAATAATTAATTGACAAAAATTGAGTTTGCTCAAATACAGTCGTATGATGCCGAATCTTTGTAACTGTCAATGTCAAACCTTTTTACTAACATCTCTCAAAAGAAAAAAAAAAACGTTTGCACTAACACATACAGTATTATAAATACTGCATTTATTCCTAATTTGTACTTGGTTTACTGTAAATCAAAATATTTTTGAAATGATTTTCAAATAATATGACGTAGGGGATATATATTTGGTTCATTTGTACTTCTAATACTAAAAATTAATTAATTTTATATGTCACTTTATAATAAACATTTTAGAATTTAGAAATTACTAGATGATTAACTCGTCAAAGCCAGATTTGTGAACAAGTCAAATATTTGACCGGCTGAATAGCATACCATCCATACTATATTTCGTTGGTCAGGTGCAAAATATAGCCATCAACTTGTCTATATGACTATATTTAAAATATGAGATTTGAGGTGAGTTTGAGATTCAAAATATTTCAAACTCTCAAAGCTTCATCTCATGAGAATGCTCAATCTGAACCCAAATGGTGAGATTCGATGGGTTTGGAAATGAATATTCCATTTCCACCTTTTTAAAAAAAAAAAATGAAAGAATTTTTTAAAATTAATTTTAAGTATATTATAAAATATTTAAGTTAATTTTGTTCCAATCTAGTCCCAATCCACACAAAACACAGTATTGTATAATTTTAATACAATTCCAAGTTTTAAAAAATATGGGGGAGTAATTTTCCAATCCAATCCAATCCAATCCAATCTATTTCATTCCAATCCAATCCAATCCATTCCATTCCAATCCAATCCAATCCAATCTATTTCACTCCAATCCATTCCATTCCAATCCAATCCAATCCAATCCAATTCATTCCATTCCATTCCAATCCAATCCAATCCAACCCATTCCATTCAAATCCAATCTAATCCAATTCGTTTCATTCTATCCCAATCCAATCCATGTCATTCCAATCATGCGTGTCAAATGTAGCCTATAATAATTCATGTCCTGAACCACAAACCACACACATTAATCAACAGAATATATCCAATTATCAGTAGGTAATCAAAGATCAAAGATGTCAAAGGGAATGATTATCTTCGGGCTTTGCCTGCTCATAGCATGCACGTACCTTGTAAGTGATACAAAGGCGAGAACCATCGGTTATGGAGCCATGCAAGGCGATGTTAATCCGGGATGCAGGCCAAAACATCCAGAGCTTTGTACCGAAGGAAAACCTGCCAATGCACACAACAGAGGATGCAGTCCCTTAGAGAAATGTCGCGGTTGATTAAAACATGCATGGGAGCAGCAGCATCAAATCAACATGAAAATGAATGCATATGTTTTAATAAATAATTGCATGATTAATTCGTGTCAAGTTCATTATCTACCTATGTAAATGTATTATTAAACGGCTGCTGAAATGACAAATTCTTTCATTGTTTTTATATACATTCTCATTTTACTATAATTGCATGGTGATCGTTCACGTTAGCACGATTGCTTGTGGTTCTTGACGGTTAAAGATGTATAAATCACTTAGAATCCTTGTAGGGTGTAGATGTTTGTATTATATTTTAATTTTGATGATTCGTTTCAGTTCGCTTGATACTTAGGAACGATATAGTTCTTTGAACAAGAGAAACAGATCTCGTGACAACAAAAAAATAGATCTCAAACAACAACGAAGAGATTGGAAAATGCCAATTTCAAACCCAAAACAAAGGAACTCCACTTTACTAGCTTATTTACACTCTATTTTAATATACTCTAAGAGCGAATTACATGAGAACCCCCTTTAAGTAAGGCCTTAAACTTTAACGGTCAATGGTGTTAAAACTTAGAGTTGACATTGATCTTTTATGTAATGATGAAACTGCCCTCACTTTCTTATTTTCAAAAAAAAAAAAAGTTAAGAAATTAAAATTTTAAAAATTTACAAAAATTAACAACAAAAATAATTAAAATGGATAAAAAATATTTATAAAAAAGCCTATGAATCTCTACTGTCTATTTTTAAGATGGACGATAGAGATCAACTGATGTAAAAAAACAAAAACTAAAAAAAAAAATAAAAAATAAAACAATCCATCACTAAAATCATCCCAACAATGGTCAACCATTAGTTTTGTTTATGTAATATTTTAAAATTACTTTTAATAAAAGATTTTTAAAAAAATAAAAATTCATATATTATTATTTGAAAAATAAAAGTAAATGATAAAAGAAGTAAGAAATGGCATCTTAGACATTTCATTAGGAAATTTTGGTCAACTATTAGTTTGGATGGAGTCAACTAACGACAAGAAAGATTTGTGTAATTTTAAGTAAAAAACTCGTATGGGTGAAATTATGTGTAAACTCTTCCCAATAAAAACCATAAATCTAATTATATATGAAAAATATAATCTATAAAATGTATGTTATATTTTAGAAAGACCAAAGTACAATTTAGGCTACTGGTTTGAAAAGAATTGTAGTCACAGTTACATTTTATTGTTAATTACAACTTAGTCTACTATTGTTATAAAATTTCATTAGAGTAAATGAGAACTGACAAAAAAACCAAAATGTTTTCGCCCTTTTAATTATTTTCAAAAAGAAATTTAAAATTAAAAAAATAAAATAAAATTCATCCAAAAAAATAAAAAATAAAAAGAATCATCAAATAAAATTCATCCAAAAAAATTAAAAAAAAAATCATTAAATAGAAAGATCAATTTTTTAAAAAATAAAATTAATTTAAAAAACTAATTGAAAAAGAAAAAACAATTAAAAAAAAAAAAACCCTTTAGAGATAAACCCATCTAGGTTCCTCTCTCTCTTATTCTTCGTCTTCTTTTCTTCTTCGTTTTCATCATCATCATCATCGTCTTTATCATCATCATCATCATCATCTTCTTCTTCTTCTTCTTCTTCTTCTTCTTCTTCTTCTTTTCTACTTCGTCATCATCATCATCATCTTCTTCTTCTTCTTCTTCTTCTTCTTTTTCTACTTCGTCATCATCATCATCATCTTCTTCTTTTTCTTCTTCTTCTTCGTTTTCATCATCATCATCATCATCTTTATCATCATCATCATCATCATCATCATCATCATCATCATCATCTTCTTCTTCTTTCTTCTTCTTCTTCTACTTCGTCATCATCTTCTTCTATTACATTTTCTTCTTCTTGTTCTTTTTCTTCTTATTCTTCTTCTTCTTTTCTGGGTTTATTCCAAAATCCAGATGAACAAATTAACTCAGATGAAATCTATTCATCTAGGTTTGTTTCAGAACCCAAATTCTTCTCCCCATGTCATTCTCTCTCTATCATCCTTATCTCTCTCTCTGTCGCCACTGCCGCCTTCCCCTATTCTCTCTTTCTTCTTTTCATCATTTAGGTTCTTTGGTTTTGTGGTTTTTCTTTTTTTTTTTTTAGAATAAGTTTTTGTGAATTTTGAAATAGGTTTTTGTGTTGTGTTGATGTGTTTGTGTTGTTAAGATTATGTGTTTTTTAAGATAAATAGGAGATTAGGGTTGAAGATGATTGTATTTAGTCTAGGTTTTTTTTTTTTGTTTTCTAAGATGATTGTTTTGATTTTGTTTTTTTTTTTTTTTCAATTCTTATTTTAAAATAATCTCCACCAACCATCATGTGATAGACAATGGAGATCTTTTATTTTTAAAAAATTTTAATTAATTTTTTTTTCTTAGGCCATTTTTGTTTTCATTTTCCAAAAGCAGAGTACATGTTCACAAAACAGTGAAGTTTTTCGAAAAAGAAGGGAAACGAGGTAAGGCAAAAAAAAAAAAAAAAAGAAAAAAGAAAAAACACAAAAAATTATAAAATCATCATCAATTACGAAATGGAGAGAGAAACTAGAGACTTGAAGATCATAACCGAAGTAATGGCAGACCTAAAAATTTATGTGAAAGAGAAACATTTTTATATAATAATTATAATATAAAAAAACTAAGGGGCCTTTTGTTTTTTCACTTAAGACTTAATAGTGCTGAATTACATCTATTAAGCTGTTTTTATTCATTTTTTTAAGTGATCAAACCATTTAAAACTACCAAAAAGTAACTAAAAAAATTAAGTAAGAATTTTTAACTTTTCACTCAATTGTAAATCACTAAATAATATTTAAAAGCTTTTATTTCAAATCTATCCTCCCAAAGTAACATAATTTCTAATTTATCCTAATTTTGTATTACTCAAATTTCCTTTTTTTTTTTTCCTTGATACTTAAAAAATATATATTTGAAAAGAAAAACCTAAATACATCTCACCCCAAATTGTCTTGAAATTAAACTAATATATTTTAATTTATAATTTAAACATTCATTTTTCTATTTTTTTCTTAAATATATTAATATATTTAAATATATAAATATGGTTAATACTGCTACATTTTTTAATCATGTTTTAATTACAAATAAAATGTTATTAATATGTAAATCAAAATATTTTAGAATTTATTAAATTATTTATTTTTAGATGTTTGAATTAAATTAATAAATATTATATAACAATAACTAGTAAAAAGAGTATAAATGTCAACCGACTAGTTTTCAGACAATTTTAAATTTAAAAACAAACAAGTTTACAATATATTAAAAGGTATGGAAAAAAAAAATATATATATATATATATATATATATGTTATTCAGATTTCAAATTTCAATCATTATTCAGTTTTCAGTTTCTAACAGCATTATTCAGTTTTTAGACAAAAAAAAAAAACAAGGGCAAATTGCACAAACCTCCCCTGAGGTTTGACGAAATTGCATAAATATTACGATGTTTGGGTAACTCGCACGGATACTACCTAAGGTTTCAAAAACTTTGCACAAACCTCCCCTGTAGTCAGTCAACCGTTTGTCAACCATAGTTAAATCAAAATTTTGAAGGGTAAAATGGTCCATTCACATATAATAAATATTTTAATTAAAAATATTATATTAAAAAAAAAAAAAAAACCAAACCACCATCTTCTTCTTCTTCTTCCTCCCTCATCTCCATCTTCTACTTTTATGAAAATCATCAAATCATTCATCATCATCAAACCAACCAAATCAATTATCATCATCAAACAACCAAATCAAACAAAAATATATCAAATTCATGAAAATTTAAAATATTAAAAAAAAAAAATTGGTCTCCACTGCTGGAGACGGCGGCGTCTCTAGCGATGGAGACGACATCTCTATCGCTGGTCTCGACCAGCGATGGAGCCATCGCTGGAGTAATCTCCAGCGATGGAAATCTCCATCGTTGGTCTCGACCAGCGATGGATCTCCATCGCTGGTCGATGGTCATCGCTGGAGATTACTCCAGCGATGGAGACGACGTCCATCACTGGAGATTACTCCAGCGATGGAGACGACGTCCATCACTGGAGATTACTCCAGCGATGGATCTCCATCGTCCATCGCTGGTCTCTAGCGATGGATCTCCATCGCTGGTCGATGGTCATCGCTGGAGATTACTCCAGCGATGGAGACGACGTCCATCACTGGAGATTACTCCAGCGATGGATCTCCATCGCTGGTCTCTAGTGATGGAGACATCCATCGCTGGTCTCGACCAGCGATGGAGACCAGTTTTTTTTTTAATTTTTTTTTGTTTTATTTTTAAATTAAATTAAAAAAAATGTATAATATATTAATTTTAAATTTATTGAAGGGTGTTTTAGTCTTTTTATACTTTTAAACCGTTGACCATAAGGATTTAACTATTGTTGACTGACGGCAAAGGATGTTTGTGCAGAGTTTTTGAAACCTCAGGTAGTGTCCGCGCAAGTTACCCAAACATCGTAATATTTATGCAATTTCGTCAAACCTCAGGGGAGGTTGTGCAATTTGCCCAAAAAACAAAGACTCCTAAGCTATATAAAATTTGCTTCGTAATGTTTGCTTCAATTGCTAAAAAGGTGTTATATGTAATAAAAATAGTTAAAATACATACCATTTGGGGATATGTAGTTTTATCCCTTACAAGATTATAAACAAAATTTCTTAAAATAACATTCTTCATACAAGTATAAAAGCAAAAACATATCAATTGTGAGTTGATTGTGCACTAGCTACCTCCATTTTTCTTAGAGAAAAAAGTTCAAATTTCATATTATTAAAAAAATAAATAAAAATTAATTTAGGGATATGTCTCCTTTATAATGGGAGTTGTTATTCAAATTGCAAATAAAAGTATATAATCAAATTACATATATTTATTATTAAAGTTACTAATCAAACTATATTTATAGTCGTTTATTTAATAAATGTTTATGATTTATAACAAAGTAAAGTAAAATAAAAATAAAAGATTAAAACAAATTATAATTCATGTGATTTTTTTTTATTTATAAATTTTATCATATAAAATAGTTTATGTAAAAGAAAAATAATTCACAGAAATAATCGTGAGTAAACCAAAACCTTTAAAGATTAAACAACATTGAAACGTAATGAGGAAAAAAAAAAAAAAAAAAGAGAAAAAGTAACATGTTTTGATGGGAAAAATGATTGAACCATGGCGAATAGAAGAAAAAAAAATCCATGCCATAAAAAATAAAATAAAAATAAAAAATAAAAACCCAACCATTTATGAGACAAAGCAACAATTATGAGTGAATAAAAGAAAGAAAACATTTGTTAGACAAAGGAAATCGAACCCATGATCATGGTAGAAAGGTAGACATGCAGAACCATCGAAGTCTCCTTATTTTTGTGCTTCTATGTGACATCCCTTTTGTTTTTCTTTTAAATTTTAAAAAATATAATATATTAAATGACTACAAAAAAGGGAGAAAAAGGCATAAACATTTAGTTGGTGCTCAGGATCGAACTGTGGTGGCAGCAAAAGAGAAACGCGCGCTTCAACCGTCAGCGCTATTCTATGCAGGAGTAACACTGTTACATTATATTTATATATTTATATACGTGATGCCTAATATAGTAAATTTAATTAATTTTTAAAAAATTTTAGAGAGAGCACATGTCCCTCCTGGACCAATGATAGGTCCGTCCCTGAACTGAAGTATTAAACTAACCTGAAGAGTGAAGATCGTGACCAAACCCCATCTAGAATGCACTTCGTTTCTAGAGATAGAGTAAACATGAATCTTTTAAAAAAGGGCAAATTACGCAAACCTTCTTTGAGGTTTAATGAAATTATATCAATGTAAGCCCTCAAGTGTAATATTACGGATCTCCCCGGAAGCAGTCCCTAAATAATTATTGGAAACCCAAAATGGTCCATGGAAACGTCTAAGGGTATAGGGAACCCTTAGAGATCGATTTAAACTCGATTGAAGATTAAACGGAAGGATAAAATGGTGGATGAAATCGAGTAATAATTTAAGGTGATAAGGGACTAAATTGAAGATAAGTTTTAATAATTGTGGTTAAAACTGAAATTAAGCTAAAATTCAAGGGAGGAGACTCTAATTTCTAAGGGATGTGACCGTCATTTTTAGAATAGTTTGGGGAGGAAAGCATAAAGCCAAAGTTTGTCTAAAATCAAAAGAGAGAGAGTGAGAGCTGTCGCAGAGGAGAAGAGAAGAGAAGAAGAAAGAAGAAAGAAGAAAAGAAAGAAGAAGAACCCGACGCCGACCGACCGCCACCGCTGAGCAGATTGTCGCCGAGTAGCAGCGAAGACACCTGGAACCGGAGCAGAATTGTCGCGCGAACCAGATCGAAGCTGACCGCGTGCGCCGAGCTGCAGAACCGACCATCGATCTAGAAGGATGATGCCGACGAGCTGCTCCAACTCGAACTGCATGTGGACCAGCTTAAGCCCGACCCGAACGAGAGCAAAACTGAGTTGAAATCACACAGAACCGAAGCTGAACTAGCTCATCCCGCGCGACAGAACCGACGCCGATCGACGGCGAAACTAGCAGCAGATCCATGACGGAACTGAGAGGGAAAGAGAGAGGAGAAAAAGGAGAAGAAAACCCAGCTCAAACCAGCTCCAATCAACGCCTTTTTTAGCTCGAAACCAAGCTTAAAACAGTGTTGCGAAGAGAGAATCTAGCAAGGGAAGAGAAGCTCGTGCGTAAGAGAAGAAAGAAGGAGGAGATCCAGTCGAATCAGTCCATTTACGCATCTAAAACAGCCCCGAATCTAGACCAACGCGAAGAGGTAAGTGTTCAAGTTTTCGAAAGTGCTTTCGTTGAAGACTTTGTTAATGTTTAAGTTGATTTCGAAGTGGATTTGGTTATGATTCGTTATTGGTTACTTTTGAGTGAAAAATAAGTGGATTTACATTTATTGGGAGCTTAGGGAATCAAGAGAATAGTGAAAAGTTAAAGATAAAGCGAATCGCGCGATAAACTAGTTTGAGGGGCGATTGTGTAATTTCAAGTTTCCAGAAGTTGACGTGAACGTAAATTTATGCTTCCATATGTTGTGTAGGTGACGAGGGAGCTCGAGGATCGAGGCGAGAGGATTAAGGGCTTCGCACGCGCCATTCTCAGTTGTCAATTTTGTGAGTGAGTTTTATTTTAAAATTTTAAGAGTATTTCAAATTATAAAGTTTGATTTGATAAATTAATTGTTTACTTGAGCTTATTTTAAATGTATGGATATGAGCATGAATTTAGAGATTGAAATGATGTTATTTTGTGCTTTTGCACTTACCAAAGATATTATAGTATTTAATGCATTCAGAAAATGAGTTTGAGTGCTTATTGCACTTAGAAATCAGATTTTAGTGCTTTATGCACTTAGAAAGAGATTTGTGCTTTTGCACCAGAAAGTTAAAGCAGAACAAGAAAAATGTTTTCAAACCCATAAGTATACCCTCAGAGATTACATACCAGTTTAGACCCGATTGGTCTATCCTACATCAGTTGGCACAGTCCTGGGTAGCGGTAAGTCACTAACCTGGGGGGATAAATGTCTGAGTCTGTCAGTCGAGTCGCCATTACTGATGTGGGGTTTCGTGTGCTATGGTTAGCACTGGGAAATTCCGCACATGGCCACAAGATGTCTCAGAGCAGGCGAGCAATGGTTAGCGTAGGGAAATTCCGCACATAGCCGCAAGAGTACAGATTTAGGGATATTATGGTAATTTTAAAAGATATCAGGAAACAGTTTTAAAAAGAAAAGCAGATTTGAGGCAAAAAGAAATTTTATAATTATTATTTAATTTATTTATGATTTACAATTACAAGTTTTGTATTGAAATATGTGCTTGTGTTTATATATGAATTCTATTGTTTAAGTTGATGTTTAAAAGATTTAAATTGGAAAAGCTTTAGAAACAAAGAATAATTTTCAAATGTTTTTAGAGGAGGAAGTTTTGAAAACCAGATTTTTAAAGAAAAGATAAATTATCACTCACTGAGCTTCTAGCTCAATATATTTTCTGTTTTATGTAAAAACCTCCTCAGGTACTCTCAGTAGATAGCCGATCAGTAGCATTACCTCCAGCGGGCGAGCTAGCGCGACACGACATCATTTGAGTAGCTCATTTTGTTTCAGCGGTTATATTTTCATGTAAATATCTTTTGAAATGTATAAGTAATTTGAAAGTTGTAATTATTTGTTTATAACTGTTTTTTATTTAAATGCGGTTTATTAAATGTCATTTGAATTTTCATAAGTTGATTTAACAATCAAATGCATGATTGAGGCCTACGGGCAATCAAAAGTTGGGTTGGTGCTGAAAATAGTTGAAGTGTTGTTTTTCTATAAACAGGTTTTTCGGGAATGTTAAAAATGCAGTGGTTATGCTGCCTAAATTTTGTTAGAAAAATGAGTTTCGAAAATGAATTTAAAATTAAAAAAAAAAAAAATTCCTACGCGTTTTCAGTTTTTAAAGAAAACTCAACCTAACGATGTTTTAAAAAGTTATCAGAGAGTTTAGGGTTCGCTCCACGGGTTTCGCTTAGCCTAACGAGTCAGGTCTGAAAGGGATCCGTTGGGGTGCCCGGCGTGATCTACCGGATCAGAGTTAGAGGTATCCGGGTTGGTTCGCGTCACCCACTCCCCTACCAAATAAAAAAAAAAAAAAAGGATTATAGGTAAATTAAAAAAATGAAGATATTTTTTGGTTATTGCTACTAGACATGTTTTTCAATTCCCATTTTTAGGAACACCATTTTTTAATATATACTACCAGATGCATTTTCAGAATTTGAAAACAAAATCAAAAACACTATTTTTATTTTCATTTTCGTTTTCGAAAACCAGCAAGTGAAAAATGGCTATCAGACACACCCTAATCTTCCTTTCGACATTTAAATTGGTGTCATGTGAATAACTTGGAATCCTTTGAAAAAAATTATAACAAAATTTGAGTCCCAAAATGTTTTTGATATAATATAATGTAATCAATAATTGTTTTTGACATTCACTTAAGTGCAATTTTCATTAATATTCATAATAAGATTTCACTTGCTATTATATAAATATATATATATATATATTAATAGCATATGTAGTGTTTTTTGTTTCCCCCGATAACTCTTATTATTATGGGAGATAATATCTCTCAATGTTACGAAGATAAATTTCTTGATAGTTTTAAGGCCATACATATAATGTTTAATTGTAATATATTTATTGGAAGAATAAGTATCTTCTAATATTTATGGAATAAGAATTGATTTCTTGGTAGACTTTCAAACTATAATATGTAATCTCAATATATTTTGATAAACTCTTATAGTATTAATAGATTTTCAATTACCTTTGTAATTATATAAAAATAATATATTTTTTCTAATTTTGTATTCTTTACTTTGAAAAAAAAAAAAAAGACATAATGTTATATTTGGTATATGAATCTAAATCTTAATTATTTTAAGTCCATACTTGTATAATCTTATTTAAATGTTGATATATGAATACAAAAATTATATTCATTATTTTTGGGATTAAAAAAAATGTATATCATAATTTTTAATGAAAGTGATCGTAAAGATCATGATAACAGTAAACATGTATAGCAATGTTAATTTAATTAAATTCAATCCTACTGTTTTAAATTAATTAAAAAATGATTATAAATAAGCCATTTACCTAAAAAAATCGCTACACATACATTGTTTTATTCATAATTTAAATGGTTAATGCACTTCCCTTGTATATGTGATTGGGATTTGTATCTAATTATGCACATTTATCGGGAGGTGTGGAACGTTTTCTTCCCTTACTAGAGGAGTAAATTTTTGGACCACACATGTAATTGGTATTCAAGTCTCTTATCATGTGCATTTTCCAATATGTGAGAGTTTTCACCTTTTATTGTAAAAGTAAATTTTTAAAAACACATTATTGACACATTTTGGCTAGATCCTAACAAATTTTGTAACTATTAGTGTTTGAGCCACTCATTATTTCATCTTTCGGCAGGGTCCCAACAATTATTACCATCTTCATAAATTTATAGGCATGCGCACGTTCACTGTAGTGTATGTTTGATAAAGATTGAATTCAATTCCAATTTTGGTAAATGAATAACTTTGATAAATGAAAGAGATTTATTTTAAAATCAATAACAAAATATTATGAATAATTCCAAAAAAATGTTTTCAATGAATTTTATCCATATATTTTTCTTAACTAGGAAATTCCACATTTAATAAAAAAATATTATCAAATCAAAACCTAAAATTATCTCATAAGAGATTATTCAAAATAATTAAAACTCAAGAATATTAAGAGAATATTCACAATAATCTTGAGATAAATAAAAAAATAATTAATTGACAAAAATTGAGTTTGCTCAAATACAGTCGTATGATGCCGAATCTTTGTAACTGTCAATGTCAAACCTTTTTACGAACATCTCTCAAAAGAAAAAAAAAAAAACGTTTGCACTAACACATACAGTATTATAAATACTGCATTTATTCCTAATTTGTACTTGGTTTACTGTAAATCAAAATATTTTTGAAATGATTTTCAAATAATATGACGTAGGGGATATATATTTGGTTCATTTGTACTTCTAATACTAAAATTAATTAATTTTATATGTCACTTTATAATAAACATTTAGAATTTAGAAATTACTAGATGATTAACTCATCAAAGCCAGATTTGTGAACAAGTCAAATATTTGACCGGCTGAATAGCATACCATCCATACTATATTTCGTTGGTCAGATGCAAAATATAGCCATCAACTTGTCTATATGACTATATTTAAAATATGAGACTTGAGGTGAGTTTGAGATTCAAAATATTTCAAACTCTCAAATCTTCATCTCATGAGAATGCTCAATCTCAACCCAAATGGTGAGATTCGATGGGTTTGGAAATGAATATTCCATTTCCACCTTTTTAAAAAAAAAATGAAAGAATTTTTTAAAATTAATTTTAAGTATATTATAAAATATTTAAGTTAATTTTGTTCCAATCTAGTCCCAATCCACACAAAACACAGTATTGTATAATTTTAATACAATTCCAAGTTTTACAAAATATGGGGGAGTAATTTTCCAATCCAATCCAATCCAATCTATTTCATTCCAATCCAATCCAATCCATTCCATTCCAATCCAATCCAATCCAATCTATTTCACCCCAATCCATTCCATTCCAATCCAATCCAATCCATTCCATTCCATTCCAATCCAATCCAATCCAACCCATTCCATTCAAATCCAATCTAATCCAATTCGTTTCATTCTATCCCAATCCAATCCATGTCATTCCAATCATGCGTGTCAAATGTAGCCTATAATAATTCATGTCCTGAACCACAAACCACACACATTAATCAACAGAATATATCCGATTATCAGTAGGTAATCAAAGATCAAAGATGTCAAAGGGAATGATTATCTTCGGGCTTTGCCTGCTCATAGCATGCACGTACCTTGTAAGTGATACAAAGGCGAGAACCATCGGTTATGGAGCCATGCAAGGTGATGTTAATCCGGGATGCAGCCCAAAACATCCAGAGCTTTGTACCGAAGGAAAACCTGCCAATGCACACAACAGAGGATGCAGTCCCTTAGAGAAATGTCGCGGTTGATTAAAACATGCATGGGAGCAGCAACATCAAATCAACATGAAAATGAATGCATATGTTTTAATAAATAATTGCATGATTAATTCGTGTCAAGTTCATTATTTACCTATGTAAATGTATTATTAAACGGCTGCTGAAATGACAAATTCTTTCATTGTTTTTATATACATTCTCATTTTACTATAATTGCATGGTGATCGTTCACGTTAGCACGATTGCTTGTGGTTCTTGACGGTTAAAGATGTATAAATCACTTAGAATCCTTGTAGGGTGTAGATGTTTGGATTATATTTTAATTTTGATGATTCGTTTCAGTTCGCTTGATACTTAGGAACGATATAGTTCTTTGAACAAGAGAAACAGATCTCGTGACAACAAAAAAATAGATCTCAAACAACAACGAAGAGATTGGAAAATGCCAATTTCAAACCCAAAACAAAGGAACTCCACTTTACTAGCTTATTTACACTCTATTTTAATATACTCTAAGAGCGAATTACATGAGAACCCCCTTTAAGTAAGGCCTTAAACTTTAACGGTCAATGGTGTTAAAACTTAGAGTTGACATTGATCTTTTATGTAATGATGAAACTGCCCTCACTTTCTTATTTTCAAAAAAAAAAAAAAGCTAAGAAATTAAAAATTTAAAAATTTACAAAAATTAACAACAAAAATAATTAAAATGGAAAAAAAAATATTTATAAAAAAATCCTATAAATCTCTACTGTCTATTTTTAAGATGGACGATAGAGATCAACTGATGTAAAAAAACAAAAAGTAAAAAAAAAAAAAAATTAAAAACAATCCATCACTAAAATCATCCCAACAATGGTCAACCATTAGTTTTGTTTATGTAATATTTTAAAATTACTTTTAATAAAAGATTTTTAAAAAAATAAAAATTCATATATTATTATTTGAAAAATAAAAGTAAATGATAAAATAAGTAAGAAATGGCATCTTAGACATTTCATTAGGAAATTTTGGTCAACTATTAGTTTGGATGGAGTCAACTAACGACAAGAAAGATCTGTGTAATTTTAAGTAAAAAACTCGTATGGGTGAAATTATGTGTAAACTAACGACAAGAGGTAAGTGTTCAAGTTTTCGAAAGTGCTTTCGTTGAAGACTTTGTTAATGTTTAAGTTGATTTCGAAGTGGATTTGGTTATGATTCGTTATTGGTTAGTTTTGAGTGAAAAATAAGTGGATTTACATTTATTGGGAGCTTAGGGAATCAAGAGAATAGTGAAAAGTTAAAGATAAAGCGAATCGCGTGATAAACTAGTTTGAGGGGCGATTGTGTAATTTCAAGTTTCTAAAAGTTGACGTGAGCGTAAATTTATGCTTCCATATGTTGTGTAGGTGACGAGGGAGCTCGAGGATCGAGGCGAGAGGATGAGGGGCTTCGCACGCGCCATTCTCAGTTGTCAATTTTGTGAGTGAGTTTTATTTTAAAATTTTAAGAGTATTTCAAATTATAAAGTTTGATTTGATAAATTAATTGTTTACTTGAGCTTATTTTAAATGTATGGATATGAGCATGAATTTAGAGATTGAAATGATGTTATTTTGTGCTTTTGCACTTACCAAAGATATTATAGTAGTTAATGCATTCAGAAAATGAGTTTGAGTGCTTATTGCACTCAGAAATCAGATTTTAGTGCTTTATGCACTTAGAAAGAGATTTATGCTTTTGCACCAGAAAGTTAAAGCAGAAAAAGAAAAATGTTTTCAAACCCATAAGTATACCCTCAGAGATTACATACCAGTTTAGACCCGATCAGTCTATCCTACATCAGTTGGCACAGTCCTGGGTAGCGGTAAGTCACTAACCTGGGGGGATAAATGTCTGAGTCTGTCAGTCGAGTCGCCATTACTGATGTGGGGTTTTGTGTGCTATGGTTAGCGCTGGGAAATTACGCACATAGACACAAGATGTCTCAGAGCAGGCGAGCTATGGTTAGCGCTGGGAAATTCCGCACATAGCTGCAAGAGTACGGATTTAGGGATACTATGGTAATTTTAAAAGATATCAGGAAACAGTTTTAAAAAGAAAAGCAGATTTGAGGCAAAAAGAAATTTTATAATTATTATTTAATTTATTTATGATTTATAGTTACAAGTTTTGTATTTAAATATGTGCTTGTGTTTATATATGAATGCTCTTATTTAAGATGATATTTAAGAGATTTAAGCTTGAAACATTTTAGAAACAAAGAATAGTTTTCAAATGTTTTCGGAGGAGGATGTTTTAAAAATCAGATTTTCAAAGAAAAGATAAATTATCACTCAATGAGCTTCTAGCTCATTATATTTTTTGTTTTATATAAAAACCTCCTCAAGTACTCTCAGCAGTTAGCCGAGTAGCAGCATTACCTCCAGCGGGCGAGCCAGCATGACACGACATCATTTGAGCAGCTCATTTTGTTTCATCAGTTATATTTTCATGTAAATATCTTTTGAAATGTATAAGTAATTTGAAAGTTGTAATTATTTGTTTATAACTGTTTTTGATTTAAATGTGGTTTATTAAATGTTATTTGAATTTTCTTAAGTTGATTTGAAAATGAAATGCATGATTGAGGCCTATGGGCAACCAGAAGTTGGGTTGGTGATAAATTTTAGTCGAAGTGTTGTTTTTCTGTAAACAGGTTTTTCTGAAATGTTAAAAATGCAGACGTTATGCAGTCGAAATTTTATTAGAAAAAAATGAGTTTCGAAAAATGAATTTAAAATTAAAAATAAAAATTTTCTTACGCATTTTCAGTTTTTTTTTTAAAGAAAACTAACCCAACGATGTTTCAGAAAGTATTAGAAAATTTAGGGTTCACTCCACGGGTTTCCCTTAGCCCGACGAGTCGGGTCTGAGAGGGATCCGTTGGGGTGTCCGGCGTGACCGACCGGATCAGAGCTAGAGGTATCCGGGTTGGGTCGAGTCAATCAATATGTGAGTTTTGGTCATGATGACACGAATAAATCTCCCTTGTTTGAGATTATAAGAACTCAATAGAAATACCTCTTGCCATTAGTTAATCATTAGTCAACTACCATTAAATCAACACCATTAAAGGTAAAATGGTCAATTTATATATTTTAAAATAATTATCTGGATCCATCCAGATATGGAGACCTTTGGAGAGCACTTGAGTCTCTATTAATGGAGACCTAGTCGATCTCCAAGACAGTACTGATTAGGTCTCCATCGTTGGAGATCCAAACGGTCTTTAACAATGGAGACTTAATCGGTTTCCGGTGGAGACCTAGGTGGTCTCCAATGGAGACCGACTAACTTTCCATCCAGATCTTTGACGATGGAGACCGAATTTCGGGTCTCCATTATGGAGATCCATTGACTTTTTCTTTTTTTTTTTTTTTTTTGATCCTTTTGAATTCACTTGTGAGGGGTTTTTTTTTTTTTTTTTTTTGGGAGGGGGGGAGGGGGGGCGTGGGTTTTGTTTTATTTGGATTTGGTTGGTTGCTAGGATGATGAAAAAGGGAGATAATGGGTGAATAAGATGATCAAAAGGATGGAGATGATGAAGTTGATGGATGATGTAGATGATGATGAAATGGAGATGATGGAGAAGGGTGATAAGGATGAAGAGGATGATGTGATTTTTTTAATGTTTTTTATAATTATTTTTAGATTTGTAACTAGTTTTTAAAATTAAAATAATAATATATTAATTGATTTTTGTTTTTTTATGATTAGGGTTATTTTCATCTTTTGGTACCTTTGATCATTGACTATTAGGATTTAGTAGCCTCTCTCTAACAGTAGAGGATATTTGTGTAGAATTCTTGAATCTCAAGAGAGGTTTTTGTTATTATGGCCAAAACTCACATATTAGTATAATTTCATCCAATCTCAATGTCGTGTTGTAATTTGCCCTAAAGAAAAAGAACTGGTTATAGTTGAGAGAGTTAGTGGGGTTTTATTCTCTCTCTCTCTCTCTCTCTCTCTCTCCATATATATATATATATGAGTTTTATGATCAATGTCTCCTAATTTTAAAAGGTGAGGACAAACCAATCAAATTCATCCATTGCCTTTGAATTAAATAAAAGAGAAAATTTGTTTTAGGAGAGAGAATATAATAGATGAATTGTGATATATTATAATTTTTTAAAGTTAGGAGGCACTAACTATAAAAGTCCTGATAAATATATATATATATATAATGTTTTTAAAATGAGAACCCTCATACTTTAAAAAGTAAAGATCAACTAATTAAATTCATCTATTATATTCTCTCTTCTATTTAATTCAAATACAATGGATAGATTTGATTGATTGGTCTTTACTTTTTAAAGTAAAAGAGTTCCCCATTTAAAAAATACTATATATGTGTTATATATAAATAAATATATATATATCATAATAACTGTGGGCTATACAATTAATATAGGTACTGACAACAAAATTAATAAAAATTAGTGGGGTTTGCATCAGTTTGGCTTGGGGGATTTTAAGTTGACGATGAGAGTTAGTGGAGTGGTTTGACCGTTTAACCGTTTAATTGTGTGATTTAGTAGGCCGTTTGAGGGATTTAAGTGAGGAAAAATAATGATTAGACAATTAATTTATAAATTAGTCTTCATCAATGTAATAAGAACTCAAATCAAATAATTATAGCTATATATTATTTAATGGGTAAATTTTTTGCGGTATTTAATGGGTAATGTATTATATACGATTCATATAGCTATAGGAGAAAAACCTAAAAATTGGATTTAAATATAAATAAAAATCAATAATAGAAATTAAAAAAATCAATTATTTTAAAAATAGAAAACAATTAAAAAAATGAAGATATGTTTCTTATAATTATCATTAAGAATTCAAATTTGTATTGTAGATAAATTATTGTTTAATGTAGTAATATATGTATTGTAAATAATATTTGCACATCACTTTTTAATAGGAGTAGTTGAATACTTCTCTTGATTCTAAAATATAAGATGTAAATTGTTTTCTATGAATATAATCCCTCTCCCCTAATTTTATTTTTTAATGTATTTTAGGCAAATTAAAAAAACTTAGGATCAAAGGTTCAAGTCTCATCATTATCTTAAATCACAAGATGCACGTAATTTTCTTTGAACTTAATCCCCGCCCCACTCCCCTACCAAATAAAAAAAAAAAAAGTTATTATAGGTAAATTAAAAAAATGAAGATATTTTTTGGTTATTGCTACTAGACATGTTTTTCAATTCCCATTTTTAGGAACACCATTTTTTTTAATATATACTACCAGATGCATTTTCAGAATTTGAAAACAAAATCAAAAACACTATTTTTATTTTCGTGAGTAAACTTTATTTTAAAAGGTTTTAAACGTATTTAGTATTTCAAATTGATAAGTTTCATTTAATAAATAATTGCTTGAGTTTATTTTAAATACGTTGATATGAGCATGAATTTAGAGTTTGAAATGATATTATTTTGTGCTTTTGCACTTACCAAAGATGTTTTAATGTTTAATGCATTGAGAAAATGAGTTTTAGTGTTCATTGCACTCACAAATCAGATTTTAGTGCGTTATGCACTCAGAAAAAGGATTTGTGCTTTTGGCACCAGAAAGTTAGAGCAAAAAGGAAAGTGTTTTCAAACCCATAAGTATACCCTCAGAGATTACAGACTAGTTTAGACCCGATCGGTCTATCCCACATCAGTTGGCACAGTCCTGGGAAGGGATAAGTTACTAACCTGGTGGGATAAGTGTCAGAGTCTGTCAGTCGAGTCGCCATTACTGATGTGGGGTAGTGTTTCGTGTGCTATGGTTAGCGCTGGGCAATTCCGCACATAGCCGCGAGATGTCTCAGGCAAGCTATGGCTAGCGCTGGGCAATTCCGCACATAGCCGCAAGAGTACAGATTTAGGAATACTATGGTAATTTTAAAAGAGATCAGGAAACAGTTTTAACAAGAGAAATGCATATTTGAGAGAAAAAGAGGTTTTAAAAGTATTATTCAAGTTATTTATGATTTACCGTTGTAAGTTTTGTATTGAAATGCATGCTTGTGTTTATATATGAATTCTATTGTTTAAGTTGATGTTTAAAAGATTTAAATTGGAAACGCTTTAGAAACAAAGAATAGTTTTCAAATGTTTTTAGAGGAGAAAGTTTTGAAAACCAGATTTTTAAAGAAAAGATAAATTATCACTCACTGAGCTTCTAGCTCATTATATTTTCTGTTTTATATAAAAACCTCATCAGGTACTCTCAGCAGATAGCCGATCAGTAGCATTACCTCCAGCGGGCAAGCCAGCGCGACACAACAACATTTGAGTAGCTCATTTTGTTTCAGCAGTTATATTTTCATGTAAATATCTTTTGAAATGTATAAGTAATTTGAACGTTGTAATTATTTGTTTATAACTATTTTTAAACTGTTTTTGATTTAAATGTGGTTTATTAAATGTCATTTGAATTTTCATAAGTTGATTTAACAATCAAATGCATGATTGAGGCCTACGGGCAATCAAAAGTTGGGTTGGTGCTGAAAATAGTTGAAGTGTTGTTTTTCTATAAACAGGTTTTTCAGGAATGTTAAAAATGCAGCGGTTATGCTGCCGAAATTTTGTTAGAAAAATGAGTTTCGAAAATGAATTTAAAATTAAAAAAAAAAAAAAAATTCCTACGCGTTTTCAGTTTTTAAAGAAAACCCAACCCAACGATGTTTTAAAAAGTTATCAGAGAGTTTAGGGTTTGCTCCATGGGTTTCGCTTAGCCTAACGAGTTAGGTCTGAGAGGGATCCGTTGGGGTGCCCGGCGTGATCTACCGGATCACAGTTAGAGGTATCCAGGTTGGGTCGCGTCACCCACTCCCCTACCAAATAAAAAAAAAAAAAGGATTATAGGTAAATTAAAAAAATGAAGATATTTTTTGGTTATTGCTACTAGACATGTTTTTCAATTCCCATTTTTAGGAACACCATTTTTTAATATATACTACCAGATGCATTTTCAGAATTTGAAAACAAAATCAAAAACACTATTTTTATTTTCGTTTTCGTTTTCGAAAACCAGCAAGTGAAAAATGGCTATCAGACACACCCTAATGTTCCCTTCGACATTTAAATTAGTGTCATGTGAATAACTTGGAATCCTTTGAAAAAAATTATAACAAAATTTGAGTCCCAAAATGTTTTTGATATAATATAATGTAATCAATAATTGTTTCTAACATTCACTTAAGTGCAATTTCCATTAATATTCATAATAAGATTTCACTTGTTATTATATAAATATATATATATATTAATAGCATATGTAGAGTTTTTTGTTTCCCCCGATAACTCTTATTATTATGGGAGATAATATCTCTCAATGTTACGAAGATAAATTTCTTGATAGTTTTGAGGCCATACATATAATGTTTAATTGTAATATATTTATTGGGAGAATAAGTATCTTCTAATATTTATGGAATAAGAATTGATTTCTTGGTAGACTTTCAAACTATAATATGTAATCTCAATATATTTTGATAAACTCTTATAGTATTAGTAGATTTTCAATTACCTTTGTAATTATATAAAAATAATATTTTTTTTCTAATTTTGTATTCTTTACTTTGAAAAAAAAAAAAAAGACATAATGTTATATTTGGTATATGAATCTAAATCTTACTTATTTTAAGTCCATACTTGTATAATCTTATTTAAATGTTGATATATGAATACAAAAATTATATTCATTATTTTTGGGATTAAAAAAAATGTATATCATAATTTTTAATGAAAGTGATCGTGAAGATCATGATAACAGTAAACATGTATAGCAATGTTAATTTAATTAAATTCAATCCTATTGTTTTAAATTAATTAAAAAATGATTATAAATAAGCCATTTACCTAAAAAAATCGCTACACATACATTATTTTATTCATAATTTAAATGGTTAATGCACTTCCCTTGTATATGTGATTGGGATTTGTATCTAATTATGCACATTTATCAGGAGGTGTGGAACGTTTTCTTCCCTTACTAGAGGAGTAAATTTTTGGACCACACATGTAATTGGTATTCAAGTCTCTTATCATGTGCATTTTCCAATATGTGAGAGTTTTCACCTTTTATTGTAAGAGTAAATTTTTAAAAACACATTATTGACACATTTTGGCTAGATCCTAACAAATTTTGTAACTATTAGTGTTTGAGCCACTCATTATTTCATCTTTCGGCAAGGTCCCAACAATTTATTACCATCTTCATAAATTTATAGGCATGCACACGTTCACTATAGTGTATGTTTGATAAAGATTGAATTCAATTCCAATTTTGGTAAATGAATAACTTTGATAAATGAAAGAGATTTATTTTAAAATCAATAACAAAATATTATGAATAATTCCAAAAAAAATGTTTTCAATGAATTTTATCCATATATTTTTCTTAACTAGGAAATTCCACATTTAATAAAAAAAATATTATCAAATCAAAACCCAAAATTATCTCATAAGAGATTATTCAAAATAATTAAAACTCAAGAATATTAAGAGAATATTCACAATAATCTTGAGATAAGTAAAAAAATAATTAATTGACAAAAATTGAGTTTGCTCAAATACAGTCGTATGATGCCGAATCTTTGTAACTGTCAATGTCAAACCTTTTTACTAACATCTCTCAAAAGAAAAAAAAAAAACGTTTGCACTAACACATACAGTATTATAAATACTGCATTTATTCCTAATTTGTACTTGGTTTACTGTAAATCAAAATATTTTTGAAATGATTTTCAAATAATATGACGTAGGGGATATATATTTGGTTCATTTGTACTTCTAATACTAAAAATTAATTAATTTTATGTCACTTTATAATAAACATTTTAGAATTTAGAAATTACTAGATGATTAACTCGTCAAAGCCAGATTTGTGAACAAGTCAAATATTTGACCGGCTGAATAGCATACCATCCATACTATATTTCGTTGGTCAGGTGCAAAATATAGCCATCAACTTGTCTATATGACTATATTTAAAATATGAGATTTGAGGTGAGTTTGAGATTCAAAATATTTCAAACTCTCAAAGCTTCATCTCATGAGAATGCTCAATCTCAACCCAAATGGTGAGATTCGATGGGTTTGGAAATGAATATTCCATTTCCACCTTTTTTTTAAAAAAAAAAATGAAAGAATTTTTTAAAATTAATTTTAAGTATATTATAAAATATTTAAGTTAATTTTGTTCCAATCTAGTCCCAATCCACACAAAACACAGTATTGTATAATTTTAATACAATTCCAAGTTTTACAAAATATGGGGGAGTAATTTTCCAATCCAATCTATTTCATTCCAATCCAATCCAATCCATTCATTCCAATCCAATCCAATCTATTTCACTCCAATCCATTCCATTCCAATCCAATCCAATCCAATCCATTCCATTCCAATCCAATCCAATCCAACCCATTCCATTCCAATCCAATCTAATCCAATTCGTTTCATTCTATCCCAATCCAATCCAATCTAATCCAATCCATGTAATTCCAATCCTGCGTGTCAAATGTAGCCTATAATAATTCATGTCCTGAACCACAAACCACACACATTAATCAACAGAATATATCCAATTATCAGTAGGTAATCAAAGATCAAAGATGTCAAAGGGAATGATTATCTTCGGGCTTTGCCTGCTCATAGCATGCACGTACCTTGTAAGTGATACAGAGGCGAGAACCATCGGTTATGGAGCCATGCAAGGCGATGTTAATCCGGGATGCAGCCCAAAACATCCAGAGCTTTGTACCGAAGGAAAACCTGCCAATGCACACAACAGAGGATGCAGTCCCTTAGAGAAATGTCGCGGTTGATTAAAACATGCATGGGAGCAGTAGCATCAAATCACCATGAAAATGAATGCATATGTTTTAATAAATAATTGCATGATTAATTCGTGTCAAGTTCATTATCTACCTATGTAAATGTATTATTAAACGGCTGCTGAAATGACAAATTCTTTCATTGTTTTTATATACATTCTCATTTTACTATAATTGCATGGTGATCATTCACGTTAGCACGATTGCTTGTGGTTCTTGACCGTTAAAGATGTATAAATCACCTAGAATCCTTGTAGGGTGTAAATGTTTGTATTATATTTTAATTTTGATGATTCGTTTCAGTTCGCTCGATACTTAGGAACGATATAGTTCTTTGAACAAGAGAAACAGATCTCGTGACAACAAAAAAATAGATCTCAAACAACAACGAAGAGATTGGAAAATGCCAATTTCAAACCCAAAACAAAGGAACTCCACTTTACTAGCTTATTTACACTCTATTTTAATATACTCTAAGAGCAAATTACATGAGAATCCCCTTTAAGTAAGGCCTTAAACTTTAACGGTCAATGGTGTTAAAACTTAGAGTTGACATTGATCTTTTATGTAATGATGAAACTGCCCTCACTTTCTTATTTTCAAAAAAAAAAAAAAAGCTAAGAAATTAAACTTTTAAAAATTTACAAAAATTAACAACAAAAATAATTAAAATGGAAAAAAAATATTTATAAAAAAGCCTATGAATCTCTACTGTCTATTTTTAAGATGGACGATAGAGATCAACTGATGTAAAAAAACAAAAACTAAAAAAAAATAAATAAATAAAAACAATCCATCACTAAAATCATCCCAACAATGGTCAACCATTAGTTTTGTTTATGTAATATTTTAAAATTACTTTTAATAAAAGATTTTTAAAAAAATAAAAATTCATATATTATTATTTGAAAAATAAAAGTAAATGATAAAATAAGTAAGAAATGGCATCTTAGACATTTCATTAGGAAATTTTGGTCAACTATTAGTTTGGATGGAGTCAACTAACGACAAGAAAGATTTGTGTAATTTTAAGTAAAAAACTCGTATGGGTGAAATTATGTGTAAACTCTTCCCAATAAAAACCATAAATCTAATTATATATGAAAAATATAATCTATAAAATGTATGTTATATTTTAGAAAGACCAAATTACAATTTAGGCTACTGGTTTGAAAAGAATTGTAGTCACAGTTACATTTTATTGTTAATTACAACTTAGTCTACTACTGTTATAAAATTTCATTAGAGTAAATGAGAACTGACAAAAAAAAACAAAAATGTTTTCGCCTTTTTAATTATTTTTCAAAAAGAAATTTAAAATTAAAAAAATAAAATAAAATTCATCCAAAAAAATAAAAAATAAAAAAAAAAATCATCAAATAAAATTCATCCAAAAAATTTTTTTAAAAAAAATCATCAAATAGAAAGATCAATTTTTTTAAAAAAATAAAATTAATTTAAAAAACTAATTGAAAAAGAAAAAACAATTAAAAAAAAAAAAAAAACCCTTTAGAGATAAACCCATCTAGGTTCCTCTCTCTCTTATTCTTCTTCTTCTTTTTCTTCTTCTTCTTCTTCGTTTTCATCATCATCATCATCGTCTTTATCATCATCATCATCATCATCATCATCTTCTTATTCTTCTTCTACTTTTTCTACTTTGTCATCATCATCATCATCATCTTCTTTTTCTTCTTCTTCTTCTTCTTCGTTTTCATTATCATCATCATCGTCTTTATCATCATCATCATCATCATCATCTTCCTCTTCTTCTTCTTCTTCTTTTTCTACTTCGTCATCATCTTCTTCTATTACATTTTCTTCTTCTTTTTCTTTTTCTTCTTATTCTTCTTCTTCTTTTCTAGGTTTGTTCCAAAATCCAGATGAACAAATTAACTCAGATGAAATGTATTCATCTAGGTTTGTTTCAGAACCCAAATTCTTCTCCCCATGCCATTCTCTCTCTATCATCCTTATCTCTCTCTCTGTCGCCACTGCCGCCTTCCCCTATTCTCTCTTTCTTCTTTTCATCATTTAGGTTCTTTGGTTTTGTGGTTTTTCTTTTTTTTTTTTTAGAATAAGGTTTTGTGAATTTTGAAATAGGGTTTTTGTGTTGTGTTGATGTGTTTGTGTTGTTAAGATTATGTGTTTTTTAAGATAAATAGGAGATTAGGGTTGAAGATGATTGTATTTAGTCTAGGTTTTTTTTTTTTTTTTTTAAGATGATTGTTTTGATTTTGTTTTTTTTTTTCAATTCTTATTTTTAAATTAATCTCCACCAACCATCATGTGATAGACAATGGAGATAATTTATTTTTAAAAAATTTTAATTATTTTTTTTTTCTTAGGCCATTTTTGTTTTCATTTTCCAAAAGCAGAGTACATGTTCACAAAACAGTGAAGTTTTTCGAAAAAAAAGGGAAACGAGGTAAGGCAAAAAAAAAAAAAAAGAAAAAACACGAAAAATGATAAAATCATCATGGATTACGAAATGGAGAGAGAAACTAGAGACTTGAAGATCATAACCGAAGTAATGGCAGACCTAAAAATTTATGTGAAAGAGAAACATTTTTATATAATAATTATAATATAAAAAAACTAAGGGACCTTTTGTTTTTTCACTTAAGACTTAATAGTGCTGAATTACACCTATTAAGCTATTTTTATTTATTTTTTTAAGTGGTGAAACCATTTAAAACTACCAAAAAGTAACTAAAAAAATTAAGTAAGAATTTTTAACTTTTCACTCAATTGTAAATCACTAAATAATATTTAAAAGCTTTTATTTCAAATCTATCCTCCCAAAGTAACATAATTTCTAATTTATCCTAATTTTGTATTACTCAAATTTCCTTTTTTTTTTTTTTTCCTTGATACTTAACAAATATATATTTGAAAAGAAAAACCTAAATACATCTCACCCAAAATTGTCTTGAAATTAAACTAATATATTTTAATTTATAATTTAAACATTCATTTTTCTTTTTTTTCTTAAATATATTAATATATTTAAATATATAAATATGGTTAATACTCCTACATTTTTTAATCATGTTTTAATTACAAATAAAATGTTATTAATATGTATATCAAAATATTTTAGAATTTATTAACTTATTTATTTTTAGATGTTTGAATTAAATTAATAAATATTATATAACAATAACTAGTAAAAAGAGTATAAATGTCAACCTACTAGTTTTCAGACAATTTTAAATTTAAAAACAAACAAGTTTACAATATATTAAAAGGTAAGGAAAAAAAAAATATATATATATATATGTTATTCAGATTTCAGATTTCAATTATTATTCAGTTTTCAGTTTCTAACTGCATTATTCAGTTTTTAGACAAAAAAAAACAAGGGCAAATTGCACAAACCTCCCCTAAGGTGTGACGAAATTGCATAAATATTACGATATTTTGGTAACTCGCACTTACACTACCTGAGGTTTCAAAAACTCTGCACAAACCTCCCCTGTCGTCAGTCAACCGTTTGTCAACCACGGTTAAATCAAAATTTTGAAGGGTAAAATGGTCCATTCACATATAATAAATATTTTAATTAAAAATATTATATTAAAAAAAAAAAAAGAACTAAACCACCATCTTCTTCTTTTTCTTCCTCCCTCATCTCCATCTTCTACTTTTATGAAAATCATCAAATCATTCATCATCATCAAACCAACCAAATCAATTATCATCATCAAACAACCAAATCAAACAAAAATATATCAAATTCATGAAAATTGAAAATATTAAAAAAAAAAAAAATTGGACTCCATCGCTGGAGACGGCATCTCCATCGCTGGTCTCGACCAGCGATGGAGCCATCGCTGGAGTAATCTCCAGCGATGGAAATCTCAATCGTTGGTCTCGACCAGCGATGGAGATCCATCGCTGGAGATTACTCCAGCGATGGACGTCCAGCGATGGATCTCCATCGCTGGTCTATAGTCATCGCTGGAGATTACTCCAGCGATGGAGTCCATCGCTGGAGACCAGTGATGGAGACGACGTCCATCGCTGGAGATTACTCCAGCGATGGATCTTCATCGCTGGTCTCTAGTGATGGAGATAGCCATCGCTGGTCGAGACCAGCGATGGAGATGCCGTCTCCATTGCTAGAGACGCCGCCGTCTCCAGCGATGAAGACCAGTTTTTTTTTTTTTTAATTTTTTTTGTTTTATTTTTAAATTAAATTAAAAAAATGTATAATATATTAATTTTAAATTTATTGAAGGGTGTTTTAGTCTTTTTATACTTTTAACCGTTGACCATAAGGATTTAACCATTGTTGACTGACAGCAAGGGAGGTTTGTGCAGAGTTTTTGAAACCTCAGGTAGTGTCCGTGCAAGTTACCCAAACATCGTAATATTTATGCAATTTTGTCAAACCTCAGGGGAGGTTTGTGCAATTTGCCCAAAAAACAAAAGACTCCTAAGCTATATAAAATTTGCTTCGTAATGTTTGCTTCAATTGCTAAAAAGATGTTATATGTAATAAAATAGTTAAAATACATAACCATTTGGGGATATGTAGTTTTATCCCTTACAAGATTATAAACAAAATTTCTTAAAATAACATTCTTCATACAAGTATAAAAGCAAAAACATATCAATTGTGAGTTGATTGTGCACTAGCTACCTCCATTTTTCTTAGAGAAAAAAGTTCAAATTTCATATTATTAAAAAAAATAAATAAAAATTAATTTAGGGATATGTCTCCTTTATAATGGGAGTTGTTATTCAAATTGCAAATAAAAGTATATAATCAAATTACATATATTTATTATTAAAGTTACTAATCAAACTATATTTATAGTCGTTTATTTAATAAATGTATATGATTTATAACAAAGTAAAGTAAAATAAAAATAAAAGATTAAAACAAATTATAATTCATGTGATTTTTTTTTATTTATAAATTTTATCATATAACATAGTTTATGTAAAAGGAAAAGAATTCACACAAATAATCGTGAGTAAACCAAAACCTTTAAAGATTAAACAACATTGAAATGTAATGAGGAAAAAAAAAAAAAAGAGAAAAAGTAACATGTTTTGATGGGAAAAATGATTGAACCATGGCGAATAGAAGAAAAAAAAAAATCCATGCCATAAAAAATAAAATAAAAATAAAAAATAAAAACCCAACCATTTATGAGACAAAGCAACAATTATGAGTGAATAAAAGAAAGAAAACATTTGTTAGACAAAGGAAATCGAACCCAGGATCATGGTAGAAAGGTCGACATGCAGAACCATCGAAGTCTCCTTATTTTTGTGCTTCTATGTGACATCCCTTTTGTTTTTCTTTTAAATTTTAAAAAATATAATATATTAAATGACTACAAAAAAGGGAGAAAAAGGCATAAACATTTAGTTGGTGCTCAGGATCGAACTATGGTGGCAGCAAAAGAGAAACGCGCGCTTCAACCGTCAGCGCTATTCTATGCAGGAGTAACACTGTTACATTATATTTATATATTTATATATGTGATGCCTAATATAGTAAATTTAATTAATTTTTAAAAAATTTTTAGAGAGAGCACATGTCCCTCCTAGACCAATGATAGGTCCGTCCCTGAACTGAAGTACTAAACTAACCTGAAGAGTGAAGATCGTGACCAAACCCCATCTAGAATGCACTTCGTTTCTAGAGATAGAGTAAACATGAATCTTTTAAAAAAGGGCAAATTACGCAAACCTTCTTTGAGGTTTAATGAAATTATATCAATGTAAGCCCTCAAGTGTAATATTACGGATCTCCCCGGAAGCAGTCCCTAAATAATTATTGGAAACCCAAAATGGTCCATGGAAATGCCTAAAGGTATAGGGAACCCTTAGAGATCGATTTAAACTCGATTGAAGATTAAATGGAATGATAAAATGGTGGATGAAATCGAGTAATAATTTAAGGTGATAAGGGACTAAATTGAAGATAAGTTTTAATAATTGTGGTTAAACTGAAATTAAGCTAAAAGTCAATGGAGGAGACTCTAATTTTTAAGGGATGTGACCGTCATTTTTAGAATAGTTTGGGGAGGAAAGCATAAAGCCAAAAGTTTGTTTAAAATCAAAAGAGAGAGAGTGAGAGCTGTCGCAGAGGAGAAGATTGAAGAGAAGAGAAGAAGAAAGAAGAAAGAAGAAAAGAAAGAAGAAGAACTCGACGCCAATGTCCGACCGTGACGCCGACCGACTGCCACCGCTGAGCAGATCGTCGCCGAGCAGCAGCGAAGACACCTGGAACCGGAGTAGAACTGTCGCGTGAACCAGATCGAAGCTGACCGTGTGCGCCGAGCTGCAGAACCGATCGTCGATCTAGAAGGATGATGCCGACGAGCTGCTCCAACTCGAACTGCATGTGGACCAACTTAAGCTCGACCCGAATGAGAGCAGAACTGAGTTGAAATCGCGCAGAACCGAAGCTGAACTAGCTCATCCCGCGCGACAGAACCGACGCCGATCGACGGCGAAACCAGTAGCAGATCCACGACGGAACCGAGAGGGAAAGAGAGAGGAGAAAAAAGAGAAGAAAACCCAGCTCAAACCAGCTCCAATCAACGCCTTTTTTAGCTCGAAACCAAGCTTAAAACAGTGTCGCGAAGAGAGAATCTAGCAAGGGAAGAGAAGCTCGTGCGTAAGAGAAGAAAGAAGGAGGAGATCCAGTCGAATCAGTCCATTTACGCATCTAAAACAGCCCGGAATCTAGACCAATGCGAAGAGGTAAGTGTTCAAGTTTTCGAAAGTGCTTTCGTTGAAGACTTTGTTAATGTTTAAGTTGATTTCGAAGTGGATTTGGTTATGATTCGTTATTGGTTAGTTTTGAGTGAAAAATAAGTGGATTTACATTTATTGGGAGCTTAGGGAATCAGGAGAATAGTGAAAAGTTAAAGATAAAGCGAATCGCGTGATAAACTAGTTTGAAGGACGATTGTGTAATTTCAAGTTTCCAGAAGTTGACGTGAGCGTAAATGTATGCTTCCATATGTTGTGTAGGTGACAAGGGAGCTCGAGAATCGAGGCGAGAGGATTAGGGGCTTCGCACGCGCCATTCTCAGTTGTCAATTTTGTGAGTGAGTTTTATTTTAAGAGTATTTCAAATTACAAAGTTTGATTTGATAAATTAATTGTTTACTTGAGCTTATTTTAAATGTATGGATATGAGCATGAATTTAGAGATTGAAAGGATGCTATTTTGTGCTTTTGCACTTACCAAAGATATTATAGTATTTAATGCATTCAGAAAATGAGTTTGAGTGCTTATTGTACTCAGAAATCAGATTTTAGTGCTTTATGTACTTAGAAAGAGATTTGTGCTTTTGCACCAGAAAGTTAAAGCAGAAAAAGAAAAATGTTTTCAAACCCATAAGTATACCCTCAGAGATTACATACCAGTTTAGACCCGATCGGTCTATCCTACATCAGCTGGCACAGTCCTGGGTAGCGGTAAGTCACTAACCTGGGGGGATAAATGTCTGAGTCTGTCAGTCGAGTCGCCATTACTGATGTGGGGTTTCGTGTGCTATGGTTAGCACTGGGAAATTCCGCACATGGCCACAAAATGTCTCAGAGCAGGCGAGCTATGGTTAGCGTTGGGAAATTCCGCACATAGCCGTAAGAGTACAGATTTAGGGATACTATGGTAATTTTAAAAGATATCAGGAAACAGTTTTAAAAAGAAAAGCAGATTTGAGGCAAAAAGAAATTTTATAATTATTATTTAATTTATTGATGATTTATAGTTGCAAGTTTTGTATTTAAATATGTGCTTGTGTTTATATATGAATGCTCTTATTTAAGCTGATATTTAAGAGATTTAAGCTTGAAACATTTTAGAAACAAAGAATAGTTTTCAAATGTTTTCAGAGGAGGACATTTTAAAAATCAGATTTTCAAAGAAAAGATAAATTATCACTCAATGAGCTTCTAGCTCATTATATTTTCTGTTTTATATAAAAACCTCCTCAGGTACTCTCAGCAGTTAGCCGAGTAGCAGCATTATCTCCAGCGGGCGAGCCAGCGTGACACGACATCATTTGAGCAGCTCATTTTGTTTCATCAGTTATATTTTCATGTAAATATTTTTTGAAATGTATCAGTAATTTGAAAGTTGTAATTATTTATTTATAACTGTTTTTTGTTTAAATGTGGTTTATTAAATGTTATTTGAATTTTCTTAAGTTGATTTGAAAATCAAATGCATGATTGAGGCCTACGGGCAACCAGAAGTTGGGTTGGTGATAAATTTTAGTCGAAGTGTTGTTTTTCTGTAAACAGGTTTTTCTGAAACGTTAAAAATGCAGTTGTTATGTTGCCGAAATTTTATTAGAAAAAAATGAGTTTCGAAAAATGAATTTAAAATTAAAAATAAAAATTTTCTTACGCGTTTTCAGTTTTTTTTAAAGAAAACTAACCCAACGATGTTTCAGAAAGTATTAGAAAGTTTAGGGTTCACTCCACGGGTTTCGCTTAGCCCTACGAGTCGGGTCTGAGAGGGATCCGTTGGGGTGCCCGGCGTGACCGATCGGATCAGAGCTAGAGATATCCGGGTTGGATCACGTCAATCAATATGTGAGTTTTGGTCATGATGACATGAATAAATCTCCCTTGTTTGAGATTATAAGAACTCAATAGAAATACCTCTTGCCATTAGTTAATCATTAGTCAACTACCATTAAATCAACACCATTAAAGGTAAAATGGTCAATTTATATATTTTAAAATAATTATCTAGATCCATCCAGATATGGAGACCTTTGGAGAGCATTTGAGTCTCTATTAATGGAGACCTAGTCGGTCTCCAAGACAATACTGATTAGGTCTCCATCGTTGGAGATCCAAACGGTCTTTAACAATGGAGACTTAATCGGTTTCCGGTGGAGACCTAGGTGGTCTCCAATGGAGACCGACTAAGTTTCCATCCAGATCTGACGATGGAGACCGAATTTTGGGTCTCCATTATGGAGATCCATTAACTTTTTTTTTTTTTTTTTGATCCTTTTGAATTCCCTTGTGAGGGGTTTTTTTTTTTTTTTTTTTTTGGGAGGGGGAAGGGGGGGCGTGGGTTTTGTTTTATTTGGATTTGGTTGGTTGCTAGGATGATGAAAAAGGGAGATAATGGGTGAATAAAATGATGAAAAGGATGGAGATGATGAAGTTGATGGATGATGTAGATGATGATGAAATGGAGATGATGGAGAAGGGTGATAAGGATGAAGAGGATGATGTGATTTTTTTAATGTTTTTTATAATTATTTTTAGATTTGTAACTAGTTTTTAAAATTAAAATAATAATATATTAATTGATTTTTGTTTTTTTATGATTAGGGTTATTTTCATCTTTTGGTACCTTTGATCATTGACTATTAGGATTTAGTAGCCTCTCTCTAACAGTAGAGGATATTTGTGTAGAATTCTTGAATCTCAAGAGAGGTTTTTATTATTATGGCCAAAACTCACATATTAGTATAATTTCATCCAATCTCAATGTCGTGTTGTAATTTGCCCTAAAGAAAAAGAACTGGTTATAGTTAAGAGAGTTAGTGGGGTTTTATTCTCTCTCTCTCTCTCTCTCTCTCTCTCCATATATATATATATGAGTTTTATGATCAATGTCTCCTAATTTTAAAAGGTTAGGACAAACCAATCAAATGCATCCATTGCATTTGAATTAAATAAAAGAGAAAATTTGTTTTAGGAGAGAGAATATAATAGATGAATTGTGATTCATTATAATTTTTTAAAGTTAGGAGGCACTAACTATAAAAGTCCTGATAAATATATAAATATATATATATAATGTTTTTAAAATGAGAACCCTCATACATTAAAAAGTAAAGACCAACTAATTAAATTCATCTATTATATTCTCTCTTCTATTTAATTCAAATACAATTGATGAATTTGATTGATTGGTCTTTACTTTTTAAAGTAAAAGAGTTCCCCATTTTAAAAATACTATATATGTGTTATATATAAATAAATATATATATATATATCATAATAACTGTGGGCTATACAATTAATATAGGTACTGACAACAAAATTAATAAAAATTAGTGGGGTTTGCATCAGTTTGGCTTGGGGGATTTTAAGTTGACGATGAGAGTTAGTGGGGTGGTTTGACCATTTAACCGTTTAATTGTGTGATTTAGTAGGCCGTTTGAGGGATTTAAGTGAGGAAAAATAATGATTAGACAATTAATTTATAAATTAGTCTTCATCAATGTAATAAGAACTCAAATCAAATAATTATAGCTATACATTATTTAATGGGTAAATTTTTTGCGGTATTTAATGGGTAATGTATTATATACGATTCATATAGCTATAGGAGAAAAACCTAAAAATTGGATTTAAATATAAATAAAAAATCAATAATAGAAATTAAAAAAATCAATTATTTTAAAAATAGAAAACAATTAAAAAAATGAAGATATGTTTCTTATAATTATCATTAAGAATTCAAATTTGTATTGTAGATAAATTATTGTTTAATGCAGTAATATATGTATTGTAAATAATATTTGCACATCACTTTTTAATAGAAGTAGTTGAATACTTCTCTTGATTCTAAAATATAAGATGTAAATTGTTTTCTATGAATATAATCCCTCTCCCCCAATTTTATTTTTTAATGTATTTTAGGCAAATTAAAAAAACTTAGGATCAAAGGTTCAAGTCTCATCATTATCTTAAATCACAAGATGCACGTAATTTTCTTTGAACTTAATCCCCGCCCCACTCCCCTACCAAAAAAAAAAAAAAAAAAAAGGTATTATAGGTAAATTAAAAAAATGAAGATATTTTTTGGTTATTGCTACTAGACATGTTTTTCAATTCCCATTTTTAGGAACACCATTTTTTAATATATACTACCAGATGCATTTTCAGAATTTGAAAACAAAATCAAAAACACTATTTTTATTTTCGTGAGTAAACTTTATTTTAAAAGGTTTTAAACGTATTTAGTATTTCAAATTGATAAGTTTGATTTAATAAATAATTGCTTGAGTTTATTTTAAATGCGTTGATATGAGCATGAATTTAGAGTTTGAAATGATGTTATTTTGTGCTTTTGCACTTACCAAAGATGTTTTAATGTTTAATGCATTGAGAAAATGAGTTTTAGTGCTCATTGCACTCACAAATCAGATTTTAGTGCGTTACGCACTCAGAAAAAGGATTTGTGCTTTTGGCACCAGAAAGTTAGAGCAAAAAGGAAAGTGTTTGCAAACCCATAAGTATACCCTCAGAGATTACAGACTAGTTTAGACCCGATCGGTCTATCCCACTTCAGTTGGCACAGTCTTGGGAAGGGATAAGTTACTAACCTGGTGGGATAAGTGTCAGAGTCTGTCAGTCGAGTCGCCATTACTAATGTGGGGTAGTGTTTCGTGTGCTATGGTTAGCGCTAGGCAATTCCGCACATAGCCGCGAGATGTCTTAGGCAAGCTATGGTTAGCGCTGGGCAATTCCGCACATAGCCGCAAGAGTACAAATTTAGGGATTCTATGGTAATTTTAAAAGAGATCAGGAAACAGTTTTAACAAGAGAAATGCATATTTGAGAGAAAAAGAGGTTTTAAAAGTATTATTCAAGTTATTTATGATTTACCGTTGTAAGTTTTGTATTGAAATACGTGCTTGTGTTTATATACGAATTCTATTGTTTAAGTTGACGTTTAAAAGATTTAAATTGGAAACGCTTTAGAAATAAAGAATAGTTTTCAAATGTTTTTAGAGGAGGAAGTTTTGAAAACCAGATTTTTAAAGAAAAGATAAATTATCACTCACTGAGCTTCTAGCTCATTATATTTTCTGTTTTATATAAAAACCTCCTCAGGTACTCTCAGCAGATAGCCGATCAGTAGCATTACCTCCAGCGGGCGAGCCAGCGCGACACGACATCATTTGAGTAGCTCATTTTGTTTCAGCAGTTATATTTTCATGTAAATATCTTTTGAAATGTATAAGTAATTTGAAAGTTGTAATTATTTGTTTATAACTGTTTTTGATTTAAATGCGGTTTATTAAATGTCATTTGAATTTTCATAAGTTGATTTAACAATCAAATGCATGATTGAGGCCTACGGGCAATCAAAAGTTGGGTTGGTGCTGAAAATAGTTGAAGTGTTGTTTTTCTATAAACAGGTTTTTCGGGAATGTTAAAAATGCAGCGGTTATGCTGCCGAAATTTTGTTAGAAAAATGAGTTTCGAAAATGAATTTAAAATTAAAAATTTTAAAAAAAAAATTCCTACGCATTTTCAGTTTTTAAAGAAAACCCAACCCAACGATGTTTTAAAAAGTTATCAGAGAGTTTAGGATTCGCTCCACGGGTTTCGCTTAGTCTAACGAGTCAGGTCTGAGAGGGATCCGTTGGGGTGCCCGGCGTGATCTACCGGATCAGAGTTAGAGGTATCCGGGTTGGGTCGCGTCACCCACTCCCCTACCAAATAAAAAAAAAAAAGTATTATAGGTAAATTAAAAAAATGAAGATATTTTTTGGTTATTGCTACAAGACATGTTTTTCAATTCCCATTTTTAGGAACACCATTTTTTAATATATACTACCAGATGCATTTTCAGAATTTAAAAACAAAATCAAAAACACTATTTTTATTTTCGTTTTCGTTTTCGAAAACCAGCAAGTGAAAAATGGCTATCAGACACACCCTAATGTTCCCTTCGACATTTAAATCAGTGTCATGTGAATAACTTGGAATCCTTTGAAAAAAATTATAACAAAATTTGAGTCCCAAAATGTTTTTGATATAATATAATGTAATCAATAATTGTTTCTGACATTCACTTAAGTGCAATTTTCATTAATATTCATAATAAGATTTCACTTGTTATTATATAAATATATATATATATATATATTAATAGCATATGTAGTGTTTTTTGTTTCCCCCGATAACTCTTATTATTATGGGAGATAATATCTCTCAATGTTACGAAGATAAATTTCTTGATAGTTTTAAGACCATACATATAATGTTTAATTGTAATATATTTATTGGGAGAATAAGTATCTTCTAATATTTATGGAATAAGAATTGATTTCTTGGTAGACTTTCAAACTATAATATGTAATCTCAATATATTTTGATAAACTCTTATAGTATTAATAGATTTTCAATTACCTTTGTAATTATATAAAAATAATATTTTTTTTCTAATTTTGTATTCTTTACTTTGAAAAAAAAAAAAGACATAATGTTTTATTTGGTATATGAATCTAAATCTTAATTATTTTAAGTCCATACTTGTATAATCTTATTTAAATGTTGATATATGAATACAAAAATTATATTCATTATTTTTGGGATTAAAAAAAATGTATATCATAATTTTTAATGAAAGTGATCGTAAAGATCATGATAACAGTAAACATGTATAGCAATGTTAATTTAATTAAATTCAATCCTATTGTTTTAAATTAATTAAAAAATGATTATAAATAAGCCATTTACCTAAAAAAATCGCTACACATACATTGTTTTATTCATAATTTAAATGGTTAATGCACTTCCCTTGTATATGTGATTGGGATTTGTATCTAATTATGCACATTTATCAGGAGGTGTGGAACGTTTTCTTCCCTTACTAGAGGAGTAAATTTTTGGACCACACATGTAATTGGTATTCAAGTCTCTTATCATGTGCATTTTCCAATATGTGAGAGTTTTCACCTTTTATTATAAGAGTAAATTTTTAAAAACACATTATTGACACATTTTGGCTAGATCCTAACAAATTTTGTAACTATTAGTGTTTGAGCCACTCATTATTTCATCTTTCGGCAAGGTCCCAACAATTTATTACCATCTTCATAAATTTATAGGCATGCACACGTTCACTATAGTGTATGTTTGATAAAGATTGAATTCAATTCCAATTTTGGTAAATGAATAACTTTGATAAATGAAAGAGATTTATTTTAAAATCAATAACAAAATATTATGAATAATTCCAAAAAAATGTTTTCAATGAATTTTATCCATATATTTTTCTTAACTAGGAAATTCCACATTTAATAAAAAAATATTGTCAAATCAAAACCCAAAATTATCTCATAAGAGATTATTCAAAATAATTAAAACTCAAGAATATTAAGAGAATATTCACAATAATCTTGAGATAAATAAAAAAATAATTAATTGACAAAAATTGAGTTTGCTCAAATACAGTCGTATGATGCCGAATCTTTGTAACTGTCAATGTCAAACCTTTTTACTAACATCTCTCAAAAGAAAAAAAAAAAACGTTTGCACTAACACATACAGTATTATAAATACTGCATTTATTCCTAATTTGTACTTGGTTTACTGTAAATCAAAATATTTTTGAAATGATTTTCAAATAATATGACGTAGGGGATATATATTTGGTTCATTTGTACTTCTAATACTAAAAATTAATTAATTTTATATGTCACTTTATAATAAACATTTTAGAATTTAGAAATTACTAGATGATTAACTCGTCAAAGCCAGATTTGTGAACAAGTCAAATATTTGACCGGCTGAATAGCATACCATCCATACTATATTTCGTTGGTCAGGTGCAAAATATAGCCATCAACTTGTCTATATGACTATATTTAAAATATGAGATTTGAGGTGAGTTTGAGATTCAAAATATTTCAAACTCTCAAATCTTCATCTCATGAGAATGCTCAATCTCAACCCAAATGGTGTGATTCGATGGGTTTGTAAATGAATATTCCATTTCCACCTTTTTTAAAAAAAAAAATGAAAGAATTTTTTAAAATTAATTTTAAGTATATTATAAAATATTTAAGTTAATTTTGTTCCAATCTAGTCCCAATCCACACAAAACACAATATTGTATAATTTTAATACAATTCCAAGTTTTACAAAATATGGGGGAGTAATTTTCCAATCCAATCCAATCCAATCTATTTCATTCCAATCCAATCCAATCCAATCTATTTCACTCCAATCCATTCCATTCCAATCCAATCCATTCCATTCCAATCCAATCCAATCCAATCCAACCCATTCCATTCCAATCCAATCTAATCCAATTCGTTTCATTCTATCCCAATCCAATCCATGTCATTCCAATCCTGCATGTCAAATGTAGCCTATAATAATTCATTTCCTGAACCACAAACCACACACATTAATCAACAGAATATATCCAATTATCAGTAGGTAATCAAAGATCAAAGATGTCAAAGGGAATGATTATCTTCGGGCTTTGCTTGCTCATAGCATGCACGTACCTTGTAAGTGATACAAAGGCGAGAACCATTGGTTATGGAGCCATGCAAGGCGATGTTAATCCGGGATGCAGCCCAAAACATCCAGAGCTTTGTACCGAAGGAAAACCTGCCAATGCACACAATAGAGGATGCAGTCCCTTAGAGAAATGTCGCGGTTGATTAAAACATGCATGGGAGCAGCAGCATCAAATCAACATGAAAATGAATGCATATGTTTTAATAAATAATTGCATGATTAATTCGTGTCAAGTTCATTATTTACCTATGTAAATGTATTATTAAACGGCTGCTGAAATGACAAATTCTTTCATTGTTTTTATATACATTCTCATTTTACTATAATTGCATGGTGATCGTTCACGTTAGCACGATTGCTTGTGGTTCTTGACGGTTAAAGATGTATAAATCACTTAGAATCCTTGTAGGGTGTAGATGTTTGTATTATATTTTAATTTTGATGATTCGTTTCAGTTCGCTTTATACTTAGGAACGATATAGTTCTTTGAACAAGAGAAACAGATCTCGTGACAACAAAAAAATAGATCTCAAACAACAACGAAGAGATTGGAAAATGCCAATTTCAAACCCAAAACAAAGGAACTCCACTTTACTAGCTTATTTACACTCTATTTTAATATACTCTAAGAGCGAATTACATGAGAACCCCCTTTAAGTAAGGCCTTAAACTTTAACGGTCAATGGTGTTAAAACTTAGAGTTGACATTGATCTTTTATGTAATGATGAAACTGCCCTCACTTTCTTATTTTCAAAAAAAAAAAAGCTAAGAAATTAAAAATTTAAAAATTTACAAAAATTAACAACAAAAATAATTAAAATGGAAAAAAAATATTTATAAAAAAGCCTATGAATCTCTACTGTCTATTTTTAAGATGGACGATAGAGATCAACTGATGTAAAAAACAAAAACTAAAAAAAAAAAAAAACTAAAAACAATCCATCACTAAAATCATCCCAACAATGGTCAACCATTAGTTTTGTTTATGTAATATTTTAAAATTACTTTTAATAAAAGATTTTTTAAAAAATAAAAATTCATATATTATTATTTGAAAAATAAAAGTAAATGATAAAATAAGTAAGAAATGGCATCTTAGACATTTCATTAGGAAATTTTGGTCAACTATTAGTTTGGATGGAGTCAACTAACGACAAGAAAGATTTGTGTAATTTTAAGTAAAAAACTCGTATGGGTGAAATTATGTGTAAACTCTTCCCAATAAAAACCATAAATCTAATTATATATGAAAAATATCATCTATAAAATGTATGTTATATTTTAGAAAGACCAAAGTACAATTTAGGCTACTGGTTTGAAAAGAATTGTAGTCACAGTTACATTTTATTGTTAATTACAACTTAGTCTACTACTGTTATAAAATTTCATTAGAGTAAATGAGAACTGACAAAAAAAAACCAAAATGTTTTCGCCTTTTTAATTATTTTTCAAAAAGAAATTTAAAATTAAAAAATAAAATAAAATTCATCCAAAAAAATAAAAAATAAAAAAAAATCATCAAATAAAATTCATCCAAAAAAATTAAAAAAAAAATCATCAAATAGAAAGATCAATTTTTTTAAAAAAATAAAATTAATTTAAAAAACTAATTGAAAAAGAAAAAACAATTTAAAAAAAAAAAAAAAACCCTTTAGAGATAAACCCATCTAGGTTCCTCTCTCTCTTATTCTTCTTCTTCTTTTTCTTCTTCTTCTTCTTCTTCGTTTTCATCATCATCATCATCGTCTTTATCATCATCATCATCATCATCTTCTTCTTCTTCTTCTACTTTTTCTACTTCGTCATCATCAACATCATCATCTTCTTTTTTCTTCTTCTTCTTCTTCTTCGTTTTCATCATCATCATCATCATCTTCTTCTTCTTCTTCTTCTTCTTCTTTTTCTACTTCGTCATCATCTTCTTCTATTACATTTTCTTCTTCTTTTTCTACTTCGTCATCATCTTCTTCTATTACATTTTCTTCTTCTTTTTCTTTTTCTTCTTATTCTTCTTCTTCTTTTCTGGGTTTGTTCCAAAATCCAGATGAACAAATTAACTCAGATGAAATCTATTCATCTAGGTTTGTTTCAGAACCCAAATTCTTCTCCCCATGCCATTCTCTCTCTATCATCCTTATCTCTCTCTCTGTCGCCACTGCCGCCTTCCCCTATTCTTTCTTTCTTCTTTTCATCATTTAGGTTCTTTGGTTTTGTGGTTTTTCTTTTTTTTTTTTTAGAATAAGGTTTTGTGAATTTTGAAATAGGGTTTTTGTGTTGTGTTGATGTGTTTGTGTTGTTAAGATTATGTGTTTTTTAAGATAAATAGGAGATTAGGGTTGAAGATGATTGTATTTAGTCTAGGTTTTTTTTTTTTTTTTTTTAAGTTGATTGTTTTGATTTTGTTTTTTTTTTTTTTCAATTCTTATTTTTAAATTAATCTCCACCAACCATCATGTGATAGACAATGGAGATCATTTATTTTTAAAAAATTTTAATTATTTTTTTTTTCTTAGGCCATTTTTGTTTTCATTTTCCAAAAGCAGAGTACATGTTCACAAAACAGTGAAGTTTTTCGAAAAAGAAGGGAAACGAGGTAAGGCAAAAAAAAAAAAAAGAAAAAAACACGAAAAATGATAAAATCATCATCGATTACAAAATGGAGAGAGAAACTAGAGACTTGAAGATCATAACTAAAGTAATGGCAGACCTAAAAATTTATGTGAAAGAGAACACATTTTTATATAATAATTATAATATAAAAAAACTAAGGGGCCTTTTGTTTTTTCACTTAAGACTTAATAGTGCTGAATTACACCTATTAAGTTGTTTTTATTCATTTTTTTAAGTGGTCAAACCACTTAAAACTACCAAAAAGTAACTAAAAAAATTAAGTAAGAATTTTTAACTTTTCACTCAATTGTAAATCGCTAAATAATATTTAAAAGCTTTTATTTCAAATCTATCCTCCCAAAGTAACATAATTTCTAATTTATCCTAATTTTGTATTACTCAAATTTCCTTTTTTTTTTTTTCCTTGATACTTAAAAAATATATATTTGAAAAGAAAAACCTAAATACATCTCACCCCAAATTGTCTTGAAATTAAACTAATCTATTTTAATTTATAATTTAAACATTCATTTTTTCTATTTTTTTCTTAAATATATTAATATATTTAAATATATAAATATGGTTAATACTGCTACATTTTTTAATCATGTTTTAATTACAAATAAAATGTTATTAATATGTATATCAAAATATTTTAGAATTTATTAAATTATTTATTTTTAGATGTTTGAATTAAATTAATAAATATTATATAACAATAACTAGTAAAAAGAGTATAAATGTCAACCTACTAGTTTTCAGACAATTTTAAATTTAAAAACAAACAAGTTTACAATATATTAAAAAGTAAGGAAAAAATATATATATATATATTTTATTCAGATTTCAGATTTCAATCATTATTCAGTTTTTAGTTTCTAACAACATTATTCAGTTTTTAGACAAAAAAAAAACAAAAGACTCCTAAGCTATATAAAATTTGCTTCGTAATGTTTGCTTCAATTGCTAAAAAGATGTTATATGTAATAAAAATAGTTAAAATACATAACCATTTGGGGATATGTAGTTTTATCCCTTACAAGATTATAAACAAAATTTCTTAAAATAACATTCTTCATACAAGTATAAAAGCAAAAACATATCAATTGTGAGTTGATTGTGCACTAGCTACCTCCATTTTTCTTAGAGAAAAAAGTTCAAATTTCATATTATTAAAAAAAATAAATAAAAATTAATTTAGGGATATGTCTCCTTTATAATGGGAGTTGTTATTCAAATTGCAAATAAAAGTATATAATCAAATTACATATATTTATTATTAAAGTTACTAATCAAACTATATTTATAGTCGTTTATTTAATAAATGTATATGATTTATAACAAAGTAAAGTAAAATAAAAATAAAAGATTAAAACAAATTATAATTCATGTGATTTTTTTTTATTTATAAATTTTATCATATAAAATAGTTTATGTAAAAGAAAAATAATTCACACAAATAATCGTGAGTAAACCAAAACCTTTAAAGATTAAACAACATTGAAACGTAATGAGGAAAAAGAAAAAAAAAAAGAGAAAAAGTAATATGTTTTTATGGGAAAAATGATTGAACCATGGCGAATAGAAGAAAAAAAAAAATCCATGCCATAAAAAATAAAATAAAAATAAAAAATAAAACCCAACCATTTATGAGACAAAGCAACAATTATGAGTGAATAAAAGAAAGAAAACATTTGTTAGACAAAGGAAATCGAACCCAGGATCATGGTAGAAAGGTAGACATGCAGAACCATCGAAGTCTTCTTATTTTTGTGCTTCAATGTGACATCCCTTTTGTTTTTCTTTTAAATTTTAAAAAATATAATATATTAAATGACTACAAAAAAGGGAGAAAAAGGCATAAACATTTAGTTGGTGCTCAGGATCGAACTGTGATGGCAGCAAAAGAGAAACGCGCGCTTCAACCGTCAGCGCTATTCTATGCAGGAGTAATACTAGTACATTATATTTATATATTTATATACGTGATGCCTAATATAGTAAATTTAATTAATTTTTAAAAAATTTTAGAGAGAGCACATGTCCCTCCTGGACCAATGATAGGTCCGTCCCTGAACTGAAGTACCAAGCTAACCTGAAGAGTGAAGATCGTGACCAAACCCCATCTAGAATGCACTTGGTTTCTAGAGACAGAGTAAACATGAATCTTTTAAAAAAGGACAAATTACGCAAACCTTCTTTGAGGTTTAATGAAATTATATCAATGTAAGCCCTCAAGTGTAATATTACGGATCTCCCCGGAAGCAGTCCCTAAATAATTATTAGAAACCCAAAATGGTCCATGGAAACGCCTAAGGGTATAGGGAACCCTTAGAGATTGATTTAAACTCGATTGAAGATTAAACGGAAGGATAAAATGGTGGATGAAATCAAGTAATAATTTAAGGTGATAAGGGACTAAATTGAAGATAAGTTTTAATAATTGCGGTTAAAATGAAATTAAGCTAAAAGTCAAGGGAGGAGACTGAAGTTTTAAAGTATGTGACCGTCATTGTTAGAATAGTTTGGGGAGGAAAGCATAAAGCCAAAAGTTTGTCTAAAATCAAAAGAGAGAGAGTGAGAGCTGTCGCAGAAGAGAAGAGAAGAGAAGAGAAGAGAAGAAGAAAGAAGAAGAAGAAAAGAAAGAAGAAGAACCCGACGCCGACGTCCGACCGTGACGCCGACCGACCGCCACCGCTGAGCAGATCGTCGCCGAGCAGCAGCGAAGACACCTGGAACCGGAGCAGAATTGTCGCGCGAACCAGATCGAAGCTGACCGCGTGCGCCGAGCTGCAGAACCGACCGTCGATCTAGAAGGATGATGCCGACGAGCTGCTCCAACTCGAACTGCATGTGGACCAGCTTAAGCCCGACCCGAACGAGAGCAGAAGTGGGTTGAAATCGCGCAGAACCGAAGCTGAACTAGCTCATCCCGCGCGACAGAACCGACGCCGATCGACGGCGAAACCAGCAGCAGATCCACGACGGAACCGAGAGGGAAAGAGAGAGGAGAAAAAGGAGAAGAAAACCCAGCTCAAACCAGCTCCAATCAACGCCTTTTTTAGCTCGAAACCAAGCTTAAAACAGTGTCGCGAAGAGAGAATCTAGCAAGGGAAGAGAAGCTCGTGCGTAAGAGAAGAAAGAAGGAGGAGATCCAGTCGAATCAGTCCATTTACGCATCTAAAACAGCCCCGAATCTAGACCAACGCGAAGAGGTAAGTGTTCAAGTTTTCGAAAGTGCTTTCGTTGAAGACTTTGTTAATGTTTAAGTTGATTTCGAAGTGGATTTGGTTATGATTCGTTATTGGTTAGTTTTGAGTGAAAAATAAGTGGATTTACATTTATTGGGAGCTTAGGGAATCAAGAGAATAGTGAAAAGTTAAAGATAAAGCGAATCGCGCGATAAACTAGTTTGAGGGGCGATTGTGTAATTTCAAGTTTCCAGAAGTTGACGTGAGCGTAAATTTATGCTTCCATATGTTGTGTAGGTGACGAGGGAGCTCGAGGATCGAGGCGAGAGGATTAGGGGCTTCGCACGCGCCATTCTCAGTTGTCAATTTTGTGAGTGAGTTTTATTTTAAAATTTTAGGAGTATTTCAAATTATAAAGTTTGATTTGATAAATTAATTGTTTACTTGAGCTTATTTTTTTTTTTTTTTTTTTTTTTTGAAACTATTACTTGAGCTTATTTTAAATGTATGGATATGAGCATGAATTCAGAGATTGAAATGATGCTATTTTGTGCTTTTGCACTTACCAAAGATATTATAGTATTTAATGCATTCAGAAAATGAGTTTGAATGCTTATTGTACTCAGAAATGAGATTTTAGTGCTTTATGCACTTAGAAAGAGATTTGTGCTTTTGCACCATAAAATTAAAGCAGAAAAGAAAAATGTTTTCAAACCCATAAGTATACCCTCAGAGATTACATACCAGTTTAGATCCGATCGGTCTATCCTACATCAGCTGGCACAGTCCTGGGTAGTGGTAAGTCACTAACCTGGGGGGATAAATGTCTGAGTCTGTCAGTCGAGTCGCCATTACTGATGTGGGGTTTCGTGTGCTATGGTTAGCGCTGGGAAATTCCGCACATGGCCACAAGATGTCTCAGAGCAGGCGAGCTATGGTTAGCGCTGGGAAATTCCGCACATAGCCGCAAGAGTACAGATTTAAGGATACTATGGTAATTTTAAAAGATATCAGGAAACAGTTTTAAAAGAAAAGCAGATTTGAGGCAAAAAGAAATTTTATAATTATTATTTAATTTATTTATGATTTACAGTTACAAGTTTTGTATTTAAATATGTGCTTGTGTTTATATATGAATGCTCTTATTTAAGCTGATATTTAAGAGATTTAAGCTTGAAACATTTTAGAAACAAAGAATAGTTTTCAAATGTTTTCAGAGGAGGACATTTTAAAAATCAGATTTTCAAAGAAAAGATAAATTATCACTCACTGAACTTTTAGCTCATTATATTTTCTGTTTTATATAAAAAGCTTCTCAGGTACTCTCAGCAGTTAGCCGAGTAGCAGCATTACCTCCAGCGGGCGAGCCAGCGTGACACGACATCATTTGAGCAGCTCATTTTGTTTCATTAGTTATATTTTCATGTAAATATCTTTTGAAATGTATAAGTAATTTGAAAGTTGTAATTATTTGTTTATAATTGTTTTTGATTTAAATGTGGTTTATTAAATGTTATTTGAATTTTCTTAAGTTGATTTGAAAATCAAATGCATGATTGAGGCCTACGGGCAACCAGAAGTTGGGTTGGTGATAAATTTTAGTCGAAGTGTTGTTTTTCTGTAAACAGGTTTTTCTGGAACGTTAAAAATGCAGCCGTTATGTTGCCGAAATTTTATTAGAAAAAAATGAGTTTCGAAAAATGAATTTAAAATTAAAAATAAAAATTTTCTTACGCGTTTTCAGTTTTTTTTAAAGAAAACTAACCCAACGATGTTTCAGAAAGTATTAGAAAGTTTAGGGTTCACTCCACGGGTTTCGCTTAGCCCGACGAGTCGAGTCTGAGAGGGATCCGTTGGGGTGCCCGGCGTGACCGACCGGATCAAAGCTAGAGGTATCCGGGTTGGGTCACGTCAATCAATATGTGAGTTTTGGTCATGATGACATGAATAAATCTCCCTTGTTTGAGATTATAAGAACTCAATAGAAATACCTCTTGCCATTAGTTAATCATTAGTCAACTACAATTAAATCAACACCATTAAAGGTAAAATGGTCAATTTATATATTTTAAAATAATTATCTAGATCCATCCAGATATGGAGACCTTTGGAGAGCACTTGAGTCTCTATTAATGGAGACCTAGTCGATCTCCAAGACAGTACTGATTAGGTCTCCATCGTTGGAGTTCCAAACGGTCTTTAACAATGGAGACTTAATCGATTTCCGGTGGAGACCTAGGTGGTCTCCAATGGAGACCCACTAAGTTTCCATCCAGATCTTTGACGATGGAGACCGAATTTCGGGTCTCCATTATGGAGATCCATTGACTTTTTTTTTTTTTTTTTTGATCCTTTTGAATTCCCTTGTGAGGGGTTTTTTTTTTTTTTTTTGGGAGAGGGGAGGGGGGGGCGTGGGTTTTGTTTTATTTGGATTTGGTTGGTTGCTAGGATGATGAAAAAGGGAGATAATGGGTGAATAAATGATGAAAAGGATGGAGATGATAAAGTTGATGGATGATGTTGATGATGATGAAATGGAGATGATGGAGAAGGGTGATAAGGATGAAGAGGATGATGTGATTTTTTTAATGTTTTTTATAATTATTTTTAGATTTGTAACTAGTTTTTAAAATTAAAATAATAATATATTAATTGATTTTTGTTTTTTTATGATTAGGGTTATTTTCATCTTTTGGTACCTTTGATCATTGACTATTAGGATTTAGTAGCCTCTCTCTAACAGTAGAGGATATTTGTGTAGAATTCTTGAATCTCAAGAGAGGTTTCTATTATTATGGCCAAAACTCACATATTAGTATAATTTCATCCAATCTCAATGTCGTGTTGTAATTTGCCCTAAAGAAAAAGAACTGGTTATAGTTAAGAGAGTTAGTGGGGTTTTATTCTCTCTCTCTCTCTTTCTCTCTCTCTCCATATATATATATAAGTTTTATGATCAATGTCTCATAATTTTAAAATGTTAGGACAAATCAATCAAATGCATCCATTGCATTTGAATTAAATAAAAGAGAAAATTTGTTTTAGGAAAGAGAATATAATAGATGAATTGTGATTCATTATAATTTTTTAAAGTTAGGAGGCACTAACTATAAAAGTTCTGATAAATATATATATATATATAATGTTTTTAAAATGAGAACCCTCATACTTTAAAAAGTAAAGACCAATTAATTAAATTCATCTATTATATTCTCTCTTCTATTTAATTCAAATACAATGAATGAATTTGATTGATTGGTCTTTACTTTTTAAAGTAAAAGAGTTCCCCATTTTAAAAATACTATATATGTGTTATATATAAATAAATATATATATATCATAATAACTGTGGGCTATACAATTAATATAGATACTGACAACAAAATTAATAAAAATTAGTGGGGTTTGCATCAGTTTGGCTTGGGGGATTTAAGTTGACGATGAGAGTTAGTGGGGTGGTTTGACCGTTTAACCGTTTAATTGTGTGATTTAGTAGGCCATTTGAGGGATTTAAGTGAGGAAAAATAATGATTAGACAATTAATTTATAAATTAGTCTTCATCAATGTAATAAGAACTCAAATCAAATAATTATAGCTATATATTATTTAATGGGTAAATTTTTTGCGGTATTTAATGGGTAATGTATTATATACGATTCATATAGCTATAGGAGAAAAACCTAAAAATTGGATTTAAATATAAATAAAAAATCAATAGTAGAAATTAAAAAAATCAATTATTTTAAAAATAGAAAACAATTAAAAAAATGAAGATATGTTTCTTATAATTATCATTAAGAATTCAAATTTGTATTGTAGATAAATTATTGTTTAATGCAGTAATATATGTATTGTAAATAATATTTGCATATCACTTTTTAATAGGAGTAGTTGAATACTTCTCTTGATTCTAAAATATAAGATGTAAATTGTTTTCTATGAATATAATCCCTCTCCCCCAATTTTATTTTTTAATGTATTTTAGGCAAATTAAAAAAACTTAGGATCAAAGGTTCAAGTCTCATCATTATCTTAAATCACAAGATACACGTAATTTTCTTTGAACCTAATCCTCGCCCCACTCCCTTACCAAATAAAAAAAAAAAAAGGTATTATAGGTAAATTAAAAAAATGAAGATATTTTTTGGTTATTGCTACTAGACATGTTTTTCAATTCCCATTTTTAGGAACACCATTTTTTAATATATACTACCAGATGCATTTTCAGAATTTGAAAACAAATAAAAAACACTATTTTTATTTTCGTGAGTAAACTTTATTTTAAAAGGTTTTAAATGTATTTAGTATTTCAAATTGATAAGTTTGATTTAATAAATAATTGCTTGAGTTTATTTTAAATGCGTTGATATGAGCATGAATTTAGAGTTTGAAATGATGTTATTTTGTGCTTTTGCACTTACCAAAGATGTTTTAATGTTTAATGCATTGAGAAAATGAGTTTTAGTGCTTATTGCACTCACAAATCATATTTTAGTGCGTTATGCACTCAGAAAAAAGATTTGTGCTTTTGGCACCAGAAAGTTAGAGCAAAAAGGAAAGTGTTTTCAAACCCATAAGTATACTCTCAGAGATTACAGACTAGTTTAGACCCGATCGGTCTATCCCACTTCAGTTGGCACAGTCCTGGGAAGGGATAAGTTACTAACCTGGTGGGATAAGTGTCAGAGTCTGTCAATCGAGTCGCCATTACTGATGTGGGGTAGTGTTTCGTGTGCTATGGTTAACTCTGGGCAATTCCGCACATAGCCGCAAGAGTACAGATTTAGGGATACTATGGTAATTTTAAAAGAGATCAGGAAACAATTTTAACAAGAGAAATGCATATTTGAGAGAAAAAGAGGTTTTAAAAGTATTATTCAAGTTATTTATGATTTACCGTTGTAAGTTTTGTATTGAAATATGTGCTTGTGTTTATATATGAATTCTATTGTTTAAGTTGATGTTTAAAAGATTTAAATTGGAAACGCTTTAGAAACAAAGAATAATTTTCAAATGTTTTTAGAGGAGGAAGTTTTGAAAACCAGATTTTTAAGAAAAGATAAATTATCACTCACTGAGCTTCTAGCTCATTATATTTTCTGTTTTATATGAAAACCTCCTCAGGTACTCTCAGCAGATAGCCGATCAATAGCATTACCTCCAGCGGGCGAGCCAACGCGACACGACATCATTTGAGTAGCTCATTTTGTTTCAGCAGTTATATTTTCATGTAAATATCTTTTGAAATGTATAAGTAATTTGAAAGTTGTAATTATTTGTTTATAACTGTTTTAAACTGTTTTTGATTTAAATGCGGTTTATTAAATGTCATTTGAATTTTCATAAGTTGATTTAACAATCAAATGCATGATTGAGGCCTACGGGCAATCAAAAGTTGGGTTGGTGCTGAAAATAGTTGAAGTGTTGTTTTTCTATAAACAGGTTTTTCGGGAATGTTAAAAATACAGCGGTTATGCTGCCGAAATTTTGTTAGAAAATGAGTTTCGAAAATGAATTTAAAGTTAAAAATAAAAAAAAAAATTCCTACGCGTTTTCAGTTTTTAAAGAAAACCCAACCCAACGATGTTTTAAAAAGTTATCAGAGAGTTTAGGGTTCGCTCCACGGGTTTCGCTTAGGCTAACGAGTCAGGTCTGAGAGGGATCCGTTGGGGTGCTCGGCGTGATCTACCGGATCAGAGTTAGAGGTATCCGGGTTAGGTCGTGTCACCCACTCCCCTACCAAATAAAAAAAAAAAAAGTATTATAGGTAAATTAAAAAAATGAAGATATTTTTTGGTTATTGCTACTAGACATGTTTTTCAATTCCCATTTTTAGGAACACCATTTTTTAATATATACTACCAGATGCATTTTCAGAATTTGAAAACAAAATAAAAAACACTATTTTTATTTTCGTTTTCGTTTTCAAAACCAGCAAGTGAAAAATAGCTATCAGACACACCCTAATCTTCCCTTCGACATTTAAATTAGTGTCATGTGAATAACTTGGAATCCTTTGAAAAAAATTATAACAAAATTTGAGTCCCAAAATGTTTTTGATATAATATAATGTAAACAAAATAAAAATTTGAGTCCCAAAATGTTTTTGATATAATATAATGGAAGAAGAAGAACCCGACGCCGAAGCCGACCAGCCACCGTCGCAGCACCCTCGCCGACCGACGACAGAAGCATCTCGCGAGCTAGTCGTGACTGAGCGACGCTGAAGCCGAGCTGATCGATGCCAAACGGAGAAGAACTGCCGCGCGGACCAGGCCTGATCGCTGCCGCAACGACGCCGGCGAGCTGTTCCAACTGATTTCGATGCTGAGCTCGTTGATCCAACTGTAAAACCGATGCCAATCAGACCCAAACGAGAGCAGAACCAAGCTGTAATAGAGCTGAATTGAAGCTAAACCAGCTCATCCCGCACGACAGAACCGACGTCGATCGACTGCGAAACCGCAGCAGATCCACGGCGGAACTGAGAGGGAAAAAGAGAGGAGAAAGAGGAGAAGAAAGCCCAGCCCAGACCAGCTCCAATCAATGCCCTTTTCAGCTCGAACAGTGTCGTGAAGTGAGATTCGCGAGTAAGAAAGAGAAGCTCGCGCGGAGGAGAAGAAAAAGGGAAGAGATCCAGCTCAAATCAGTCCATTTACGCATCCAATCCAGTCCCGAATCAAGTTTAACGTGAAGAGGAAGAAAGTGATTCCCAAGGGAAGAAATCGGGTGAGTTGTTTAAGTTGAAATTGATGATTTAGTTGACTTCGAAGTAGATTTTATCACGATTCGTTATTGGTTGGTTTTGAATGAAGAATAAGTTGAGAAATAAGTGGATTTACGTTTATTGGAAGCTTAGGGAACCAAGAGAATAGTGAAAAGTTAAAGATAAAGCGAATCGTGCGATAAACTAGTTTGAGGGACGATTGTGTAATTTCAAGTTTCTAGAGGTTTACGAGAAAGTAAATTTATGCTTCCATATGTTGTGTAGGTGATGAGAGCGCTCAAGGATCGAGGCGAGAGGATTAGGGGCTTCGCACGCACCATTTTCAGCTATCAGTTTTGTGAGTAAACTTTATTTTAAAAGATTTTAAAAGTGTTTAGTATTTCAAATTGATAAGTTTGATTTAATAATAATTGCATGAGTTTATTTTAAATGCGTTGATATAAGCATGAATTTAGAGCTTAAAATGATGTTATTTTGTGCTTGTGCACTCATCAAAGATATCATAGTACTTAATGCATTCAGAAAATGAGTATTAGTGCTTATTGCACTCAGAAATCAGATTTTTGTGCTTCATGCACTTAGAAAGAGATTTGTGCTTTTGCACCAGAAAGTTAAAGCAAAAAGAGAAGTATTTTCAAACCCATAGTATACCCTCAGAGATTTCAGACCAGTTTAGACCCGATAGGTTTATCCCACTTCAGTTGGCAAAGCCCTAGGAAGGGATAAGTTACTAACTTGGGGGCAAAAGTGTTAGAGTCTATTAGTCGAGTCGTCATTACTGATGTGGGGTAATGTTTCGTGTGCTATGGATAGCGCTGGGAAATTCCGCACATAGCCGCGAAATGTCTCAGAGCAGGCGAGCTATGGTTAGCGTTGGGAAATTCCGCACATAGCCATAAGAGTACAGATTTAGGGATACCATGGTAATTTTGCAAGATATCAAGAAATAGTTTTAAAAAGAAAAGCATATTTGAGAGAAAAGAAGTTTTAAAATTATTATTCAAGTTATTTATGATTTACAGCTACAAGTTTTGAGTTTAAAAGCAAGCCTATGTTTATATATAAATTCTCTTATTTAAGTTGATGTTTAAGAGATTTAAACTTGAAATGCTTTCAAAACAAATAATAGTTTTCAAACGTTTTCAAATGAGGAAGTTTAGAAAATCAGATTTTCAAAGAAAAGAAATATTATCACTCACTGAGCTTTTAGCTCATTATTTTCTGTTTGTATACAATAACCTCCTCAGTTACTCTCAGCAGTTAACCGAGAAGCAGCATCACCTCCAGCGAGCGAGCCAGCGCGACACTACGACATCTTGAGCAGCTAATTTTTGCATTAGTGATATTTTCATGTAAATCTCTTTTAAAATGTAATTTGCTTTTGTAATTATTCGTTTGTAACTGTTTTTAAATTGTTTTTCGATTTAAATGCGATTTATTAAATGTGATTAGAATTTATTTAAGTTGATTTGAGAATGAAATGCATGATTGAGGCCTACGGGCAATCAGAAGTTGGGTTGGTGCTGAAATAGTTGAAGTATTGATATTTTTGTAAACAGGTTTTTCGGGAATGTAAAAAATGCCAGTCGTTATGTTGCCGAAATTTTGTTAGAAAAATGAGTTTCGAAAATGAATTTAAAATTAAAAATAAAAAAAAAATTTCTACACATTTTCAGTTTTTAAAAGAAAACCAACCCAACGATGTTTTAGAAAGTTATCAGAGAGTTTAGGGTTCGCTCCATGGGTTTCGCTTAACCTGACGAGTCGAGTCTGAGAGAGATCTGTTGGGGTGCCCGGCGTGACTGACCGGATCAGAGTTAGAGGTACTCGGGTCGGGTCGCGTCACATACAACAAAGGATGCAGTCCCTTAGAGGAATGCCGCAGTTGATTAAAACATGCATGGGAGCAGCAGCATCAAATCAACATGAAAAAGAATGCATATGTTTTGATAAATAATTGCGTGATTAATGTGTGTCAAATTCATTATCTACCTATGTAAATGTATTATTAAATGGCTGCTGAAATGACAAATTCTTTCATTGTTTTATATACATTCTCATTTTACTATAATTGCATGGTGATCGTTCATGCTAGCACGATTGCTTGTGGTTCTTGACGGTTAAAGATGTATAAATAACTTAGAATCCTTGTAGGGTATAGATGTTTGTATTATATTTTAATTTTGATGATTCATTTCAGCTCGCTTGATACTGAGGAACGATATAGTTCTTTGAACAAGAGAAACAGATCTCGTGACAACAAAAAAAATAGATTTCAAACAACAACGAAGAGATTGGAAAATGCCAATTTCAAACCCAAAACAAAGGAACTCCACTTTACTAGCTTCTTTACACTCTATTTTAATCTACTCTAAGAGCGAATTATATGAGAACCCCCTTTAAGTAAGGCCTTAAACTTTAACGGTCAATGGTGTTAAAACTTAGAGTTGACATTGATCTTTTATGTAATGATGAAACTGCCCTCACCTTTTTATTTTCAGAAAAAAAAAAAAAACTATGAAATTAAAAATTTAAAAATTTACAAAAATTAACAACAAAAATAATTAAAATGGAAAAAAAAATATTTATCAAAAAAAACATATGAATCTCTACTGTCTATTTTTAAGATGGACGGTAGAGATCAACTAATGTAAAAAAACTAAAACTAAAAAAAAAAAAAAAAAAAAGTTAAAAACAATCCATCACTAAAATTATCCCAACGATGGTCAACCATTAGTTTTGTTTATGTAATATTTTAAAATTACTTTTAATAAAATATTTTTAAAAAATTCATATATTATTATTTGAAAAATAAAAGTAAATGATAAAATAAGTAAGAAAGTGTAAGCTCTCAAACATAATTTACGGATATCTTCGGAAGCAATCCCTAAATAATTATTAGAGACCCTAAATGGTCCATGGAAGCGTCTAAGGGTATAGAGAACCCTTAGAGATCGATTTAAACTCGATTGGAGATTAAACGGAATGGTAAAATGGTGAATGAAATCGAGTAATAATTTAAGGTGATAAGGGACTAAATCGAATATAAGATTTAATAATTATGGTTAAAGTGAAATTAAGCTAAAATGCAAGGGGGAGACTTAAATTTTTAAGGGACGTAACGGTCATTTTTAGAGTTGTTTGGGGAGGAAATCATGAAGCCAAAAGTTGTATTGAATCACAAAAGTAGAACCAACGACAGTCAATGCAAAGCCGAACAAGAAAAAGAAGAAAAGAAGAAAAAAGAAGAGAAGAAGAAGAGAAAAGGAAGAAGAAGAAGAGAGGAAGAAGATCTTGCCCCCGACGCCGAACCAGCCACCGTTGCACATCCAACCCGCATTCAGAACCAGCTCAAGCTACCATAGACCAACCGCGAAGCAACCAAGCCCAGCCGCAGAAGTCGCCGATCGAGCGAACCAGACCTTGCCGCACATGAACCAGACGACGACGACGATGCCGACCATCAGCTCAGCTGGTGGACGGAGGAGCTCGACGAACAGCGCACGAACTGAAGCTGACCAAGATAGACCGAAGCAAACCAGGAACGGCAGGCGAGATAGACCCCAGATCGGATGTGATTGACGGTAGAATCGACGGCGAAACAGAGGTAGATCGAGAGGGAGAGAACGAGGGAGGAAGAAAGGAGAAAGAGGAGAAGAAAACCCAGCTCAAACCAGCTCTAATCAACGCCATTTTCAGCTCGAAACCAAGCTCGAAACAGTGTCGCAAAGTGAGATTAGCGAGGAAGAAGGAGGCCGCGCGAAGGAGAAGAAAAAGAGAGGACATCCAGCCCCAAATCGAGCTCAAAGCGTAGAGGAATAGAGTGATTTTGTGGGGAAGAAATCAGGTGAGTTGTTAAAGTTAGAGTTGATGATTTAGTTGATGATTGAGTTAACTTCGAAGTAGATTTCATCGCGATTCATTGTTGGTTGATTTTGAGTAGAAATGAGTTGAAAAATAAGTGGATTTACGTCTATTGGGAGCTTAGGAACCCAAGAAAGTAGTGAAAAGTTAAAGATAAAACGAATCACGCGATAAACTAGTTTGAGGAGAGATTGTGTAATTTGGCAATTTCGAGTTTTCGGAAGTTGACACAAACAAAAATTTACGTTTCCATATGTTGTGTAGGTAACGAGGGGGCTCAAGGATCGAGGCGAAAGGAGTAGAGGCTCCGCACGCGCCATTTTCAGTCATCAGTTTTGTGAATAAGTTTAATTTAAAGATTTTAAGAGTATTTCAAATTATTAAGTTTGATTTGATAAATTAATTGCTTACTTGAGCTTATTTTAAATGCATTGATATGAGCATGAATTTAGAGCTTGAAATTATGCTATTTTGTGCTTTTGTACTTACCAAAGATATTTTAGTGTTTAGTGCACTTAGAAAATGAGTTTTAGTGCTTATTGCACTCAGAAATCATATTTTAGTGATTTATGCACCCAGAAAAGAGATTTGTGCTTTTGCACCAGAAAGTTGGAGTAAAAAGAAAAGTGTTTTCAAACCCATAAATATACCCTCAGAGATTTCAGAGATTTTAGATCAGATTAGACCCGACTGGCCTATCCTACATCAATTGGCACAGTCCTGGGTAGGGGTAAGTCACTAACCTGGGGGGATAAGTGTCTGAGTCTGTCAGTCGAGTCGCTATTACTGATGTGGGGTAGTATTTCGTGAGCTATAGTTAGCGCTGGGCAATTCCGCACATAGCTACAAGATGTCTTAGGCAGGCGAGCTATGGTTAGCGCTAGGCAATTCCACACATAGCTGCAAGAGTACAAATTTAGGGATACTATGGTAATTTTGAAAGATATCAAAAAACAATTTTAAAAAGAAAAGCATATTTGAGAGAAAAGAAGTTTTAAAATTATTATTTAAGTTATTTATGATTTACAGTTACAAGTTTTGAGTTTAAAAGCAAGCCTATGTTTATATATAAATTCTCTTATTGAAGTTGATGTTTAAGAAATTTAAGTTTAAAATGCTTTCGAAACAAAGAATAGTTTTCAAATGTTTTCAGAGAAGGAAGTTTAGAAAATCAGATTTTCAAAGAAAAGAAAGATTGTCACTCAATGAGCTTCTAGTTCATTATATTTTCTGTTTTATATAAAAACCTCCTCAGGTACTCTCAGCAGTTAGTCAAAAAGCAGCATCACCTCCAGCGGGCAAGCCAGCATGAGACGACATCATTTGAGTAGCCCATTTTATTTCATCAATTATATTTTCATGTAAATATTTTTTAAAAGTGTATAAATGATTTGTAATTATTCGCTCGTAAATGTTTTTAAATTGTTTTTGATTAAATGTGTTTTATTAAATTGTGTTTGGATTTTATTGGGTTGATTTGAAAATCAAATTCATGATTGAGGCCTACGGGCAACCAGAAGTTGGGTTGGTGATAAATTTTAGTCGAAGTGTTATTTTTCTGTAAACAGGTTTTCTGGAACGTCAAAAATGTAGTTGTTATGCTGCAGAAATTTTATTAGAAAAATGAGTTTCGAAAATGAATTTAAAATTGCAAAAAAAAAAAAAAATTTCCTACGCATTTCCAGTTTTTAAAAGAAAACCAACCCAAAGATGTTCAGAAAGTGTCAGAGAGTTTAGGGTTCGCTCCACGAGTTTCGCTTAGCCCGATGAGTCAAGTCTGAGAGGGATCCGTTGGGTGTTCGGCGTGACCTACCGGATTAGAGTTAGAGGTATCCGGGTCAGGTCGCGTCAGAAAGGGCATCTTAGACATTTCATTAGGAAATTTTGGTCAACCATTAGTTTGGATGGAGTCAACTAACGACAAGAAAGGTTTGTTTAATTTTAAGTAAAACACTCGTATGGGTGAAATTATGTGTAAACTCTTCCCAATAAAAACCATAAATCTAATTGTATATGACAAATATAATCTATAGAATGTATATTATATTTTAGAAAGACCAAAGTACAATTTAGGCTACTGGTTTGAAAAGAATTATAGTCACAGTCACATTTTGTTGTTAATTACAATTTAATTTATTGTTGTTATAAAATTTCATTAGAGTTAACGAGGACTGACAAAAATACCAAAATGTTTTCACCTTTTTAATTATTTTTCAAAAAGAAATTTAAAAATAAAAAATAAAAAATAAAATTCATCCAAAAGAAGATAATAATGAAAATTAAAAATCATCAAATCTCCACTATCTATTCTAAGATGGATAGTGGAGATCAATTTAAAAAAAAAAAAAAAAAAAAAAACCCTTTAGAGATGAACCCATCTGGGTTCCTCTCTCTTTTGTTCTTCTTCTGCTTCATCATCATCATCATCTTTTTCTTCTTCTTCTTCTTCGTTTTCATCATCATCATCATCGTCTTTGTCATCATCATCATCATCATCATCTTCATCTTCATCTTCTTCTTCTTCTTCTTCTTCTTTTTCTACTTCATTCTCTTCTTCTTCTATTTCATTTTCTTCTTTTTCTTCTTTTCTAGGTTTGTTCCAAAATCCAGATGAACAAGCTCAGATGAAATCTATTCATCTGGGTTCATTTCAGAACCTAAATTCTTCTCCCCATGCCATTCTCTCTCTATCATCTTTATCTCTCTCTCTGTCACCACTTGCCGCCTCCCCATCTTCTCTCTTTCTTCTTTTCATCATTTAGGTTCTTTGGTTTTGTGGTTTTTTTTTTTTTTTTTTAAGAATAAGGTTTTGTGAATTTTGAAATAGGGTTTTGTGTTGTGTTGATGTGTTTGTGTTGTTGAGTTTATGTGTTTTTAAAGATAAATAGGAGATTTGGGTAAAAGATGATTGTATTTAGTCTAGGGTTTTTTTTTTTTTTTTAAGATGATTGTTTTGTTTTGTTTCTTTTTTAATTGAGTTTTTTTTTTGAATTTTTATTTTAAAATTAATCTCAACCAACCATCATGTGATAGATAGTGAAGATCATTTATTTTTAAAAAATTTTAAATTATTATTTTAATTTTAATTTAATTTTTTCATTTTTTCATCAATTTAATCTCTTCCGTTCATCGTAAGATGGATTGTAGAGATCAAACAGAAATTTTAAAAGAACTAAAAATAGGAAAAGTCAATTGTACCCTTGCCTCAGTTAACTTTAACGGAGATTTCCTAATGATAGTAGGCTAAATTGTAATTAATAACAAAATGTTATTGTGACTGCAATTATTTTCAAATCAGTAGGCTAAATTGTAATATAATCTTTCAGAAATCAATAAAAGCCTATCAGTGTCTTTAAATTTTTATTATGAAAGTCTAAAATAAGTCTATGAAAGTCTTTCATATTAAATTCTATAAAAATCAATAGAGTTCCACAAAAATTGTTTGAATTGAAATTTATATAAATCAATGAAAGTCTATTGATGTCTATGAAAATCTTTTGAAATAAAATCTACATAAATCTATGAAAATCATTCATAATTCTATAAAGTCTACAAAAATCAATAAAAATCCATAAACTCTACAAAAGTTATTCACTTGAAAAAGTCTATAAAAGGTTGGATTAAATACACTTCGTAAATAGAATAGGTTGGTGAAAGATAGGTATGCCACCAGAACCATCGTAAGGTAGCACATATTGTGAAATAGAGCAAGGCACAAACTCATTGATGTTTACCATCCAAATCTTCTCTAAATATGGCAAAAAGATATTTAAGTAAAATAAAAGCCTAGTCTACGTTTATACTAAATCCACCAAACAAGGCACAAAGCAATAGCTCATTTGATATAACTTTTACTTTTAGCTTTTGGTAGTAGATGAAAAGAAGTTAAAAACTCAAGCTTTTAAAAAATCGTTTTGATACTATATTATAAAAAAGTTTTTAAGAGTGTTTGGTATGAATATTTTAAAATCTATTCAGATTATAATATGACCATTACACTCTAATCAAAATAAGTTTTATAATAATTTTATTTATATTTTAATAATAGTTAATTAAAATAAACATTAATAATAATTTAAGAATCAATTAAATTGAAGAACATAAAAAATAAGTATTGAAGCAATAAGTTTAGTAACATTATATATATGATATTAATAAAATATATTGTTAAGTCAAAATAAAATATAAAAAGTGTTAAAAACCTAAAATTTTTATGTCTTATGTGTTGTTCGTTCATTCTACCATCAACCCCACCGCCTCTAATTGTTTTTTCATCTCTCTTCATTTTCTTTCTTTACCCTCAATGTCATGAGAGATTTCAACTCTAATCTCTTTCCTTTTGAGTTTATGATGAGTACTTGATCTCCACCTCTTAATCTAACCAATTTCTCTCTCATTTTTTGTGACTTCAATAGCTCTAAATTCTCCCTTCTTCAACTTCTAATTTGCATGGGTTGGATTGATTTTTTTTTTTTTTGTTTGATTTCTTTGTATTCTATTCAATTTAAGTGGAGTTTGTTTGAGTTTTGTATAAAAATTTGATAGAGATGGTGGATGTAAAAATGACAGAAAAGGGATTGTAAAAAAAAAAAAAAAATCACCACAGAACAAGGCAAAAATTCTACACATAGGAAGAGCAAAGCAAAGAGACAGGATATGAGTGGAATTTGTATTTTGTTCTTAAATCCTATGAGGGTAAGATTAGTTATATAAAAATTTCATTAAACCTCAAAAATATCTTTGTGTGATTTAAAAAAAAAAAAAAAAAAAAAAAAAAAACTTCCAAGAGAAGCTAGGTGGACCTATTTGGCATGACTTCTAAAAGCCAGCTTTTGGCTTCTAGATACTAGCTTGTTTTTGGGAGTGTTTGGGTGTACTCGCAACTTAGCTTTTAGTTTTCAAAAAGTTTCAAGCGAAGGCACCCACCTTCTTTTCGAAGCTCTTTCTGAAAACACAAAAAACAATTTCTTAGGTTTAGTGAATTTTCATATTCTCAATCTTACCTTCATAATATATAAAAACAAAACAAAATTTTTACTTTGTCTTATCTCCTTCCTTGCTCTATGCTTTGTGTTGATTTTTATTTTTATATTTTTGACAATCCTTTCTACCACTTTTATATCCACCATTTCCATCAAATTTATTAACTAGTTTCAACCAAATGCCACTCACTTTCAACTAGAAAATAAAAATAAAATAAAAATAAAATCAATCAAATAGATAGTAATTAAAAATTAAAGAAGGGAGAATTTAGAGCTCATGAGTTAAGAAAAAGAAAAAAGAAGAGAAAAGAAACGAGAGAGAGGTTTGGGTAAGTGGTCAAGATTCAAGTTTTCAACACAAATTGAAAAGGGAGAGAGGTTAGAGATGAGATCTCAAGAAACGCTAACGGTAAAGAAAGAATAATAAAAAGAAAAATAAACGAAAAAGAGTGTTTTGTCGTGTGAGACGAGGAGAGGTAGTTGGGTTATGAACTTGTGTTGGAGGAATAAAGTTATTGGATAAGGCCCCATTTTTTTGTTAGGATTGGACTGGGATTGAATTAAATTTTATCCAATCCCATGTTTGGTACAGACAAATGAGGTTGGAGAAAGTTATACCATCACAATTTTATCCTACTGTAGCGGGATAAATCTATCCCATTGAAATTATGGGTTAACTTTCTCCCACCGAATCTCTTCTCTCTCACCGACTTCGATGTATCCTTCGACGAGATCACGCCACTATATCAATGTCCAATTGGACAATGACAACGACGATCGTGTTGCAGCCAAGTCCGATGACATCATGCTGGAAACGACGCTGCAAACAGTATCGCTAGACGTCAATGTCAGAAACAAGCGATGATGACGATGGAGAGTGAGAGGTACTGACAGATCCCTTTCCCTAAGCGATCTATTGGCACCCTACGGTGACCCTCCAGCTAGCCCTTTTACTCAACTAAAGGATCTCCGCAAAGCTAAGTCGTGTTCTTTTTTAAACCTTTTCGAAAACAGCGGAAACGCGGGGAAATTTTTCTTTAAATTTCATACATTTGTAAAATATTTTATAAAAATTTAGGCAGCATCCTGTCTGTTTATTGGACTTTGTCACCCTGCAAATTATAAAATTTAACACTTTTAAAATATCACCAATCAATTTCCCCAAACTACAGAGTCTCAGACTTTCATTTTTCAACACAACCACAACCATAATTTCACATTTCAATTTATAAACTTATTATCAACAAAATCATATGTCATACATCAATTTACTTTAAAAACACAATTTAAATCCACAAAAATGATATTTAGAAAACCACGTGGATATAATAAAATATATACAACATCTTTTAAAGTCGAATAAAAATAAGAGTAGGTAATCACATGAGCACTATCGCCGCGGCTGTCTGGTGTTGTTTCGGGGTAATCCCCAATTATGGTACCTGTGCCTGGGGAGATTTATTTGAAAAATATAGAAAACGTTTGATGAGCTTTGGAAGCCCAGTGAGTGTCATATAACATACTTAAAACCATATTTTCATAAAACTCTCTCTAAAACAGTTTTAATAATTCAAATCAAATACATTTATTTTAAATTTAGTTTCATGCACTAATATTATAAAATACATGTTGCACGGTTTTCAATTTTATAAACGGATCTACTATGGTTGCGGGGTTTTTATTCTAAAACCTTTTTTTTTTTTTTTTTATGAAACGAACTGGTCCGACTCTGTTTGTAGGTATCCTGCCAACCAGCCCCTTTCATTATTATAAAATCGAAAATAGTCCGACTCTGCTTGTAGGTATCCTACCAACCAATCCGGCTCCTGCCAACCTCTAATGATCGGTGCCACATGGCACCCTAGTATAATTATTAAACATTATAAATTAATGTTTAATTTATAATTTAAACATTCATTTTTCTAGTTTTTTTCTTAAATATATTAATATATTTAAATATATAAATATGGTTAATACTACTACATTTTTTAATCATGTTATAATTGTGAATAAAATGTTATTAATATGTATATAAAAATGTTTTAGAATTTATTAAATTATTTATTTTTAAATGTTTGTATTAAATTAATTAAAATTATATAACAACTACTAGTAAAAGAAGTATAAATGTCAACTTACTAATTTTTAGACAATTTCAAATTTAAAAAACAAACAAGCTTACAATATATTCAGAAGTAAAGAAAAAAAAAACAAACATATTATTCAGATTTCAGATTTCAATCACTATTCAGTCTTCAGTTTTTAGCAATATTGTTCAGTCTTCAAACCAAAAAACAAATAATCCCTAAGCTATATAAAATTTTCTTTATAATATTTGTTTCAATTGAAAGAAAGATGTTATATGTAATAAAAATAGTTAAAATACATAACCATTAGAGGATATATAGTTTTATCCCTTACAAGATTATAAATAAAATTTCTTAAAATAACATTCTTCATACAAATATAAAAGCAAAAGCATATCAATTATGAGTTGATTATGCACTAGCTACCTCCATTTTTCTTTGAGAAAAAAGATCAAATTTCATATTATTAAAAAAATAAATAAATAAAAATTTAATTTAGGAATATGTCTCCTTTATAATGGGAGTTGTTATTCAAATTACAAATAAATGTATATAATCAAATTGCATATATTTATTATTAAAGTTACTAATCAAACTATATTTATAGTCTTTTATTTAATAAATGTATATGATTTATAATAAAGTAAAGTAAAATAAAAATAAATATTAAAACAAATTATAATTCATGTGAGTTTTCTTTTTTTATTTATAAAATCTATCATATAAAATAATTTATGTAAAAGAAAAATAATTTGCACAAATAATCGTGAGTAAACTAAAACCTATAAAAATTAAATAACATTGAAACATAATGGGAAAAAATAAAAAAAAGAGAGAAAAAGTAACATGTTTTGATGGGAAAAATGAATGCACCATCGTGGATAGAAGAAAAAAAACAAGATCCATGCCATAAAAAATAAAATAAAAATAAAAAATAAAAACCCAACCATTTATGAGACAAAGCAACAATTATGAGTGAATAAAAGGAAAAAAAAAAAAAAAAAAATTTATGAGAAAAGGGGAATCGAACCCGGATCATGGTAGAAAGGTATACATGCACAACCATCAAAGCTCTCTCTTTTTGTGCTTCTATTTGACATTCTTTTTTTTTTTTTTAATATAATATGTTAAACGACTACAAAAAAGGGAAATAAAAAGCATAAGCTTTTAGTTGGTGCTCGGGATCGAACTGTGGTGGCAACCAGAGAGAAACGCACGGTTCAACTGTCAGCGTTATCCTATGCTTGTGTAACGCTGTGACATTGTAGTTATATATTTACATACATAATGCCTAATATAGTAATTTTAATTAATTTTTAAAAAACTTTAGAGAGGACACATGTCCCCCCATAGACTAATGATAGATCCGGCCCTGAACTGAAGTACCAAACTAACCTAAAGAGTGAAGATCATGACCAAACCCCGTCTAGAATGCACTTGGTTTCTAGAGAGAGACTAAACGTGAATCTTTAAGAAAATGGCAAATTACACAAACCCCCTCTGAGGTTTGATGAAATTATATCAATATATGAGTTTTGGTTGTAATGGCACGAATAAATCTCCCTTGTTGAGATTATGAAAACTCAGTACAAATACCTCTTGTCGTTAGTCAATCATTAGTCAACTACCATTAAATCAATACCATTAAAGGTAAAATATAAATAATATACTAATAAATTTATACATTTTAAAATAATTATCTAGATCCATCCAAGATATGGAAACCTTTGGAGGCCACCTGAGTCTCCGTTAATGGAAACCTAGTTGATCTCCAAGACAGAATTGGTTAAGTCTCCATAATTGGAGATCTAAACGGTCTTTAACAATGGAGACTCAATCGATCTCTGGTGGAGACTTAAGTAGTCTCCAATGGAGACCAACTAAGTTTCCATCTAGATCTCTGACGATGGAGACCTAATTTCGGGTCTCCATCGTGGAGATCCATTGACTTTTTTTTTTTGTTCCTTCTAAATTCCTTTGTGAGTTTTTTTTTTCTTTTTTTTGTGGGGCGAGGCCAGGGGCAGGGGGAGGGGTTTTGTTTTATTTGGATTTTGTTGGTTGCTGGATGATTGAAAAAGGGAGATAATGGGTGAATAAGATGATAAAAAGGATGGAGATTATGAAGATGATGGATGATGTATAATTGTATATGATGATGAAATAGAGATGATGGAGAAGGGTGATGAGGATGAAGAAGATGATGTGATTTTTTTAATATTTTTATAATTATTTTTATATTGTAACTAGTTTTTAAAATCAAAATAATAATATACTAATTTATTTATATTTTTTATGATTAGGGCTATTTTCGTCTTTTAGTACCTTTGATCATGGACTACTAGGATTTAGTAGCCTCTCTCTAACAGCAAAGGATATTTGTGTAGAATTCTTGAATCTCAAGAGAGGTTTGTGTTATTATGACCAAAACTCACATATTAGTATAATTTCATCAAATCTCAAGGTCGTTATGTAATTTGCCCTAAAGAAAAAGAATTAGTTATAGTTGATAGAGTCAGTGGGGTTTCATTCTCTCCCTCTGTCTCTCTCTCTTCATATATATATATATATATATGAGTTTTATGATCAGTGTCTGTTAATTTTAAAAAGTTAAGACGAACTAATCAAATTCTAACATTGCATTTGAATTAAATAGAAAAGAAAATTTGTTTTACGAGAGAGAATACAATAGATGAACTTGATTGATTCATCCTAATTTTAAAAAGTTAGGAGGCACTGACTATAAAAGTCCTGATATATATATAATATTTTTAAAATGAGAACTCCATTACTTTAAAAAGTAAAGATCAACTAATTAAATTCATCCATTGTATTCTCTTCTAAAATATATTCTCTCTCTTATTTAATTAAAATACAATGGATAAATTTTATTGGTTGATCCTTAATTTTTAAAGTAAAAAGTCTCCATATATGTGTATATATAAATATATATATATATATCATAATAACTGTGAGCTATATAATTAATATAGGTCTCGACAACAAAATTAATAAAAGTTAGTGGGGTTTGCATCAGTTTGGCTTGGGGGATTTTAAGTTGACGGTGAGAGTTAGTGGGGTGGTTTGCCCGTTTAACCGTTTAATTGTGTGATTTAGTAGGCAGTTTGAGGGATTTAAGTGAGGAAAAATAATGATTAGACAATTAATTTATAAATGAGTCTTCATCAATGTAATAAGAACTCAAATCAAATAATTATAACTATATATTATTTAATGGGTAAATTTTTTGCGGTATTTACTAGGTAATGCATTATATATGATTCATATAGCTATAGGAGAAAAACCTAAAAATTGGATTTAAATATAAATAAAAAATCAATAATAGAAATTAAAAAAAAATCAATTATTTTAAAAATAGAAAATAATTTTAAAAAAAATGAAGATATGTTTCTTATAATTATCATTAAGAATTCAATATTTGTATTGTAGACAAATTATTGTTTAATGTAGTAATATACGTTTTGTAAGTTGACGGGACCTGACCCGGATACCTCTAACTCTGATTCGGTAGGTCACGCCGGGCACCCCAACGGATCCCTTTCAGACCCGCCTCGTCGGGCTAAGCGAAACCCGTGGAGCGAACCCTAAACTCTCTGATACTTTCTGAAACATCGTTGGGTTGGTTTTCTTTAAAAACTGAAAACACGTAGGAAATTTATTTATTTATTTATTTATTATTATTATTTAAATTCATTTTCGAAACTCATTTTTCTAACAAAATTTCGGCAGCATAACGACTACATTTTTTATGTTCTAGAAAACCTGTTTACAGAAAAACAACACTTCGACTAAAATTTATCACCAACCTAACTTTTTGTTGCCCGTAGGCCTCAATCATGCATTTGATTTTCAAATCAACTCAATAAAATCCAAACACAATTAAATAAAACACATTTAATCAAAAATAATTTAAAAACATTTACGAGCGAATAATTACAAATCATTTATACACTTTTAAAAGATATTTACATGAAAATATAATTGATGAAACAAAATGAGCTGTTCAAATGATGTCGTGTCGCTCTGGCTCGCCCGCTAGAGGTGATGTTGCTTCTCAGCTAACTGCTGAGAGTACCTGAGGAGGTTTTTATATAAAACAGAAAATAATGAGCTAGAAGCTCATTGAGTGATAATTTATCTTTTCTTTGAAAATCTAATTTTCAAAACTTCCTCCTCTAAAAACATTTGAAAACTATTCTTTGTTTCTAAAGCGTTTCAAACTTAAATCTCTTAAAACTCAATTTAAACAAGAGAATTTATATATAAACATAGGCTTGCTTTTAAATTCAAAACTTGTAACTGTAAATCATAAATAACTGGAATAACAATTTTAAAACTTTTTTTCTCTCAAATCTGTTTTTCTTTTTAAAGCTATTTCTTGATATCTGTCAAAATTACCATAGTATCCCTAAATCTGTACTCTTGCGGCTATATGCGGAATTGCCCAGCGCTAACCATAGCTCGCTTGCTCTGAGACATCTCACGGCTATGTGTGGAATTGCCCAACGCTAACCATAGCACACGAAACACTACCCCACATCAGTAATGGCAACTCAATTGACAGACTCAGACACTTATCCCCCTAGGTTAGTGACTTACCCCTACCTAGGACTGTGCCAACTGATGTAGGATAAACCGACCGAATCTAAACTGATCTGAAATCTTTGAAGGTATACTTATAGGTTTGAAAACACTTTTCTTTTTGCTCTAACTTTCTGGTGCAAAAACACAAATCTCTTTTCTGGGTGCATAAAGCACTAAAATCTGATTTCTAAGTGCAATAAGCACTAAAACTCATTTTCTGAATGCATTAAGTACTATAATATCTTTGATAAGTGCAAAAGCACAAAATAACATCATTTCAAGCTCTAAATTCATGCTTATATCAATGCATTTAAAATAAACTCAAACAGTTACTTATTAACTCAACTTAATAATATAAAATACTTTTAAAATCTTTTAATAAAATTCACTCACAAAACTAATGACTGAAAATGGCGCGTGCGAAGCCCCTAATCCTCTCGCCTCAATCCTCGAACGCCCTCGTCACCTACACAACATATGGAAACATAAATTTACGTTCGCGTCAACTTTCGAAAACTCGAAATTACCAAATTACACAATCGCCCCTCAAACTAGTTTATCGCGCGATTCGTTTTATCTTTAACTTTTCACTACTTTCTTGGGTTCCTAAGCTCCCAATAAACGTAAATCCACTTATTTTTCAACTCATTTCTACTCAAAATCAACCAACAATGAATCGCAATAAAATCTACTTCGAAGTCAACTCAATCATCAACTCTAACTTTAACAACTCACTCGATTTCTTCCCTACAAAATCACTCTATTCCTCTAGGCTTTGAGCTCGATTTGGGGCTGGATCTCCTCTCTTTTTCTTCTCCTTCGCGCGGCCTCCTTCTTCCTCGCCAATCTCACTTCGCGACACTGTTTCAAGCTTGGTTTCAAGCTGAAAATGGTGTTGATTGGAGTTGGTCTGATCTGGGTTTTCTTCTCTTCTTTCTCCTTTCTTCCTCCCTCAATCTCTCCCTCTCGATCGGCTTCGATTTCGCCGTCAACTTCACTGTTTCTGCTTGATCATGGCATATTCGTTCTGCTCGACGACAGGTCTGATTTTACGGCTTCAGACGACTGGATCGGCGTCGAGTTGGCTGAGTTTTGCAGTTGTGCATGTCGGAACAACTGCTCGGTCAAGATGGCAACTCCCCTTCGTCGTCATCATCATCGTCGACGATTCTGCCCGGATCTGCTTTCGCTTCGTGCGCAACGTCGAGTTCTGCTCTGCTTCGGTTTGCTCGGTCTGTGGCGAGGTGCAGCTGGATGAGCTGGTCGGCGAGCTTGGACGATCGGTCGGAACAACTCTTCTTCTTCCTCTCTTCTTCTTATTCTTCTTATTCTTCTTCTTCTTCTTTCTTCTTTTTCTGGTTCGGCTTGCATTGACTGTCACTGATTCTACTTTTGTGATTCAATACAACTTTTGGCTTCATGATTTCCTCCCCAAACTATTCTAAAAATGACGGTCACGTCCCTTAAAAATTGCAGTCTCCTCCCTTGATTTTTAGCTTAATTTCACTTTAACCACAATTATTAAATCTTATTTTCGATTTAGTTCCTTATCACCTTAAATTATTACTTGATTTCATTCACCATTTTACCCTTCCGTTTAATCTCTAATCGAGTTTAAATCGATCTCTAAAGGTTCCCTATATCCTTAGACGCTTCTATAAACCATTTAGGGTCTCTAATAATTATTTAGAGACTGTTTTCGGGGAGATCCGTAAAATTACGCTAGAGGGCTTACATAAGTAATATTTGCACATCACTTTTTAATAGAAGCAGTTGAATACTTCTCTTGATTCTAAAATATATGATGTAAATTGTTTTCTATGAATATAATCCCCCTCTCCCAATTTTTTTTTTTTAATGTATTTTAGGCAAATTAAAAAACTTAGGATAAAAGGTTCAAGTCTCACCATTATCTTATATCACAAGATACACATAATTTTCTTTGAACTTAATCCCCCCTCCCTACCAAATAAAAAAAAAAAAGTATTATAGGTAAATTAAAAAAATGAAGATATTTTTCAGTTATTGCTACTAAACATGTTTTTCAATTCCCATTTTTAGGAACACCATTTTTAATATATACTACCAAATGCGTTTTCAGAATTTGAAAACAAAATAAAAAACACTAATTTTATTTTCGTTTTCATTTTTGAAAACCAGCAAGTAAAAAATGGCTATCAAACACATCATAATCTTCCCTTCGACATTTAAATTTGTGTCATGTGAATAACTTGTAATCCTTTGAAAAAAATTATAACAAAATTTGAGTCCCAAAATGTTTTTGATATAATATAATATAATCAATAATTGTTTTTGACATTCACTTAAGTGCAATTTTCATTAATATTCATAATAAGATTTCACTTGTTATTATATATATATATATATATTAATAGCATATGTAGAGTTTTTTTTTTTCCCCCGATAACTCTTATTATTATAGGAGATGATATTTCTCAATGTTATAAAGATAAATTTCTTGATAGTTTTAAGGCCACACATATAATTTTTAATAGTAATATATTTATTGGGAGAATAAGTATCTTCTAATATTTATGGAATAAGAATTGATTTCTTGGTAGACTTTCAAACTATAATATGTAATCTCAATATATTTCGATAAAGTCTTATAGTATTAATAGATTTTCAATTACCTTTGTAATTATATAAAATAATAATTTTTTTTTCTCATTTTGTGTTCTTTACTTTGAAAAAAAAAAGACATAATTTTATATTTGATATATGAATCTAAATCTTAATTTTTTAAGTCCATACTTGTGTAATCTTATTTAAATGTTGATATATGAATACAAAAATTATATTCATTATTTTTGGGATTAAAAAAAGTGTATATCGTAATTTTTAATGAAAGTGATCGAAGAGATCATGATAACAGTAAACATGTATAGCAATGTTAATTAAATTCAATCCCATTGTTTTTAATTAATTAAAAAATGATTATAAATAAGCCATTTACATAAAAAAAAAAAAATGCTACACATACATTGTTTCATTCATAATTTAAATAGTTAGTGCACTTTTCTTATACAAGTGATTGGGATTTGTATCTAATTATGCACATTTATTAGGAGGTGTGGAACGTTTTCTTCCCTTACTAGAGGAGTAAATTTTTGGACCACACGTGTAATTGGTATTCAAGTCTCTTATCATGTGCATTTTCCAATATGTGAGAGTTTTCACCTTTTATTGTAAGAGTAAAGGGTCATTTGTTTTTTGCACTTAACACTTAATGGTGCTGAATTAGACCAATTAAGTTATTTTTGTTTGTTTTTTTAAATTGTCAAAACACTTAAAATCACCCAAAAATCAATGAAAATAAAAAGCTACATTTACTGATTTTTCACTGAATATCAAATCACTTGATGATTTTATAAACTTATTATTCGAATTTTATCCTCTCCAAAAAAACACATTTTTAAGTTTTTTCTAGTTTTACATTATAAAAATTTATTTTAATACTTTAACAAACATATTTCCAAATTTGACCTAATTTTAAATTATTTATATATATTTATTTTAATAATATTTCTTTCAATATTATTTTTATTTAAATATATAACAATAGTAATTCAACTTAATATCATTTTATTTATTTTTATTTAATTTACTTTACTATAATAATTTATTTATGTTTATATATATTTTTAAAAAAATACTTTACTATAGTAATTAATCATATTTTAATTATGAATAAAAATATTATTAATATATACATAAAAGTGTTTTCGTATTTGCTAAATAATTTATTATAATTATTTGTATTATATTAAATAAAGTTACATAACAATTAATAGTAAAATGATATAAATATCAAATTACTAATTTTCAGACAATTTTAACTTTAAAAGACAAACAATATTATTATACATTCAGGTGTAAGGGAAAAAAAAAAAAAGAAAAAACAAACATGTCATTCAGATTTCAGGTTTCAGTCACTATTCAGTCTTCAGTCTTCAGCAGCACTGTTCAGTCTTCAGATAAAAAAAATAAACTACCCCTAAATTTTTAAAAATACATTATTGACACATTTTGGCTAGATCCCAACAAATTTTGTAACTATTAGTGTTTGAGCCACTCATTATTTCATCTTTCGGCAAGGTCCCAACAATTTATTACCATCTTCATAAATTTATAGGCAAGCACAAGTTCGCTATAGTGTATGTTTGATAAAGATCTAATACAATTCCAATTTTGGTAAATGAATAACTTTGATAAATGAAAGAGATTTATTTTAAAATCAATAACAAAATGTTATGAATAATTCCAAAAAAATGTTTTCAATGAATTTTATCCATATATTTTTCTTAACTAGGAAATTCCACATTTAATAAAAAAATATCATCGAATTAAAACCCAAAATTATCTCATAAGAGATTACTCAAAATAATTAAAACTCAAGAATATTGAGAGAATATTCACAATAATCTTAGAGATAAATAAAAAAATAATTAATTGACAAAAATTGAGTTTGCTCAAACATAGTCGTATGATGTCGAGTCTTTGTAACTGTCAATGTCAAACCTTTGCACTAACATCTCTCCAAAAAAAAGAAAGAAACGTTTGCACTAACACATACAGTATTATAAATACTGCAATTATTCATAATTTGTACTTGGTTTACTGTAAATAAAAATATTTTTGAAATGATTTTCAAATAATATGACGTAGGGGATATATATTTGGTTCATTTGTACTTCTAATACTAAAAATTAATTAATTTTATATGTCACTTTATAATAAACATTATAGAATTTAGAAATTACTAAATAATTAACCCATCAAAGCTAGATTTGTGAACAAGTCAAATATTTGACCGGCTGAATAGCATACCATCCATACTATATTTCGTTGGTCAGGTGCAAAATATAGGCATCAACTTGTTTATATGGCTATGTTTAAAATATGAGACTTAAGATGAGTTTGAGATTCAAAATATTTCAAACTCTTAAATCTTCATCTCATGAGAATGCTCAATCTCAACCAAAATAGTGAGATTTGATGGATTTAGAAATGAATATTTCATTTCCACCTTTTTAAAAAAAAAAAAATGAAAGAATTTTTTAAAATTAATTTTAAGTATATTATAAAATATTTAAGTTAATTTTTTTCCAATCTAGTCTCAACCCACACAAAACACAGTATTGTATAATTTTAATATAATTCCAAGTTCTACAAACATGGGGTCGTAATTTTCCAATCAAATCAATTTCATTTCAATCCATTCAATTTCATTCCAATTCAATCTAATCCAATTCATTTCATTCTATTCCAATCCAATCCAATACAATCCAATCAATTTCATTTCAATCCATTCAATTTCATTCCAATTCTGCGTGTCAAATGTAGCCTATAATAATTCATGTCCTGAACCACAAACCACACACATTAATCAACAGAATATATCCAATTATCAGTAGGCAATCAAAGATCAAAGATGTCAAAGGGAATGGCTATCCAAAGATGTCAAAGGGAATGGCTATCTTCGGGCTTTGCCTGCTCATAGCATGCACATACCTTGTAAGTGATACGGAGGCGAGATCCATCAATCATGGAGTCATACAACGCCATGTTAATCTAGGAAGCAACCCAACACATCCAAGCTTTACAATGTACCTCCTAATCCATATACTAGAGGATGTAGTCCCATTAACAAATGTCGCGGCGGCGGTTGATTACAACATGCATGGGAGCAGCAGCTACAACATCAAGTAAACATGAAAAATAATGCATAGGTTTTGATAAATAATTGCATGATTAATGTGCGAAAGTCATTATCTACCTATGTAAATGTACGCATTACTAATAAAGCTTTTAGGTTTTGTTTTTTAGATGATTGATGATGTTGGTCTGATGATTGATGATGATTTATGTGGGAGATTGATGATAATTTTTTATGACAATTGGAAACCCAAAAATTTTTTGGCTTTTGCTAAGTTTCCAATCACTTAGAGGAGCTCTGGGGTTTCCAGGTTCTAAAAACCTAGAAATTTATTTGGTTTCTAGACGCTGGAAACCAGTTTTTGGAAGGGGATAGAGAATAAAGAGAGGAGAGAGAGAGAGAGAGAGAGAAAGAGGGAACCGGTGCTGAAGAGGGTCGTATCAGTCTTCTAATATCTATGGAATAAGAATAGATTTCTTGATAGATTTTCAAATCATACATATATTATTTAATCATGATAAATTTCGATAAACTCCTATAGTGTCAATAGATTTTCGATTACCTTTGTAATTATATGAAAATATTTTTTTTTCTTTATTTTTTGTAGTCTTTACTTTGAAAAAAATAAAAGAAAAGAAATAATGTTATATTTGATATATAACTTTAAATTTAATTATTTTCAGTCCATACTCATACATTCAAATTTAAATGTTGATGATTATGTTAATGGGTTCTTTAACAAATATGAGTACAAAAATTATATTCATCATTTTTGGGATTAAAAAAATGTATATTGTAATTTTTAATGATAGTATTCGACCAGATCATGATACCAGTAAACAAGTCTAGTAATGTTAATTGAATTCAATGATATTAAATAATTTAAATAATAATAATAATAATAATAATAATAAAAAGCTATTCACATCTAAACAAAAAAAAAAAAAAAAAGAATTGGTACAAATACATTTTTTCATTCCTAACTTAAACGGTTGGTGCACTTCCCTTTTACATGTCACTGGGATTTGAATTTAAAGAAAAGTGAAGAAATATACAACCATTTATGCTAAGGTTAAGGAGATCAACCGTCTCTGCTTCGTCTCTCCCCTTCAAGCAGTCTTCTATTTTTTTCAAAATTTTCAGCCATTGAGTAGTTTCTCAATAGAGATTTTTGTGAATTAGGGAGAAAATCTAGGATTGGAATTGGGAAGGTGAAGCTCCATAATATGTACAGTTCTGTTTGCAATTAAAGAGTGAATGAATATTGGTGATTTTCAATTAAATTTGCTTTTATTCAAAATTTGGAATTGAAATCTGCATCTGCATCTCGAAAACTCCTGAACTGTAGTTATACCCGGATTACCTTTTCAAATTTACAAATTCGAACAAGTTAAAACTATGGCATAGCATCCATACAATATTATTATTATCATTATATTTGAAAATGCATCCAAACAATATTATAAATACTGTACTGGTTCATAATTTGTGCTTGGTTTACTGTAAATAAAAATATTTTTGAAATGATTTTCAAATAATATGACTTAGGAGATAAATACTTGGTTCCTTGGTACTTCTAGTTCCAAAAATTAATTGATTTTATGTGTCACTTTATAATAACCATTTTTGGTATTTAGAAGTTACTTAATAATTAACTCATCATACCTAGATTTGTGAACAAGTCAAATATAGCGTACTATCCGCACTGTATTTCGTTGGTCAGGGGCCAAGTATAGGCATCAACTTGTCTATATAATAATTCATGTCCTGAACCACAAACCATACACATTAATCAGCAGAATATATCCAATTACCGGTAGGTAATCAAAGCCCGAAGATGTCGAAGGGAATGATTATCTATTTATCTTCGGGCTTTGCCTGCTCATAGCATGCACGTACCTTGTAAGTGATACAGAGGCGAGAACCATCGGTTATGGAGCCATGCGACGCGATGTTAATCCGGGATGCAGCCCAAAACATCCAGAGCTTTGCACCGAAGGAAAACCTGCCAATGCATACTACAGAGGATGCAGTCCCTTAGAGGAATGTCGCGGTTGATTAAAACATGCATGGGAACAGCAGCAGCAGCAGCATCAAATCAACATGAAAAAGAATGCATAGGTTTTGATAAATAATTGCGTGATTAATGTGTGTCAAATTCATTATCTACCTACGTAAATGTATTATTGAATGGCTACTGAAATGACAAATTCTTTCATTGCTTTTATATACATTCTCATTTTACTATAATTGCATGGTGATCGTTCATGCTGGCACGATTGCTTGTGGTTCTTGACGGTTAAAGATGTATAAATAACTTAGAATCCTTGTAGGGTGTAGATGTTTGTATTATATTTTAATTTTGATGATTCATTTCAGTTCGCTTGATACTTAGGAACAATATAGTTCTTTGAACAAGATAAACAGATCGCGACAACAAAAAAATAGATCTCAAACAACAACGAAGAGATTGGAAAATGCCAATTTCAAACCCAATACAAAGGAACTCCACTTTACTAGCTTCTTTGCACTCTATTTTAATCTAAGAGCGAATTACATGAGAACCCCTTGAGGTAAGGCCTTAAACTTTAACGGTCAATGGTGTTAAAACTTAGGGTTGACATTGGTCTTTTATGTAATGACGAAACTGCCCTCACTTTTTTATTTTTAAAAAAAACTAAGAAATTAAAATTTAAAAAAATTAAAAAAATTAACAAAAAATAATTAAAATGGAAAAAAAATAATTATAAAAAAAAACATATGAATCTCTAGTGTCCATTTTTAAGATGAACGGTAGAGATCAACTGATGTAAAAAAAAAGTTAAAAATGATCCATCACTAAATCATCTCAACAAATGGAGTTATGGTCAACCATTAGTTTTGTTTATGTAATGTTTTAAAATTACTTTTAATAAAATATTTTTAAAAAATAAAAATTCATATATTATTATTGAAAAATAAAATAAATGATAAAATAAGTAAGAAAGGGCATCTTAGACATTTCCTTAGGAAATTTTGGTCAACCATTAGTTTGGATGGAGTCAACTAACGACAATAAAGTTTGTGTAATTTTAAGTAAAAAACTCGTATGGGTGAAATTATGTGTAAACTCTTCCCAATAAAAACCATAAATCTAATTATATATGAAAAATATAATCTATAGAATGTATGTTATATTTTAGAAAGACCAAAGTACAATTTAGGTTACTGGTTTGAAAAGAATTGTAGTCACAGTTACATTTTGTTGTTAATTACAACTTAGTCTACTGTTGTTATAAAATTTCATTAGAGTTAACGAGGATTGACAAAAAGATCAAAATGTTTTCACCTTTTTAATTATTTTTCAAAAAGAAATTTAAAAATATAAAATAAAATAAAATTCATCCAAAAAAATAAAAATCATCAAATCTCCACTATCCATCCTAAGATGGATAGTGGAGATCAATTTAAAAAAAAAAAACCCTAAAAATTAAAAATTAAAAATTAATTTAAAAAACTAATTGAAAAAGAAAAAAACAATTAAAAAAAAAAAAAAAAACCCATAGAGATGAACCCATCCGGGTTCCTCTCTCTCTTGTTCTTCTTCTACTTCATCATCATCATAATTATCTTCTTTTTCTTCTTCTTCTTCGTTTTCATCATCATCATCATCTTCTTCTTCTTCTTCTTTTTCCTGCTTCATCATCTTCTTCTTCTATTACATTTTCTTCTTCTTTTTCTTCTTTTCTGAGTTTGTTCCAGAATCCAGATGAACAAACTCAGATGAAATCTATTCATTTGGGTTCGTTTCAGAAACCAAATTCTTCTCCCCATGCCGTTCTCTCACTGTCATCTTTATCTCTCTCTTTGTCGTCACTATCGCCTCCCCTTCTTCTCTCTTTCTTCTTTTCATCATTTAGGTTATTTGGTTTTGTGGGTTTTTTTTTTTTTTTTTTTTTTGTTTTTAGAATAAGGTTTTGTGAATTTTGAAATAGGGTTTTTGTGTTGTGTTGATGTGTTTGTGTTGTCGAGTTTATGTGTTTTTAAAGATAAATAGGAGATTAGGGTTAAAGATGATTGGATTTAGTCTAGGTTTTTTTTTTTTTTTCTTTTAAGATGATTGTTTTGTTTTTGTTTTTTTTTTTTAATTGAGTTTTTTTTTTCAATTTTTATTTTAAAATTAATCTCCACCAACCATCATGTAATAGACAGTGGAGATCATTTATTTAAAAATTAATTAATTAATTTTAAATAATTATTTTAATTTCAATTTAATTTTTTTCATTTTTTTATCAATTTAATCTCTTCCGTCCATCTTAAGATGGATTGTGGAGATCAAATAGAAATTTTAAAAAAACTAAAAATAGGAAAAGTCAATTGTACCCTTTCTTTGTGCTTTGTGTTGATTTTTATTTTTATTTTTTTGACAATCCTCTCTACCACTTTTATATCCACCATTTCCATCAAATTTATTAACTAGTTTCAGCCAAATACCACTCACTTTCAACTAGAAAATAAAAATAAAATGAATCAAACAGATGCAAAGTAAAAATTGAAGAAGGGAGAATTTAGAGCTCATGAGTTAAGAAAAAGAAAAAAGAAGAGAAAAAAAAAAAAAGGAGAGAGAGGTTTGTGTAAGTGGTCAAGATTCAAGTTTTCAACACAAATTGAATAAGGAGAGAGGTTGGAGATGAGATCTCAAGAAAGGCTTACGGTAAAGAAAGAATAATAAAAAGAAAAATAAACGAAAAAGAGTGTTTTGTGGTGTGAGACGAGGAGAGGTGGTTGGGTTATGAACTTGCATTGGAGGAGTAAAGTTATTGGATAAGGCCCCGTTTTTTTGTTAGCATTGTGTAAGCCCTCGAATTTGATTTTATAGGTTTCCTAGGAATAGTCCCTAAGTATCGATTAAAGACTCTGAATGGTTTATGGAAACACTGAAGGTTATAGAGAATCCATAGGGATTGAATTAAACTCGATTGGAGATTAAACAGGAAAGATAAAATGACAAATGAAATCGAGTAATTAATTAATGTGACAAGGGACTAATTTGAAGATAAGATTTAATAATTGTGGTCAAAGTAAAATTAAATTAAAAGTTAACGGAGGTGACCGCAATTTTATTAGGACGTGACCGTCATTTTTAGAATAGTTTGGGGAGGAAATAGAAGCCAAAATGAGTTGACTCACAAAAACAAAATAGTGAGCAGAACCAGTCATTGTCGCGTGGAAAAGAGAAAAGAAAAAAGAAGAGAAGAAGAAAGAAGAAGAAAGGAAGAAGAAAACTCAGTTGTTCCACGCCCAAAAACAGCTTGAAATCAGTCCCAAAGCGAAGTCAACGAGAGAGGAAAAGGGGTATGTTATTCAATTCGAAATTGAGTCGTATTGATGAGTTTTATTGGTGATTTAAGTTGAGTTCGAATTGGATTTTATTATAATTGGGTTATTGGTTGATTTTGAGTAAAAATAAGTTGGAAAAACAAGTGGATTTATATTTATTGGGAGCTTAGAAAACTAAGAAAATATCAAAGAGTTAGAAAGAAACCGAATCGCGCAATAAACTAGTTTAAAGGGCAATTTCGTAAATTGGCCCATATGACGTCCGTTAAGAGTTCGGATGATCCTAATGAGTTTAATTAGGCGCATTGAGATTATTAAAAGTCGAAGATTAAATTAAGGAACCGAAAATGGAGGGTTACGCCTAAAAAGGGTCATTTAGGGGCGATTATGTAATTTTATCATTTCGAGTTTCCAGAAGTTGATGCGAACGTAAATTTATGTATATATATGTTGTGTAGGCGATGAACAAACCGGTGGAGCAAGGGAAGAGCAATAGGGAGCAGTTTAGAGCCTTCCGGAGAGCTATTCGAAAGTGATAGCTAAGGTGAGTGTCAAAATGATTTTTAATGCGTTTTGTGTTGATTTGAATTATCAATGAATGTTTCATGCATGTTTGAATGTGTTGGCAAAAGCTAAATATGGTTTAAATAACAAATGGCACGGTAATAGATAATATGATTTTGTGTTTTCGTTAAAACAATAATTTTTCATTTTGAATTGTAAATGAGATGGATTTGAGTTTTAAAAAGAAGCAAAATAAACTTGTGGCTTACCCAGAGAGTATCAGATTATTACCGATCTGGGTTAAGTATCCGAAGCGTGCATTGGTAGAGTTAGTAGTGTCAATATGTTATTAACTATACTAACCCCGGGAGGTACTCGTATGGAGTCGTGTCAGTCATGCTTGAGAGATTAGCCAAATGCATGTAGAGGGCATATATTAGCTAGCTTATCCGAGCGAGACAGAGTTTCGCTCTGTAGCGCAGGATTCCGCTACATGAACCGGATAGAGAGCGTTTCAGGATCCTGCCCTATACTAGGGTGCCATGTGATACGGGTCACTATAGGTTGGCGAGAGCCGAATTGGTTAGCAGGACACCTACGAGCCGAGTCAGACCATTTTCGATTTCATAATGATGAAAATGACTGGTTGGCAGGACACCTTCGAGCAGAGTCGGATCAGTTCGTTTCATTAAAAAGAAAAGGGTTTTAGAATAAAACCTCGCAACCATAGATGATCCGTTTATGAAAAGGAAAACCGTGCAACATGTATTTTTATAATATTAATGCATGAAACTTGATTTAAAATAAATGGATTAGATTTGAATTACCAAAAATGTTTTAGGGAGGTTTTTATAAAAATATAATTTCAAATAATATTATATAACACTCACTGGGCTTTCAAAGCTCACCCAATATTTTCTGTATTTTTAAATAAACCTCCCCAGGCACAGGTGTAAGCTCTCTATCGTAATTTTACGGATCTCCCCGGAAGCAGTCCCTAAATAATTATTTGAGACTCGAAATGGTCCATGGAAATGCCTAAGAGTATAGGGGACCCTTAGAGATCGATTTCGACTCGATTGGAGATTAAATGGAAAAATAAAATGGTGAATGAAATCGAATAATTTTTCAAGGAAATAAGAGACTAAATTGAAGATAAGTTTTAATAATTGTGGTCGAAGTGAAATTAAGCTAAAGGTCAAGGGAGGAGACCGATATTTTTAAGGATGTGACCATCATTTTGCGAATAGTTTGGCGAGGAAAATAGAAGCCAAAAAGTTTGTCTAAAAATAAAGAGAGAGAGAGAGCTGTCGGAGAAGAAAAGAGAATAAGAGAAGAAGAATAAGAGAGGAGGAAGAAGACTGTCGCGCCAGAGCCGATCACCACCGACCAACCGTCGCCAAGCTCACCGTACCTCGCCGCACCTCACCACAGAACCTAGCTGACCAAAGTGGAGCAGAACTCGACGTCGCGCGCGAAGAGGAAGCAGATCCGAGCAGAACCGACAGCCGACCGCTGCCGCGACGACGCCGACGAGCTTCTCTAGCTGATTCTGATGTCAAGCTCATTGATCCAGCCGCAAAACCAACGCCGATCAGACCTGAACGAGAGCAGAACCAAGCTAAAATGAAGCTGAACCAGCTCCTCCACGCGCGACAGAACCGACGCCGATCGACTGCGAAACTACAGCAGATCCACGGCGAAACCGAGAGGGAAAGAGAGAGGAGAAAAAGAAGAAGAAAACCCAGTCCAGACCAGCCTCCATCACGCGCAAAAACGAGCAGAAACCAAATCAGAACCGCGCGAAAAAGGAGAGGAGAAAGAGAGAGGAGATCCAGCTCGAGCTCAACCTAAATCAGTTCATTCTCGCCACCAATCCAGTCCCAAATTGAGCTCAAAGCGTAGACAAATAGAGTGATTTTGTGTGAAAGAAATCGGGTGACGAGGGAGCTCGAGGATCGAGGCGAGAGGATTAGGGGCTCCGCACGCGCCATTCTCAGTTGTCAATTTTGTGAGTGAGTAAACTTTATTTTAAAAGGTTTTAAAAGTATTTAGTATTTCAAATTGATAAGTTTGATTTAATAAATAATTGTATGAGTGTATTTTAAATGCATTGACATGAGCATGTATTTAGAGTTTGAAATTATGCTATTTTGTGCTTTTGCACTTACCAAAGATGTTTTAATGCTTAATGCATTGAGAAAATGAGTTTTAGTGCTTATCGCACTCAAAAATCAGATTTTAGTGCGTTATGCACCCAGAAAAGAGATTTGTGCTTTTGCACCAGAAAGTTAAAGTAGAAAATGAAAAGTGTTTTCAAAACCAAAAAGTATCCCCTCAGAGATTCTAAACCAGTTTAGACCCGATCGGTCTATCCCACTTCAGTTGGCACAGTCTTGGGAAGGGATAAGTTACTAACTTGGGGGGGATAAGTGTCAGAGTCTATCAGCCGAGTCGCCATTACTAATGTGGGGTAGTGTTTCGTGTGCTATGGTTAGCGCTGGGCAAATCCGCACATAGCCATAAGAGTACAGACTTAGGGGTACTATGGTAATTTTGAAAGATATCGAGAAACAGCTTTTAAAAGAAAAGCTTATTTGAGATAAAAGATATTTTATAATTATTACTAAAGTTATTTATGATTTACAGTTGTAAGTTTGTATTTAAATACGTGCATGAGCTTAGAGATGAATTCTGATGTTTAAGTTGATGTTTTAAAGATTTAAGTTTGAAATGCTTTAGAAACAAATAATAGTTTTCAAACGTTTTTAGAGGAGGACGTTTTGAAAAACAGATTTTCAAAGAAAAGATAAATTATCACTCACTGAGCTTCTAGCTCATTATTTTCTGTTTTTTATAAAAACCTCCTCAGGTACTCTCAGCAGGTAGCCGAGCAGTAGTGTTACCTCCAGTGGGCGAGCCAGCGCGACACGACATCATTGAGTAACTCATTTTGTTTCAGCAGTTATATTTTCATGTAAATATCTTTTGAAATGTATAAGTAATTTAAAAGTTGTAATTATTTGTTTATAACTGTCTTTAAACTGTTTTTGATTTAAATGCGGTTTATTAAATGTCATTTGAATTTTCATAAGTTGATTTAACAATCAAATGCATGATTGAGGCCTACGGGCAACCAGAAGTTTGGTTGGTGATAAATTTTAGTCGAAGTGTTGCTTTTCTGTAAACAGGTTTTTCGGGAATGTTAAAAATGCAGTTGTTATACTGCCAAAATTTTGTTAGAAAAATGAGTTTCGAAAATGGCTTTAAAATTAAAATTAAAAATTTTTCCTACGCGTTTTCAGTTTTTTTTTTAAGAAAACCCAACCCAACGATGTTTCAAAAAGTATCAAAGAGTTTGGGGTTCGCTCCACGGGTTTTCGCTTAGCCCGACGAGTCAAGTCTGAGAGGGATCCGTTGGGGTGCCCGGCGTGACCGACCGGATCAGAGTTATAGGTATCTGGGTTGGGTCGTGTCAACAGGCACCATAGTTGCAGAATTACTCCGAGAGGATACCAAGCAGCCGCGGCGATAGTGCTGATGTAATTACCTGTTACTATTTTTGTTTGATATTAAGAGATGTATATATTTTATTATCTCTATATGATTTTTTAAATATCCTTTTATGGATTTAAATTGTGTTTATGAAGAAAACTGATGCATGACGTATGATTTAGTTGATAAATTGAAATAGGAAATTGTGGTTGTGGTTGTGTTAAAAAATGAGAGCCTGAGACTCTGTAGTTTGGGGAAATAATTTGTGACATTTTAGAAGTGTTAAATTTTATAATTTATAGGGTGGCTAAGTCTGAAAAACAGATAGGATGCTGTTCAAATTTTTATAAAATATTTTGTAAAGGTTTAAAAAAAAATGAAAAATTTCCCCTCGTTTCTGCTGTTTTTGAAAAGGTTCAGAAAGAATACGGCTTAGCTCTGCGGGGGATCCTTTAGTTGAGCGAAAAGGGCTAGCTGGAGAGTCACCGTAGGGTGTCAACAGATCGTCTCTGGAAAGGGGTCTGTCAGATTGGACTGGGATTGGATTAAATTTTAGGGAAAACTTCATTTTAGTCCCTAAGGTTTCGCGAAATATCAAAATTTTAAATATCTATTGGAAACAGCTCTTTTAATCCCTAACTTTTCCAAAACTCTTCAAAATAGTCCAAACCGTCAGTCAACTAATGGTCAAACCAAACAGAAAAATTCAAAAGACTTAATTACCCTCATCACTTAAAATAACCGTTTTGCCCCAATGAAATAAAAATATTATATATTTTTCATCTAATAACAAATCGACATCTGTATATATAATTATTATTTTTTTAAATATGATCATTTTTTTAATTAAATAAGAATAAAAAAAAATCTGGTGAATCAATCGTCGCACCAGATTGACAGTCGATCTGGTGTCGCACCAGGTGTGACGATGGAACCAGGTCGATAGACGATCTGCTGCGACGATCGTCGCACCATCGTCACACCTCGTCGCACCAGATCAACAGTCGATCTGGTGTCGCACCAGGTGCAACGATGGAACCAGATCGACAGACGATCGTCGCACCAGATCAACAGTCGATCTGGTGTCGCACCAGGTGTGACGATGGAACCAGGTCGATAGACGATCTGCTGCGACGATCGTCGCACCATCGTCACACCTCGTCGCACCAGATCAACAGTCGATCTGGTGTCGCACCAGGTGCAACGATGGAACCAAATCGACAGACGATCGTCGCACCAGATCAACAGTCGATCTGGTGTCGTACCAGGTGCGACGAACGGACCAGATCGACTGTCGATCTGGTGCGACACCAGATCGACTGTTGATCTGGTGCGACACCAGATCGTCTGTCGATCTGGTGTCGCACCAGATCGACATCTAGTGCGACGATCTGGTTCGTCGCACCTAGATCGTCATCAGATCGACGATCTGGTGTCGTACCTGGTGCGACGAACGAACCAGATCGACTGTCGATCTGGTGCGACACCAGATCGACATCTGGTTCGTCGCACCTAGATCGTCACAAGATCAACGATCTGGTGCAAACCAGATCGTCGATCAGATGGTGCGAACCAGATCGTCGATCAGATGGTGCGAACCGGATCGTCGATCAGATGGTGCGAACCAGATCGTTGATCAGATGGTGCCAACCATATCGACGATCTAGTTCGAACCAGATCGACGAACCAGATTGTTTGGATTTTTGGGTATGATCGTATGGTGGCTGTTGTTTTCTTCGATTGTTTGGGTGATGAAGAAGAGTTTTTGTTTGTGTTGATAATGATGATTCAGGACTGGATTTGTATTGATAATGAAGGTTGATGATGAATGGTGATTTTGTTAGTGAAGAAAATGAAATTTTTTTTTAAAAAAAAAAAAATTAAGTTATTTATTAAAATCTTTTTATTTATCAAATTTTTAAATATTTTAAAATCATAACCGTACATGTGTCATGTTGTTAACATTTCATATGAAAAGACCATCTTGCTCTTCTTATCAAAACTATCTGTCACTGTTGACCGTTAGTTGACCGACGGTTTGAACTATTTTGAAGAGTTTTGAAAAAGTTAGGGATTAAAAGAGCTGTTTCCGATAGATGCTTAAAATTTTGATATTTCACGAAACCTTAGGGACTAAAATGAAGTTTCCCTAAATTTTATCCAATCCCACGTTTGGTATAGACAAATGAGGCTGGAGAAAGTTATACGATCACAATTTTATCCTTCTATAGTGGGATAAATCTATCTCATTGAAATGGTGGGTTAACTTTCTCTAACCGAATCTCTCCTCTCTCACCGACTCTATTGTATCCTTCGACGAGATCACACCACAACTTCAATGTCCAACTGGACAATGACAGCAGCGATCACGTTGCAGCCAAGTCCAATGAGATTATGCTGGAAACGATGCTGGAAATGACGCTACAAATGGCGTCGCTAGACGTTAATGTTAGAAACAAGCGATGACGACGATAGAGAGTGAGAAGTACTGACAGACCCCTTTCCCTAGGTGATCTGTCGGTACCTTACGGTGACCCTTCAGCTAACCCTTTCGCTTAACTAAAGGATCTCCACAGAGCTAAACCTTGTTCTTTCTGAAACCTTTTCGAAAACAGCGGAAACACGAGGAAATTTTTCTTTAAATTTCAAACCTTTGTAAAACATTTTATAAAAATTTGGACAGCATCTCGTCTGTTTATTGGACTTTGTCACCCTGCAAATTATAAAATTTAACATTTCTAAAATATTACCAATCAATTTCCCCAAACTACAAAGCCTCGGGCTCTCTTTTTTCAACACAACCACAACTACAATTTCACATTTCAATTTATAAACTTATTATCAACAAAATCATATGTCATGCATCAATTTACTTCAAAAACACAATTTAAATCCACAAAAATGATATTTACAAAACCACATGGATATAATAAAATATATACAACATCTTTTAAAGTCGAATAAAAATAAGAGTAGGTAATCACATGAGCACTATCGCTGTGATTGCCTGGTATCGTCTCGGGATAATCCGCAGCTATGGTACTTGTGCCTGGAGAGGTTTATTTGAAAAATACAGAAAATGTTTAGTAAGCTTTGGATGACAGGACCCAACCCAAATCTTATCATACTTGTATTCGGAGAGTCCTGCCTGGCACCCCGACGAAATCCTCCTAAACCCTTCCTTATTGGCCTAAAAGGAATCCGTGGAGCGAACCCTTAAAATCTTTTCTTATTTATAAAACTAGAATGGGTTGGATTTTTTTTTTTTTTTTTTTTTTTTTTTTTTTTTAAACGAAAATTCGGCAATATAACGTCTATATTTTTAAGGTTCCCAAGATACCTGTAAGGTTAAAATACACTTCAACTATTTTCAATATCCAACCCAACTACTTCCACAAACTCTTTTCATGTAATCCACATAGTTTAAAAGTCATAATAAACCATATAATCTTGGGATTAAAAACCATAAATCACATAATTTAAAAATCATTCGAAATCATAACCTTAAACCAAAGACCAAAGCCAAAATTTATAAGAAATTAGTTTAGCTAAATACATACTTTTCATCACTTAAAATAAATTCATAAAACTTTACACATATCAAAAGATATATAAACACGAGCATTTGGAAAGCCACAAAAATATATGATCAAATATAACAAAAGAGAGGCTTTTCAACTTTCATATGCATGCAAAATGTTTTTATAAGGGAAGCATTCGTCGAGTCGGCGCCCACCTATATCAAATGAGGGTATCTTGTGCCACTTCACCCGCGCTAGCACCTGAGGAGGTTTTTAATATAAAACAGAAAAAGTGAGCTTAATGAAGCTCAGTGAGTGCGCATAAGTTATAAAGTAATATCATATTCCATTGTAAAATACCTCCTTAAAACATTAAAATAGGGTTGCATTTCATAATCATTTAACTTAAAATTTCATAAAAGTTCATGCTTAACATAATAAAATCGTACAAATCCCAACATAAGGGATACATAAAACTTTTCATAAACTTAATAAGCAATAATATCATTCAAACTGAATTCAATTGTAAGGCTTCCTTTCGAACCATAATTATAATCATATAAAATAGTTTACTTTTGAACTTATATTCGCATTTTTTAAATGCACCAATGTTACCCCTTAAACTTACAACCACGAGAACGTGGAGTCACGAGATGATTTGGCCATAAACACCATCCGTGACACTTACAAAGACATCCCAACAACTACGCGCGGAATTGTGCATCGCAAAGCGTAGAGTAGGACAACATCCCACACACGTAAAAGCGACACGACGGACTCTTTTCCCCCAATGTGAGTGATGCAATAACCCCCCATACATTGCCATACACGTGTGGGACGTACCGGCCGGGTCAACATACTTACAAGGGTGGGCAAACAATTGGCCTTTGAAAACATATTTATACATATATTATTTTTGCATCAACCGTTTGTCGAACAATACTTAAAACTTCGAATTCCACTTCAAAGTAATTTTCATAGTTATAAGAACACAAAAGATAACTTTCATACAAAACATAGTATTCATGAAATCATCATTTTAAATCATAAAATCACAATCATACTAGAAAACACATAAACATGTCAAAACATATATATTTTTGGTCAAAACCATTTTGCACTCACCTTGCTTTCAAACTTCCCTTAATGGCTTCAACGGTCCTCTCTGGCTCCGCTAGCCTCGCCTTCACCTACACAACACATATATGCTTAAATTTACGTTTGCGCCAACTTATGCCTAATTAAACTCATTAGGGTCATCCAAACTCCCTATCAACTTCAATCACTTATTATTTTTCAACTTTTATCTAATCGAAACTAACCAACCAACACATCGGAATAAATCCATTTTGAATCAATCTAAACACCAACTTAAAACTTTAAACAACTCACCCCTATTTCCCTTTTGCTTTAACTTCGCTTTGAGATTGGTTTTGGGGTGGTTTTGGACTGATTTGAAGATGGATCTGAGCTAAGATTGGACTGGTTTTCTTCCTCTCTCTTTCTCTCTCTCTTTCCCTCTCGGCTTCGCCATCGCACGGTGTCGTCGCTGCCGCCGATCTGCACGCGTGGAGAAGTTGTCCTGGCCGCGGTTCAGCTTGGTCTTGCTCCGTTCAGGTCGGATTTGAGCTAGTCTTGGTGCGGGTCGAGCTGGAGCAACTCGTCTCTTCCTTTTTCCGAGCCGATCGGAGCTAGTTCGCCGACAATTTCAGCTTGGTTTCCCACGTTGATCTGTCACGGTTTTGCTGCAAGTTCGGCTTCCGTTTGCAGCGATCTCGACGGCTGGACGGCGACGGCAGCAAGCTGGTCGGTCGGTGTCAGCGATAGTGGCTTGGTCGGCAGCGGTCTTCTTCTTCTCTCCTTCTTCTTTCCTCTTCTTTCTTTTCTTTCTTCTTCACGAGAAACACTGGTTTCTGTTTATTGATTTTAAAAGTCAACATCATCTTTTTGGCTTCTCTATTCCTCCACACAAGTCTTATTAATTCCACTTACACCCTGAAACAATTCCATTCTCCTCCCTCAAATTATAACTTAATCTTACTTCGACCACAATTATTAAAAGTTATCTTCACTTTAATCCCTTTTTTATCTTAAAGATTATTCGATTCCATTTACCATTTTAACTTCCCGCTTAATTTCCAATTGAGTTTAAATTAATACCTATGGGTTCTCTATGACCTTAAGCGTCTCCATAATTAATTTAGGGTCTCTAATCAATACTTAGGGACTATTCCTGAAAAACCCGTATAATATAAAAATAGAGGGTTTACATTGGAAGCCCAATAAGTGTCATATAACATACTTAAAACCATATTTTCATAAAAGCCTCCCTAAAACAATTTTAATAATTCAAATCAAATTCATTTATTTTAAATTTAATTTCATGCATTAATATTATAAAATAAATGTTGCACAGTTTTCAATTTCATAAACAAATCTACTATGATTGCGGGGTTTTTATTCTAAAACCCTTTTCTTTTTATGAAATAAACTGGTCCGACTCCGCTTATAGGTGTCCTGTCAACCAATCCGGCTCCCGCCAACCTCTAGTGATCCATGCCACATGGCACCCTAGTATAGAGCGGGATCCTGAATCGCTCTTTATCCGGTTCAAGTAACGAAATACTATATCGCTACAGAGCGGAACTCTGTCTCGCTCGGGTGTAAGCTAGCTAATAATATACCCTCAACGTGCATTGGGCTAATCTTTCAGACATTTGACCGACATGACTACTTGCAGGTACCTCCCACGGTTAGTATAGTTATTGACGTACTGACACTACTAACTCTACCAATGCACGCTTCAGGTACTCAACCCAGACCGGTAATATTCTAATACTCTTTGGGTAAGCCATAGGTTTTACTTTTCATCTTTTTAAAACTAAAATCCATTTTATATACAATTCAAAACGAAAAATCATCGTTTTAACGAAAATACAAAAACTATATTATCTGTTACAATGCAACTTATCATTTAAATCATATTTCACTTTTACCAAAATATCCAAACATGCATGAAACATTCATTTATAAACTAAATCAGCACAAAACTCATTGAAAATCATTTTGACATTCACCTTAACTAACTATCACTTCCGAATAGCTCTCCAGAAGGCTTCAAAATGCTCCTTATCGCTCTTTCCTTACTCCATCGACTTGCTCATCACCTACATAGCATATATATGCGAAAATTTACGTTCGCGTCAACTTTCGGAAACTCTAAATGACTAAAATTACACAAGTGCCCCTAAGTGACCCTTTTTAGGCGCAACCCTCCATTTTTGGTTTCTTTATTGATTCTGGGGTTTCGAACTCCGTTTTCTTCACCCGAAACCTATTTACTACCAGCTAGGGATGTTCTGGTACTAACGGAATCGCGTTCGAAGGTCCGGAACGAAAATTATCCGATTTCGACCCCTTTTGGCCGAACACTATTCATAGCCCTATTTGTGGATTTTCTTTGTTCCATTTTCGCTCCGAACACCTTTCCAACTTGTCATCTAGTTGGTCCAAGTATCGGTACGGAAAGAAACAGTTATTGGATAAGCGTTTTAGGCTAAAATCGTAATATTTTCACTACTAATTTTTAGGCGTTTTCTTGGTTTCGATTTCTAATTTTAATCACTCACTTTTAATAACTTCAATACATGAAATTAAACTCGTTAGGATCATCCAAACTCTCAACGGACGTAATATGGGTTAATTTACGAAATCGCCCTTCAAACTAGTTTAGTATGCGTTTCGATTTCTCTTTAAATTTTTATATTTTCTTAGTTTCCTAAGCTCCCTATTAACATCAATTCACTTATTTTTCAACTCATGTTTACTCAAAACCAACCAACAAACAAATCATAATAAAATCCATTTCGAACTCAACTTAAACACCAACAAAATCGTCAATTTCAACTTAAAAAACTCACCCATTTTTCTCTTCGCGTTGACTTTGTTTTGGACTGGTTTTAGGGCGGTTTTGGTGGTGGTTCGGGCTGGGTTCGATTGGATTTTCTTCCTCCTTCTTCTCCTCCACGCGAACTCTTCCTTCTCTGGCCGAACGTCCCTTCTTCTTCCCCGATCTACCGCCTCTGTTCTGGTTTTGGTTTCAGTCGCACTTGGGTCGGGTTTGAGTGTTGGTTTCGAGCTAGAATCGAGCTCGATTGAAACTGGAAATGGCGTGAATCGGGTTGGGTTTTGCGGCGGGTTTGCAGGCGGTTGGACGGTAGCTTGTCGCCATTCTTTTCAACTCTGATCGGGTATGGTTCGCGTAGCGATTCTGAGTCATTTCTACCGTTGAGTTCGGCGAGGTCTGCTCCGTTTGTGGCGTCTTCATTACTACTCGGTGACGGGTCTGTTCGGCGACTGGTTCGGCGAGCTTAGTAGGCACCGGCAGCAGCTCCTTCTTCTTTTTCTTCTTCTTTCTCTTCTTCTTTTCTTCTTCTCGCGACAGCTTTCTCTCCGTTTTTTTTTTCTTTCTTTGCTTTGTGATTTAATATCACATTTTGGGCTTTCTATTTTCCTCCCCAATCAATTTTAAAAAATGACGGTCACGTCCTGAGAAAATTTTGGTCTCCTCCCTTAGCTTTTAGATCAATTCTAGTTCAACCACAAATATAAAAACTTCTCTTCAATTTAATCCCTTATCACATTAAATAATTACTCGATTTCGTTCATCATTGTATCTTTTCGGTTAATCTCTAATTGAGTTTAAATCAATCTCTATGAGTTCCCTAAAACCTTAAACGCTTCCCTTGACCATTTAGGGTCCCTAATAGTTATTAAGGGACTATTTCTGGAAAATCCGTAAAATTGAAAATAGAGGGTTTGTAGGTATGACTTCGCAGCGAAGATGAGGAGCGATGGAGAGAAAAGAGAGGGGAGTTTAATGTAGAACAGCGTGCGGCAGAAGTAAGGAATGGTGGAGGGATGACAGAAAGGGGGCTCAATGTGGAGGACAGAGGGAGAAGAGAGACGGTGGTTGACGGTTCTGTGATTTTGTAGCTTTGAGAAGCATATGGAAATGGTGGAAAATGGTGTAAATTACTATAGGTTTTGCAAAATTGTAAAAAGACCCTGAAAAATTTCTTTAAAATCCAAGTTTATACCTACTATTTTTAATCCTATCATACTTTCACTAAACATGGGATAACATCTAATCCAATCCTATTTCATCTCATCCAATCCAATCCAATCTTATCCAACATAAATTATCTAATCCTATCCCCGCGCACCAAATGAGACCTAAAAGTAAATGGTTTTAGGTTGTCACCATTTTATTTTATATTCTTTTTATACTTATCAGCATTTTAGTTTTATTAATTATATTTTATTGTTTATCATTTTTAGATAATCTTATATTGTCATTAAATTTATTTATTTTAAAATTTTTGAAATCTTTCAATTTAATTATTTCTTAAATTATTGTCATTATTATTTTACCATAATTAAATTTTATTGAAATATAAATAAATTTGTAGTAATTAGCTTATTTTGATTAAGGTATAACAACCATATTATAGTTAGAAGGGATTTTAGAATATTCAACCAAATAGTTTTCAAAGCTCTTTTAATATATGATATCCGATCAATTTTTGAAAAACTCTAGCTTTGAGTTTTCTTCTTCTACTATCAAAAGCTAAAAGTAAAAGTTATATCAAACAAGCTTGTTATATAACCAGTTTGAGAAAGTGATGATATCATTATACAGGTGTGACAAACCCAAAATTCTGACCCCTCAACAAGAAAAACTCACGCGGGATGATCACACCACTTCAACAGTGAGATTTTGATATAATTAAATTCTACATGATCGCATAATTTATTTTCAAAAGCAAAATTATAATTTAAAATTTTATAATATTTATGACATGATAAAATATAATTAGGTAGTCTCATAGTCACTAAAATGAATGATTGCTCATTCAAAATTTTTTAAATCTATATGGGGCCTCATCATCATGTTATAGTAAATCATGTCTTATAGTTTACATTAAGAAAGTAATATCAACATTTCAAAATTTACATTACAATGTGACAGAATGTAATTAGGTGACATTAATGCCAGTGCAAATCATATAAAAAATATAAATTTATTTGGAATGATCTCACCATGTTTTTCTACAATTTACCGTATATATGTAAATTCAAAATTCAAATTTTATAAAATTTATGAAATATGTAATATAGAGTAAATTACAAATTAACTATCTAGTTCAAACCAATTGTCAGGTGAGATAAACTTTATAAATTTATTACAATTTAGTTATCTGCCGTTAGTTCAAGTTAGTCAACAATTAGTCAATTTTAACACATTTTGAGGTATTTTTGTCTTTTGATTTTATTTTAAAATTTTTCATAGTATTTGTTCTCCACCACTCATGATTTCTTTATTGAATTTTTAAAAATATATTTAGTTTGATTAATTTTATTTTTTAATTGGTCAAGCTAATCAAAGCATATAACTTATCAATCATTAGGGCATTTTTGTCTTTGCAATACTATAACATGATATGTTGTTAAAACTAACGAACTTGGGGTAATGGCAGATGGGTATTTTGTAATAAATTAACAAAATTTTCTCAGCTTGACAATTGGTTTGAACTAATTAGTTCATTTATAATTTGCTCTGAGGTGACTCTATTACCACCCAAAATATTTTCACTCCCAAAATTATATTAAAATCTTATGTTGTCAAAATAACATGAAACAAAATGACTTAAAAGCCCTCACCTTCTTCATCTTCGAGACTTAATCTTTAATACCCAGATTTGTCCCCCAACATTCACAGTAATCAATATGACAAGTGCCTAAAAATCAACCAATCAATTTTCAATGCAACTACCCTATTTCAAAAACTAAATCTAATGCATAAACTTTCACGTCCGATCTCGCATGATCCTCAATACAAAAATTAGTAAATAGTTGATCTCCAGACCGTATCTCAGAGTCATATCGCAGTTGGTCCTAACAATACTTTGGGCTAGTCCCAGTAATCAATAAAACAACAAAAAAAAAATTGTTGGTAGTTTTTAACTCTTGTATTTAAAGCTGGTTTTTGGTTATTTATATGTTTGTATTTCATAACTACAAGTGGAAATATATGGAAACACTTGTGATGTTTTTATATAATTTTATATAGTTAATTAGAGATTGTTTGATCAAATAGAAAGAAAAAATATACATAAAAATAACAGGTAGAAAAAATTTAGGAGTGTGAAGGAACTGAAGAATAAAAACTCATATTCATGTAAGGTTCTTTTTGGAACCTTAATAGGTGTAGAGTAAAATTTTATTTTTAAACTTTGATGTTGGGCGTTTTGAGTAAACGGGTGTTGCAAGAACTTTTTTGGATGGTAATAGTCTCGCCCTTTGCTCTATAATATAATTGGGATAATTCTGATATCCCCCTTATTGTTTGATCTAAGCGCTAATTACCCCCCTATAATTTGGACAAATCTTATTATACCACTTCTGTTAACTCTGTTAATAAAAACTGAATCTTAATAGTGATAATGCACGAAAAGATAAAATTGCCCTTCAATTAAAAAAAAAAAAAGATGAAAAAAAATGAAATTAACAAAACAAAATAAAAACAAATTGAAGAAAAAAAAAAACCCAACTAGACATCATTTTCAAACACCCAATTGCAATCATCTTCAAACCCAGAATCGTCAATCATCAACCCAATCTACAAATATCATCAATCATCCATCTATTGCAAACCCATCCAGACATTGCATCTACTGCAAAAGCCTCAAATACCTACCCATTGCATACCCATCATCAACATCAAACCAACATCAACTCGTACATCAAACCAACCAACATCACTTCTCCATAAATCTGAAACCCATGCCCCCTTCAAGAGGGTCAAAATGCGATTTTAGCAACGAAAATGGTTGTCTAATCGATAATCAATTCATTTGGGTTCATCAAACCCAAATAAGATCTAGTTTCGATTCGAATCTAGATAAGATCTGGTTTCTATTTGAACTCAGATGTTTATCTAGGTTCGACGAACTCAGATGATGATGAGGTTTAAGAAGAAGCAAATAAGTAGAAGAACAAGAACAAGAAAAAGAAGAAGAAGAAAAAAGAGAGAGAGAGAGAATGAGAGAATGGACTGATGGCTAGTAGTTGATAGGAGAAGAGAAAATAAATTTTTTTTAAAAAATTAGTTAAAGATGTGCAATGGAGATCTGATGAAAAAGTTTTTTTTTATTTGTTATTTTTATGAATATTTTTTATTTTTATTTTATTTTTTTAAAATTAATCTCTACTGTCCATTTTAGAAGAGACAACAAAGATTTGATAAAAGCCCTAAACACCCATCCCATTGCAAACCCATCATCAATATCAAACTAACATCAACTTGCACATCAAACCAATCAACATCAATTCTCCACCAATCTGAAACCCTTGCCCCCTTCAAAAGGATCAAAATGCGATTTTAGCAACGAAAATGGTTGTCTAATCGGTAATCAATTCATCTGGGTTTGTCAAATCCAAATAAGATTTGGTTTTGATTCAAACCCAATTGAGATCTGGTTTCAATTCGAATCCAGATGAATACTTGGGTTCGACGAACTTAGATGATGATGGGGTTTGAGAAAAAGAAGAAGAAAAGAAGTAGAAAAAGAAGAAAAAAGAGAAAGTGAGAGAGAGAGAGAGAGAGAAAGAAAAAGAGAGAGAGAGAAGGGATTCGTGGCTAGTGTTTGGTGAAATAAGAGAAAATAGATTTTTTTTTTAATTAGTTGAAGATGAACAGTGGAGATCTGATGAAAAAGTTTTTATTTATTTTTTATGAATATTTTTTATTTTTATTTATTTTTTAAAAAATTAATCTCCACTGTCCATTTTAAGAGGGATGATGGAGATTTGATAAAAAAAAAATACTTATTTTATAATAAATCGACGGTTTTATCCTTCATGGTTAACAGTCAAATATTGACTTTTAACGTCCAAATTGATGGCATGAGCTTCTTTTGGTTATTTTCATATACTAAAGGCATTATTTAATCTATTACATTACTTACTATGAGGGTCCTCAATGAATTTTGAACCATGGAATTTTTTGGCTATTATACCAAACTATAAAATGGAAATTAAAATTATCCCTAATATAATTAGATGATCTCATCCTTGATGTAATCAACTGTTGTAAGAATATATATTAAAAAGGCTCAAATAGATGGAACTTTGATCTATTCCATACCAAATCTTGAAAAGGAAAAGTAACTTTTACTTTTGACTATTACAACATTTACGACATGATACATTGCAACTAGATGGTTTTATTATGGTCAATAACGAGATCATTTTACCCAAGTTTTTCACATCATTTCATAAACGATGTTGTGACAAAATGTGAGTTGAAGTGGGGAACTCAAGTGAAGTGTCCGAACTCAAAACAGTGATGATGATATGTGCTGCCAACCGACACGTGCGGGTGGCAGTTGTTGGAATCGCGATTTCAACGTCGCCGCCAGATCTGAGTCACGAGATTGGTCTCTGGAATACGGAGGTAGGTCCCACTGCAGGTAACCGGTAAAATTTAGGGCAAACAAGTGGGGTGATAAATTCGGTTATATATACAAATATAAAAGGGCAATCTTTTCTCCAGGGAATCAGAAGTGATTTTTTAAAAAGGACTTTTTTTTTAAAATTTTTTTTTCCGTTAAACGAAGCTGTAGAAGTTGTCTGTCCTTTGACAATCTTGTCCTTGTATGATACCTGGAGTTTAGAAATAAAATTACCAAGGTGCCCCTGACTTATGCTCTGTCAAAGTGCTTTTGTTCTAAATATTACATATTTTTCTTTACAGTGAGTTTGAAAAACCCAAAAACAGGATCACCAACATCCAACCTCACTAATTAATACATAAAATAATAATAATAATAATAATAATAATTCCTCAATAAAGAGGTCCTCAATAATATGATATTGAGTAATTGTAATTTATAGTTCTAAAAAAAAAATTGAGGACTTCTTTATTGGGAATTATTATTATTTTTATTCAATTTTTATGTCTTACTTTGTATTTATTTATAAATTTACTTACTATATTATGCTTTTCATGTTTAAATTTCTTACAAAATGAGATAAATGATGATAAAATATATTTAAATATTGGAAACTTGGATCTTGAATGAATTTATTCATAATATGATTAATTTATATTACATTTTGTTAGTTGGTTTTGATTATTATATAAATTAAAAATTTTCGAAATTTTAGTTTGTAGTGTACATAAACACTTAACAGTTTTTTTTCCCCTTTAAATTAGACATATACAAATTGTAAAAATTATTAATTTTTCCATGAAAAGTTGTTTCAATTTGTCAAGTCATTTCTTTAAATTTCTAAATAATAAAAATTCATAAATTATGTAATTTATAGTGACTTGATCACATGTTTATTTAAATTTATTTCATACATGCGAATAATTAATGCTTTTATAGCCTATATCACCCATTCAAAGTTTGCCAAGATCTATCTAAATCATATCTTATAAGTCTATATAGTTTAAATAAATATTTCTACAAAAATGGAGAGTTTGATCTATAGTTATTTCAAATTACAATTAGGATGTGTTTTACTATGAAAATAAAAATAAAAGAGAATTAGTAAAAAAAATTTGATTCTTGGGTGGGATTCTGTAAAAACTTAATTTTTGATTTATATGCGGGATTCGTATAATTTGACTTCCAATTGCTTTTAGTGAACAAAGTAATTACAAATTAGGAATTAAAGTTTTTTTACCTGATATTTAACAATTAGGACAAATTTAATACCAAACCAAAAAAAAAAAAAAAAAAAAAAATTGATTTTAGCACAAAAAGTAACAAAACTTCTATTGTTTTTGGTCCGTTTACGGTTTGTATAAATATTTCACATGCAATATTTCAGGTGCATGAAATATTCACCTACCTGAAATATAAAATAAATTGCAAATGAGCAAAAATTATTAATGTTTTGTTTGGAGCAAAATAGAATTTAACTTCTTTTTTCCTCAAAAGCAAAATGCAACCATCTTTCGGGATTTTTTTCATAATTTTTAATTATTTTTTTAAAGAAAGAAATTGTATTCATTTAAATTATTAATTCACAAAACTTTAGATTTTAATTTTTTTTTATAAATATTTTCAATATTTTATTGAAAGGTGAAACTTCCTCATCTGTCTTTTCTTTTTTTAAATATATATATAATACTTTATTACTATTTTGAAATAATTATGATTTGAAAATAAAAGCTTTCCATGTATATATATTCCTCAAAAAAATAAAAATAAAAAATAAAAAAGCTTCCCATATATGGAGTGATCATCACCATAAATACTAATTATCGAATTTCACAACTATTGAATGGTAATCCATAAATTTAACTTAAAGAAGCTGAAAATCGGTTAACATGTAATTTATAAAAAATTATTAAATTGATGAGGTAATAAATAGTGAATTATGAACAATATGTAAATTAGCACATAGAGGTGACCATAAATTTATAATTAATTTGAATTTTGACTAGCAATTTTCTATATTGATAATTTTCATAAAAAATTATAAATTCAGTTAACTCTTGAAAAACTTTTATTATGAAGAAAAAAACTACTCATAATTTTTTAAATCAATTAAATATATTTATATTTACTTCGTTTCTTTTACATTACAGTTTCAGATAAGGAAACTAAATTTAGTGTTTACAAACTTTTAGAAAGTAAAATATAAACAAACTTATTCAAAATTCCAATGTAGGTAAAATATATTACTTAATTCCTTTTTTTTTTTCTCTGAAAAAAAAAAACTTAACAAGTTTATTAGTTGATAATGAAAACGGAAAGAATAATGCTACACTATCTAAAAAATTATCAAAATTCATTGTTCAAATGATGTAACAAACTTATATATAATTATCACGTTATCAATATATCATCTTAAAATTAATGTGATAACTATAAATCAATTTGTTACATTATTTAAACAAATTTTTAAGAAATGTAACATTATTCAAATGGAAAATAATAATAATCTAATTTCTTGGTTGGGACGAGGTGTTTGATTATTAATCTAAACATAAGATCCACATAATTTGATTTTCAATTAAATTTAAAATTGCAAGTATACTCATTATTTATGTTATTAGTGCATTTCTCTTTTACAATTGTGACAGATATTTTAAGTCCTATTGTGCACATTTATTTACATATATAGAGAGCTTTTTTTTTCCCCTGTTTTTTTTTTTTTTTCTAATTATGAGCATAGATTTTTTTTTTTTTTTGGTATTGTGTGAGTAGATTGTTAGATTATATCTGTAATGAGTGTATTTAATCTAGATTTTAGTGTATTTTTCAAATGATATACTGTGATATGTGCATTGATTCCATATAAATTTTGTTTGAATTTTGTATATAATCTATGGGAAAGAAACAAATTTGTTATGAACCTTATTATTCATAAATTTCATTTAAAAATCTATGAAATTCTATCAAGTAACAAGTCAATAATTTTTTTTTCGAATATACCTAAATTTATTTAAACTTTCTAAAATTCTAAATTGAATATACTTATATTTTAATCAATCCTTAAATATTAGTATTCAATCTGGACAAACCTTTGAGTATTGGTATAAGTAGATTTCTAATGATTTTACCTTATGTTTTACCCCAAAAAACAAAAACTAAATCAAGAAATAGATTCATAAAGATATCTAAAAGGTAAAGGTTAAATTAAGTTTCCTAATTTTAAAAAAAGTAATGGCAACATTGGAAATCCATTATACTTTACTAGTAGGATTAGGAAATACGAAAAGGGATTACATGCATTCGCTTGTTTTGAATTAATCCATAATAAAAATGAAAAATATGGGTCCACATTGCAATTTTGGAGTTGTGGCATGGGATTGACATTTCCCATCCCTTTTAGGATTTTTAATTGGAGTCCCTTTTAAACATTAAATAGTCATTTTCACTTTTTTTTTTTTTTTAAAAAAAAAGTGAAGAAAATCTATTTCATGCGTATGAATTGTTTAGTAAATAACATTGAATTATTATTAAAAAAATTATTATTGAATAATAGTTTAATAAGCATATTATTATTATTATTATTTTATTTTTTTAGAAACTATTATTATTATTATTGTAAAATTACATATTTTTTATAACAAAATTAAAAGAAAAACGTAATTTTCTTTCTTTAAAAAATGCTTGTAGAAGACATAATTTTAATTGAAGGTATTTTTGTAACTAATAAACATTTCATTTCATTTTCAAATTAAATACGTGCATGAGAATACTGTTGATTTCATTATGATTCCTTGCAATTAAAGTAAAAAAGCTATTTTGATTCCATATCATTTCCATTTTAGATCATTCTCATAATGGGTAAATAATAAAAATTATGATTCCTAAATTAGGAATCATAACTTTATTTTTTTTTATTCTATATCATTTTTATTTCAGATCATTCTTATCATGAGTAGGTAATATAAGTTACGATTCCATCATAACTTTTGTTTCTTTTGTAATAATTAGGAATCCTTCCTAATTAGTACAAAAAAATAAAAGTTGGTACATAATCAAAAACACAAAAGGGTAAAATCGTCAAAAAGTAGAAAAAGAGGATCCGAGTTGTATGATTTGTATCCCAACAACAACCAACAAGGACATAAACGTAACTCAACTGTGATTATTGCCACCACCGCCGCTTCTCCCACAAAACTAAAAAACTAAAAAAAAAAAAAACCAAACAAGGGTTTGCATTGGTTGTGTTTGGTTTAGTTTGGTTTCTCTCTCTCTCTCTCTACCACCGTCCTCACAATTTACTTTCTCTTCTCTTCTTCTGTCTCCGCAGAGAGAGAGGAACCAAAATCTCTATTAAAAAAAAAAAAGCTCCACGTCCTCTCTCTACCTATATATCTATATATATTGATATATGTATTGGTGTGTTTGTATCGAACACGTAAAAGTTAGAGTTTTGGTATCTGGGGATTTAGCGTTGGAGGTTGCTGAATCTGTTGTGTGGTGGGGTTTGTTTGTTTGTTTTGTTGGAATTCGGACCGTGGAGATTTGATCGAGGTATGCAGCAGGTGATCAGACGGTGTTGAGCTTGAGACCTGGTGGTGGTCGAGGAGGCGGCGGCAGCAGCAGCAGACTACTTGGTCCTCGCTTCGACTCTTCTTCTTCTTCGTCTTCTACATCATCGTCGGCTGCGCCTGCTTCTTTCGCTTTTGGCTCGTTTTCTTCTGATCTTCCTCTCTTGCGCCCATATGGCGGCGCTGCTGGCTCGTTTGCTTTGACGGTATTGTGTTTCGTGTCTTGATGCTTGGATCTAGCTGTTTTTGTGTTTTCTCGTGTCTGTGTTTGATCCTTCGATGTGGGGCTGTGTTCTTTTTGTGATGTTGTTGGATTTTTCAGCTGGATTGGTTTTATTTTTTGAAAAAGTTCGGATCTTTGATGGGTTGTTGTGGTTGTTGGTATATGTAATTGGTGATGATTGCTTGATTTTTTTAATGCGTTTGAGCCTGGTGTTTTTGCTTTTCTTTCGTATTCAAAAGGTAGATTATGTGTGTATCTGCTGCTGGAAATTAATTGGTTTGGTTTATTGTTGTTGTAATGGAAGTATGGAGAGAAATATATCGAATTTCCGTTGTGCCTTTCATGTTTTTAAGAGTGCAAAAGCAGATGAGTGCTTTTAGAAAACAATTGGAGGGAAGCATTGAAGAATATATCTTTTTCAATAATAGCAGGCATTACACCGTTGTTGTGAATATTCTTATTCTGTTGTGCAGTGGTCTGGTGTCTCACATGTAATTCGATGGAGGAGACTGTTTGGATTGTTATGGAATTTTGGTGTTGGTATCTTCTAAAGAGGGAAAAGAAATTAATGTCCTAATTCTTGGCAGGACACTAAAAACGTGTGCCTGCTGTAATATGGACAGATAACAAGAAGTAGGCTTTAGGTGGGCATTCTGTGAGTTTAGTCTGCCCATAAAGGACCTACTTATATTGCAATTTTTGTTTGAAAAATCAAGAACTTCTTTAGAGTCATTATTGGTGAAAATCTTGGATGACCGTTGAATGTTATTGAGCTCTATGTAATTTGTTGTTTAGGCTTCATGTCTATGTGTTCTAGAGTTCTATGACTATGTGGTTGATTATTGATTTGTGAATTTTCTAGAACAGAGATTCTTATGCAGAAAATTTTGATTTGTCAATCTCTGCAATTATTTTCTGATCTGGTGTCGTTTTAGAATGCGATTATCTTGGAGTTTCATTAATTTGGATTGAATAATACATTTGTTTAGTTAGAGAATGTGAATGCATTATAGCAATCATGGTCATGCATTCGAACTAGTTTTAAATAAGGTGATATGTGCAGCAAAAATTTCAGTTTTGTACTTAAGCTATTTTAAACAGAGTTATTTTGTTGCTGGGTTGCTCTACACTCTGTGCCTTTTGTAACAATTTGCTTTATATGTTTCTTGTTGAAGGTTCTTAACTCTTTATTGTCTCGTTATAGGCTGGTGACTCAAGGTTTGAAGCTCGTGAGCGTGGCGGTACACCCGAGACCAACTATTACATAGATTAGAGAGGTTAGATAATTTGATTTTATGCTTGTAATGACGAAAATGCCATATAATTTTAAGGAAGAATTATCACTCAAATCCTTTTTTATGTAATAACATCTGAAGATGCTTTTTTATCCTTGTCATAGGCTGTTCAAGTCTCTGATGATATTCTCAAAATCAAACGTGAATTTGAAGCTGAAGTCTTTGGTGAAGAGCAAAGCTGGGGTCGCGCAGAAAGCAATGTGAGTAGTAACTGGCCATTTGCTTTTTGTTATTATTTAATTTATTATTCTAGGTGAGAGAGGAAGGAGGGAGAAGAGGGGGGTGGGGGGCGTTTGGTGGGAGGGAACGAAATTATAATTTTTATGGCTGTCTGGTATTCTTCCCCCAGTTTTCAGTTGATTGCATGAAATGTTATGTTTTTGATGATTTCAAATTTTCATATTTATATTTTGCGCTCCATATGACAAGCACTTCTTCCTTCAGCCACCAACTCAACCTCAGAGCCGTTATTCAGAGCCAGATAACCGTGACTGGCGCCGTCCTGCACAATATTTTCCCGCTGGAGAAGAGAGGTCACGGGAGAATCGAGAGTTTGGTGGCAGCTATGACTCCCGACAGTCAGATGCAAATCAGTTTTCGAGGGCACCTATGGTAATTGTTTCTATGGTTCATTATGCAATTTTTCATTATCAGCTTCATGTAGTTTGTAGTTTAGGGGTAATTCCTGTGTTGGCCACAAGAAGTTGTTGGTTTGGACATATGTGCATTATTTTTATCTTGTTGTACTACATGGTTCTAGTACTTTAGCGAGTAGTAATAATGTGTTTTGGCAAATACTATATATATTTAACAATATAATTATATCATTGGTGTCGCCTTGTAAAGTTTACTACGTTGAGGAACTCTGCTGCTTCTTCCAATCACATCTATTGAGTAGTTATTCAATTATGATATGCTGCTAATGGTGGCTTTCTTTATGTGATTGAAGTTCTGGGAGTATGAGGCAGCGAAGTAGTTTTCTTTGGTAAATATATTTTTTTTATTCCTTTAAAGGTTTAATTGGCTCTAGGTCATAGGCTATGAAATGCTTCACAAGTACAATAAATAACATATGTAAGAAAATTGGTAATGTGAAATGGTGGTTTCGTTATGGGAATATCAATGTGCTCTTTACATTACAGTTTAAGTTATTTATTTCATCTCTGGTTGAACCCTGTGGTTCATTTCAGATTTGTCTTAAATTTATGGCTGGAATTACCATTCACTTAGCAGATTGCTATGTTATGGACTTGATAGGAGAATGTTGTAATATTAATTTTTTAATTGTTATATTGTGACTTGTGTAAATTCTTTCTTAGCGGCATGGATGATATATGACTCTAGTGCTGTTGTTGACCAGGGAGGGCCACCTCCTGCTTTAGTCAAGGCTGAAGTGCCATGGTCAGCTAGAAGGGGAAATCTTTCTGAGAAGGAACGTGTCTTGAAGGACCGTAAAAGGGTATGAGTATTATGCAAATGGAGCCTCCTCTTATTTTTCAGTAATTTTCTATTGTATATATGCCTACACATACCCACATACATGTATGTGTGTGTGTGTGTGTGTGTTTGAATTCTTGTAATATCTAACAAACTCTGTGAACCTGCAGGATTGAGTTAGATATTCACTGAAATGTGTGAAAAATTGAAATAGCAATTTAGCAGAGTTGGAACTGTGGAATGGTGTTGGCATGTTCTATGTATGTTAAAATGTCTGATTATGTTCTATAATTATCATCTTGGAAATATTTCAGGTGAATTTAAAACAGGACAGTTGAGAATTCAGACACGTGTGCATGATTATGGTCTGCAATATGATTGAAAAATTATTATGTTCTCCACTTTTAATTTTAGGAGTTGGTGTGTCCGAGACGTTTTGTTAATGAGAGATCTAATCAATGAGTGATTATGTATGATGGTTAAATATTTATCTGTCTGTATATTCAGGTGAATTATGACTGGTTTCTGTGGTCAAAGATTTGTTTTGGTTTGATGACTTTTTCCCTTAACATATACAGTGTACATGTTTTCTAGGAAGGCCCATCGATAATTAAGGTTCCATTAGATGATATGTAGATGTAATCTTACGGCTGGATTGTGGTAGGTAGTGGAACATACAAATTTTAACTTGTTTGCTAAATAGTATTTTCTGTTTCCTTTGCAGAATACTGAATAAACTGACACCTGAAAAATTTGATCTGCTAAAGGGTCAACTAATAGACTCTGGCATCACATCAGCTGATATCTTAAAGGTTAATTCTGTTTAACGTTTGTTATATGCTTACCTCTAAAAAAGTTGTGCCATTCATTTATAGCAGTTATTATTGAACTAATGTGTTACTTGCAACAGGGGGTTATATCTCTAATATTTGATAAAGCTGTACTTGAGCCTACGTTCTGCCCCATGTATGCTCAGCTATGTTCTGATCTTAATGAAAAGCTTCCAATGTTCCCCTCAGATGAACCTGGTGGCAAAGAAATCACGTTTAAGCGAGTCCTCTTGAATAATTGCCAGGAAGCATTTGAGGGGTCTGACAAACTGAGGGAAGAAGTAAGGCAGATGACTGCTCCAGAACAAGAGCTTGAGCGCAGGGATAAAGAGCGAATAATCAAGCTCCGTACCCTTGGGAACATCCGTTTGATTGGGGAGCTTCTAAAGCAGAAGATGGTGCCTGAGAAGATTGTCCATCACATTGTTCAGGTTGGTGTTGAGGCTGCTAACTTAAAAGATAAGCTAACTTGAATTACATTGGTTATTTTCTTGGTTGCTCATTTCTTCTCAATTCTGTGAAACAGGAACTTTTAGGACATGATAGTTCAACTTGTCCTGCAGAGGAGAATGTTGAGGCCATATGTCAGTTCTTCAACACTATTGGTAAGCAGCTTGATGAAAGCCCAAAATCGAGGCGTATAAATGATATGTACTTTGTCAGATTGAAGGAATTGACTACAAACCCTCAACTTGCACCACGACTGAGGTTCATGGTCCGTGATGTTCTTGATCTACGTATGAACAATTGGGTTCCCAGACGTGAAGAGGTATTTCCTTTTGCAATTTTTATTTTTAATTTCATGCTTAAGTTGAAATTTGATCTCATGTATATATGTTAATCAAGGTTTTGTATCTAATCATCTCTTTGCCACTATTAATTTTTCAGGTGAAAGCGAAGACCATTACTGAAATCCATTCTGAAGCAGAAGAATCTTGGGGCAATCTTGCGGTTTTTCCATGGTGCTACTGCGAGCATAAGAAACAATCGCAGCATTGTTCGGGGGCTACTAGGTCGGGGGCTTCCTATCAATCGACCTGGCACAGGTGGTATGATGCCATGGCGCATCCAGGAACTAGGAAGATGCCTGGGATGCCTGGGATGGATAATGAAAATGGGAGTTCAAAGGACACATTCTATGCCACGAGGGGTGAATGGATCGTAATTGCACATATTGGACACACGCAATTATTAACAAGTCTGGATCTTTGATCAAGGCTATTACCTCAGGGTAGTGTGGTGGGTTCTGAGCGGGCGAAGTGCCCTGTTGCAGGGCAGTAGTTGCCTCTCCTGATCGTACTTCAAATTACATCCCAGGCATTGAATCTGCATCCCAATCTTTAAACCTTCTAAGCCTGCTCCTCTTGCTTGCCTATCCCCTCCAGTTGCAGAGAAACCAGTGGCCCCAACTGCTAGGTTGAATGTGGATCAGCTTCGAAGGAAAACAGTTTCACTTTTAGAGGAATATTTCGGTGTCAAGCTTGTGGATGAAGCATTAATGTGTGTGGAGGAACTGAAGGCTCCAACTTACCACCCTGAGGTTGTCAAGGAAGCAATTTCCCTTGGACTTGAGAAAAGCCCACCCTGTGTTGAACTAGTTGTGGAACTTTTGGAATACCTGCTCACTAAGGAAGCTATCACAGCTAGAGACATTGGGACTGGATGTTTGCTCTATGGTGCTTTGTTGGACGATATCGCGATTGATTTACCAAAAGCGCCAAACAATTTTGGTGAAATTATTGGGAAACTAGTTTTGGCTGGGGGATTGAATTTTAAAGTGGTGCATGAAGTCCTCAAGAAGATGGAAGAGCAGATGTTCCAGAAAACTGTGTTTGATGCAGCAATGAGGATAATTAGTTCAAGTCCTTCGGGGCAAAATGTACTGGATTCACAGTTGTCTGATATCGAGGCCTGCAAGGGTCTGATCTAGCCTGGCTAGCATATCACCGTCAGTCAGCAGCGTCCACAAGGAGAATTTCACTGCTTGCTTTTTCAGGTATTACATACAACCCTCTTGAAGCTAGCAACTTGTATTATGTGATAAGGGTGGAGCTGCCAAATATATACCTATAAAAAAAAAGTGATAGTAATTTTATTGAGTGTATATTTTCCGAGGTCATAGCAATGTGTTTTTGAGGAAAGAAAATGAAAACATAATGCCATGGATTTTGTTCTCAAGTATGTGATGGCTCTAATCATGTGCCAAATTGCTTGAGAAGAGTTGGCTGGCCCCTTCTACGGGGAACCGTTGTTTTGTATTTGATTAGTTTTTTTTGAATCATTTTTTATTTTTCTCGACTCTATATTGCGTAATTTAGTTCATTGTTAAAACTGAAGTCAGTTCATAAATCCCAACTCATTTGCACTTCCATGCTAAAGAGAAAAAAAATTCAATCCCCATTTGTTGCGTTGTGTTTTTATCGAATTCAGATTTTTTCCCTATTATGTTTGTCCTGTGGCACTTGTTTATGCCTTTACACATTGTTCATCAATCTTGCTGGAATTGCGTAGTTATGACTTTTGCTGTGTGCAGTGGCCAGTAGTGTGGCCTGGAAAGTGGATATGGTATGGGCTTGTTAGAAGCATTTGAAAAGAAAGCACTTCAAAAGTGCTTATTTTCATGTCCATAGAGCCTTCAAACAGAAAAAAGCTTTAAGTGTGCTGGAGTGACCACCAGCTCACCTGCCCATTGCTTTGAATAAAGCAGGTGGCAGGTTCAAGCTACAGCTGCGCAAAACAGGTTGAAAGTGTGGCGATTTTCCCACTAAAATGTGGGTAGATCTTTTCCTACTTCTGAGAGCAAATTTTTGGGCCGTTCGATAGGATCTTATTTAATTAGATCTCGACAGTTGTCTAATTTGGTTTCAGGAGGTAAAATAAAAAAAGGGCCTTCAAACAGAAAAGTTGTCTTTTAAAGTGCTTATTTTATGAGTAGCTCATCTGAAAAAACCTTGCATAAATAATATATTATTTAAATAGACTGAATGTCTATTTTCAGATGAATTAACTTGTAAAATAAATTGATATTTTGCTTAGATTTACTCTTACATAACTTTCAAATTTATGTTCATAAATACAACAGGACAATTTGTTCTTATAATTTTTATTGGATTGATTTTAGGATTTTGTTTAAAACATGTTTATTTAGATATTTGCATTTTAAGATTGTCTATAAAATCTGTGTTAAACAATTGGGAGCATGAACATTGCGAATAAATTTTCTACTATCGATAAAGTGTGAAAAATCTTTTTAGTTTGAAAAGCCAGCAAATAATAAGTTGGTTTTGAATCTTTTGATTAAATTTAATGAAGCAAGCTTTTATTATGTAATTGAACAAATGAAGTAAAAATAATAATAATAAAAAATCAACTAACAAAAACCAAATAAAATTTAACATAGATATAAAATTGTGGAGAAGACAACAATGTTGTTTTGAGAATCTCCTTCATATGTACTTTATAATTCAAAATAATCTTATTATTTTATTTATTGAAATTAAACTATATTTTCTATTTTTTTTGTTTTTTTTAGTTATATATTTATATATTTAAAACTTTATTCAATATATATGTATATTGTTTTTATAATTAGATAAACCTAATTTTAAAAAGTAAGAATCAATTAATTAAATTTATCTATTGCATTCTCATTTCTAAAATAATTTTCTCTCATATTTAATTCAAATGCAATGGATAATTTGATTGATTGGTCCTTACTTTTTAAAATCAAATAACCTGATTTTAAAAGTAAGGATCAACGAATCAGATTTCTCCATTGTATTCTCTCTCCTAAAACAAATTCTCACTTTTATTTAATTCAAATATAATGGATGAATTTGATTGGTTGATATTTATTTTTTAAAATTAGGTATACCTGATTATAAAAACGCACACACACACACACACTCTCTCTATATATAATTGTTTTAGTTTGATTACATAAATAATTAATTATTATTTTCTTTAAATTTAATCAAAGCTGATTTTTCATATCTAAGGGATTTATTTAAAATTTTATAAAGGAAATAATAGTCTTCTCCCTTAAAATTCACAAGCCTAAGAATTTATCCTAGAAGTGGAAGAAATACTAAAACTGTGCAAAATCCTTACAAGGATTTATGTATAAAGAATAGGCAAGCCCTTCTAGGTTACATCGGCATGCCTAAAAAAGGGGTACTTTTATTTCAGTAATAGAAGTCCAAACCTATGGCGTTGTTAATTTTGTAGTGGTTGCATAAAAATTGTAGTAATGTCGTGCAAATACATAATTTAAGATTAAACAAATTATAATTTAGCCTACTAGTTCGAAAAATTACAGACGGAGTCAACGTTTACTATTAATTACAATTTGGCCTATTACTCTGTTAGGAAATCTCAGTTAATGTTAATTGAGAGAGGGGCAAAATTGTTTTTTCTTATATTTTTAATTTTCTTTAAAAAAAATAAAACTCGCATCTTCTCTCTCTCTCTTCCCAGACCGTCTCTCTCTTCTACTTCTTCTTCCTTTCATTCTTCTTTTTCTTTTTCTCTTCTCTTCTCCTTCTTCTCTCCTTCTTCTCTTCTCCTTATTCTTCTTTTTCTTCGAACCCAGGTTCATCTGCTCTTTACCTTCTTCTTCGTCTTCTCTTCCTCGTTCTCTCTCTCTAATCTTCTTCTTTTCTTTCTTTCTTCTTCTTCTTTTTTCTCTTCTCTTCTCTCTTCTTCTCTTCTTCTTCTTCATCTTCTTCTTCTTAATCTGGGTTCAAATCTAACCCAGATTTCATCTGGGTTCATTCGAAACGAACCCAGATGAGATCTAGAAACGAACCTAGATTTCATTTGGATTCAAACCCAGATGAGATCTGGGTTTGTTTCAAACGAATCTGGGTTCGTTTTAGAACCCAGATCATCTGGGTTGATTTGATGATTATATGTTCATTTTTTTGTTTGATTTTGTTTGGTTAGTTTTTGGTTTGATTTTCAGGTAAGTTAATGATGATTTTTAGGGGATTTATGGTGATGGGTAGATGATTTTTGAGGTTGATGATTGGTGATGGTTTGATATGATTTTTTAGGTTGATAATGTTTTTAGTGGATTTTTGGTGATAGATTTGTTGTTGATAATGTTGATGATGATTTATTGGTGATATTTAGATGGGGAAGAAGAAGAAGAAGTGGATCAGCAGTTGAAGTTTTTTTTCATTTTTTTTTTTTTTTTTTTTTGTTTTTGGGTTATGAGAGATCCAATCTGGCGATGGATAGTGGAGATCCAATCTAGAGATTGATTTTTTTTTTTTTTATTTTTTTTTCTAATTAAATGAAAATTTTAATTGTTTTTAAAATTTTTTGAAAAATTATTAAATGGTGAAGGCATTTTGGTCTTTTTGTCTGTCAATGGTTAATTCTAACCGAATTTTCTAACGATAATAGGCTAAATTGTAATTTACAGCAAACTTTGATTCCATCTGCAATTAGTTTTAAACTAGTAGGCTAAATTGTAATTTACTCTTTAAGATTTTATCTTCTTACTTTTTAAAATTATTACTATATTAAATAGAAGAAATTCACAATCATTGAGTTAGGATTAATTCCAACCAGCTCCTAATGCATAATTCAGTATGTTAACTATTAAACAACTTGTTAGAAACCTAGACAGCCAATTAGAAATTTCACGAAATCCCATGGTCTTTGTGGATGCCTTAAAGCCGAGAACATATACAAACGTGTATGTGAGACTTGTTTAAATCTGGATTAGTGAATGCAAATAAATTAAAAATAAAAATAAATTAGAACAAAGCATGACAAAAAAAAAAAAAAAAATCAAATCAATACATATTATTATTACTATGTGATCATAATCATTTTTTTTTTTTTTTAGTTCCTGGAATAATCATTTTCTATTTTTATTTTCGGAAATTTACATTTCATACATGAATCACCATGTTAATAACTCAAAACAGAAATTTAAAACAATATTTCTTAAACGTTGTCATTGAAAAGTAAATATATTAATTTGAAAATATTGTATTGTACTCCAAAAATTTGAATATGTTTATGTCGTTTTTATCTTTATCGAAATGTATTCTTCTCAAACCTCATGGTACAAGACTGCAATATACCTGATTCTTAATTTAGGTAAAGCAATATTTTCTAATTTACACTCACAAAATAAAAAACAAAATAATAATAATAATAATAAATAAGTTCAATCATGCAAAGCTCAACAAGTTAGATGAGGCTTTAATGTTTCTAATTCCATTCATGTATGCAGTTTTTGAGCAATGGAAGCTTTCATGTGACCATTATCCTAAAAATTGGGCTATCTTTTCTGATTTAAACAGTTATATTTTTTCCAATATCAAAGAAAAATATACATATTAATATATATAACATGAACTATTTTTATGCATTACATAATGGATTAAATACATTGATTATATACTTATAACCCATGCAAATTATGCAACGAAAAGAAATGAAATGAGTGTGGAATTGATGTTAGAATTAGTAATGCATGATCATACATTTGTCTCCTTTTTTTCTCATTTCAATTTTGTTTTAAAAAAAAAAATCATATAAAAGCTACAGTGTTAATTTTTTTCAATCATAATTATAAAACGTTACATGTAAAATATTTATCATTTTGCATTCCTTTCCTTACAGAAAATAATGTGGAGTTGTGCTAAGTCATTTTACCACCTTTATTGAACATTAATTTTATTTTCTAAACAATATAAAAATCATTTTTATATATTTTATTATTTTTTATTTTGAATACTACTTTCATCGATATTTAGTTATTTACTGGTTTAAGATTTATTAAATTATTCGTTTGCAATTGTTTATACCATATTAGGGTTTTTTTATTTTTTTATTTTTTTTTAAGGGCTACTCACATCTTGTAAGGATGAGAGTCGAACTCTTATACGAGAAAAATTAAAATGAGTTTTTTTTTTTTTTTGAATAGTTAAAATGAGTTTTCTGAAACTTTGACTAAAAATCAATTAATCAGAGGACTAAAACAAATTTAATAAATTGGAGGGTTATCAACAAAATATATTTTACAATTTTTGTATTTACTATTAACTATTCCTTGTTCTTGCTGATCAAGGAATAGTTAACGGCTCTATATATACATTTATTACAAAACTAGGGTTTCTTAAACAAAAAAAAAAAAAAAAATCAAAATTCTAGTGAAAACAATAATAGTGAAGACGGTGAAGATGAAGAGGAACAGGTACATGAAACTTTGAAAGAAAGCGTTGAAACTAAGAGATTACTTCACAGCGGATACTTGATTCGAAATGGGGACTATTATCCTAAAAAATGGACCATCTTTTCAGATTTAAATTGTTAATTTCCTCCATATATCAAAGAAGAAAAGTAAATACTAATATATAACATGAATTATTTTTGTGCATTTCATGATGGATTAAATACATTGATTATATACTTATGACCCATGCATACAAATTACGGAATGAAAAGAAATGAAATCAATGTGAAATTGATGCTAGAATTAGTAATGCATGATGATACATTTGTCCCCTATTTTTTCATTTCAATTTTGTTTTAAAAAATTTTTCGTCTAAAAGCTACATTTTTGCATTTTTTTCTTTTTCCAATCATAATTATAAAATGATACCTGTAAAATATGTATCATTTGCATCCCTTTTCTTATAGAAAATAATGTGGAAGTTGTGCGAAGTCATTTTGCCACCTTTATTGGACATTAATTTTACTTTTTTAAAAATATACAAATCACTTTTACATATTTTTAATATACTTTAATTAGGAATAATACTTTATCGCACCTATTTACTAGTTAATTTATGATTTATTAATTATTTGTATTCAATTGTATATACCATATAGTGAAAAATACGTAATAACTAATAATAACAAAAAGATATATGATGTCAAATTAATTGCTTTGAGTTGATAATGTTTTCAACAAAAACAAAAAAAACAAACAGTCGAAAGGAAAAGAAAATAAGTAAAAAAAAAAAAAAGGTCTAATTACATTCAAATTCAGTCCCTTTTAGTCTTTAATATTAACCTTACCCATCAATTGGAGCCTTTGGATTGATTGTAAGAGTGGTTATTGAAGCCAATCCAATGACTCCATTTGATAGGTAAGGTTAATAATTGATTAAGGGAGCTTAATCCTAAATAATATTCAATATTGTTTACTCTTTAGGCTGAAAAACCCAAAAAAAAAAATTCCTTTCTTTTGAAAGCTAATCTAATTCTAGTTTTAATCAAGAAAAGAAAAAACTAAATGAAGAAATAAAAACAAATGTAAAAACTAAAAAAGTAATTCAAGTTTTATCAAGAATATTTAAATAATAATAAAAATTAAATTAATTTGAGGAAGAGGCTTGGTAAGTTAGTGGTCTAATTGCATGATTCAGTATTTTTGTTTTCTTCTTGAAAAAAAAAAAAAAAGATACGTGAGAAATTGAAATTAATTTTTTGGAAGTTTTACTAAATTACAATTGATTAGGGGACTAAAAGCAATTTCAATAAATTGGAGGTCATTAAATAAAAATTTAAAATTCATTTTAAAATTTTTGTATTTAATAATAAACTATTCCTTGTTGATCAAGGAATACGCACGAAGCAGCTCTATATATATATATATACAAACTCGGATTTCTTAAAAAAAACTAATAAAAAATCAATTCAAGATGACGAAGACAATGGCTGTAAAGATGGTGAAGGCAAGGAGGAACGCGTACATGAAAGTTTGGAAGAAAGAGGTTGCTAGCTGTGAAACTAAGAGGTTCCTCGGTAAAGGGAGCTTTGGCTCCGTTTACTTGATTCGAAGAAAACCCTCCGAGACGGATACTTATCCAGCGGAGATGGCTGTGAAAACAGCAAAAGTGGCTGACTCCGTGTCTCTCAAGTTCGAGAAACAGGTTCTTTCGAAGCTGACAGCGAGTCCCTACGTGATAAGATGTTATGGAGATGAAGAGACTGAAGAAGACGTCAATGAATCTCCTCTGGTAATGCTGAGAGGGTTTATAATTTGTTTCTTGAATTCTGTAGCGGCGGAAGCTTGTTTGATCACATCAGGAATTCGGTGCATGGGTTGCTTCCATGCCAAGTTAGGTCTTATACTAGAGATATCGTTCGAGGGCTGGTGTACATTCACAGCCAGGGCATTGTTCACTGTGTATCAAGCCTAACATCCTGCTTGTTCCAAGAAACGACGATCCTGATGGGTTTATTGCAAGCTTGCAGATTTCGGGTTGGCCAAGAATCTGTTTCTTGAGGATGAAGAGAGTGCTTACGTGAGAGGGACTTGCCGGTACATGTCGCCGGAGTCGGTGAGGGACAAGCTGTTGACGTTCACGGCTGATATCTGGGCACTCGGGTGCGTGGTGGTGGAGATGATGAGCGGACAACCGGCGTGGGGTCTCGGTTTGGGTAAGGAGGAGCTTCTGACTCGCATTGGGTATAGTTCACAAGTGCCTGACATTCCATATAATGCTTCCGAGAATGCGAGGTCTTTCGTGAGTGAATGTTTCAATAGGTGTGAATTATCTAGATGGAGTGCTCAAGAGATGATTCGACACCCTTTTCTCTCGGAGATGAATTGATCAGCAATGTGCAAGCACAGTGTGTTTCTAGTTTGACATTCATTAATGGCAACACTTATTGCTGCCGTTGTTGGCAATATTTGTAGGTAGTAGATGTTAACAAACAGATTGTGGGTTAGGGTTATATGGTACCTGACTTCGATTTATATTTGATTATTTCATGATCATGAATCAAAGAACTGTAAATTTGATTTTCATGTGAATGGAATGCACTCTTAATATCTCTTAATCTTGCTTGTTTTATGATAATTTCTTAATATCTCTTAATCTTGCTTTCCTTCCCTGTTTGATAGACAAAACTTCTATAACTTTTTGTCATTGTTTGAGTGTTAGGAATTAACTTCCAGGTTGTTTATGTATGGTTTATGGCAATGATACAATAAGACCAACAAGTAAGGCAACAACAACCCATAGTGTTACATACCTCTTTATTAGGACTAAAATTAAAGGTATTTTCAATCTTTAACAAATAAAATATTTAATGTTTGTGTCTACTAATATATCATATGATTGATAGGTAACCATGTTTGGTTTTTGGTCATTATCCTAAGAAGGCAAGACAGATTTTTAGCTGTAATTGTTTTTTTAGTACTTTACTAGCAAAGGATTTCTTTAAATGTTAATATAATATCTAAACATTTTTACCTCTGTTAATATAATTTTTAAGATATATATATATATTGGGATGATTCTCTATTGATAAAATATAGGCTGTTTCAATTTAGTAATAAGACCATCTAATTAGAATTAATTTGCTCATTTTCAATTTTCATATTTCTGTTTTTTTTTTTTTTTTGAAGAATAATTTTTATATTTCTCTATAAAAATTATATTTTTAAAAACCCGACAAGGCAGGCAGCAGTTTGTGTTTGGTCCCCACTGGTTTTGTCTACGAAAACGAGAGAGAGCACAACATGATATCTAAACTGGTTTAATTTGCTCCTCAGCTTTAATTTTCATTATCTTGGACAAAACCCCACCAGGTATCACCTCCTCTACTACACTTCTGTATCTCAATTTCTCATATTTTGGTACTTGTAATGGTTTCTTTGAAGTTGGTGTCCCATTCACTGGACACAACCACTGATTCAAGGAAGCTTTACTTCACGCAAACCCGCCTCAGTTTGCCTCTATTTTTTCACTCACTAATTGTATTCATTTCACTAGGTCTTGTATAGTCACTTGTTTGGATAGAGTCCAAACACATTAATGTCTCTTCTTCTGAGACTGAATTGTATATGCAGTAATGATCCAACCCAATCAAATGACGACGATAATTTGGTAAAAGAAATCTGGGTAATGAGGCTTTCATGAACAAAAGTCGAATTTTTCGAGGAAAGTTAGGAAGAGAAGTTATGGTGAAAGGAAGGGGACCTAAAAGAGAATTGGGTTTGAATTTTAGTTTTGGGAAGAATTATAGTAAAGAAGAAAGGGAGTATTTTTTCGGAGATTGATGGTGAGTTGGATGTGGATATTCTGTTGTTGGGGCTCACTTGAGCTTGGAGCAATGTAATGCCATCTTGAAACGGCTTGAGAAGTGTAGTGATAGCAAAACGTTGAGATTTTTCGAGTGGATGAGGAGCAATGGGAAGTTGGAGAAGAATTTGAGTGCTTATAATTTGGTTCTTAGAGTGTTTGGTAGGAGAGAAGATTGGGATGCAGCTGAGAAAATAATCGGGAAGCGAGTGGTAATGCAGGTGGTGAGCTGAGTTTTCAGGTTTTCAATACTCTTATTTATGCGTGTAGTAAGCGTGGGCATGTGAAGTTGGGTGCGAAGTGGTTCCATATGATGCTCGAATGTTCAATTCGGCCAAATGTTGCCACCTTTGGGATGCTCATGGGGCTTTACCAGAAGGGTTGGAATGTTGAGGAGGCAGAATTTGCATTTTCCCGAATGAGAAGTTTGGAATTGTGTGTCAATCTGCCTACTCATCAATGATAACGATTTATACCCGTTTGAATAAATATGAAAAGGCGGAAGAGGTATTGGTTTGATGAGAGAAGATGAAGTGGATCTGAATTTGGAGAACTGGTTGGTTATGCTTAACACTTTTAGTCAGCAAGGCAAGTTAGAAGAGGCCTGAACTGGTACTGGGCTCAATGAGGGAAGCAGGTTTTCCTCCAAATATTGTTGCTTACAATACATTGATTACGGGGCATGGGAAGGCATCTAATATGGATGCTGCTCATCGCCTGTTCATGAGCATTCGAAGTGTTGGTTTAGAGCCAGATGAAACTACTTATCGCTCCATGATTGAAGGTTGGGGTAGAGCTGGCAATTATAGGGAGGCAGAATGGTATTATAGAAAACTCAAGCGGATAGGTTACGAGCCCAACTCATCCAACTTATTCACACTTATAATTGCAAGCCAAACATGGGGATGAGGAGGGTGCTGTTAGAATTCTTGATGATATGCTGAAGATGGGATGCCAATATGCCTCCGTCCTTGTACTCTTTTGCAAGCGCATGAGAGGGCTGGAAGAATTGACAGAGTGCCGGTAATATTAAAAGGGTCTGTTTATAAACATGTTTTAGTTAACCCAACTTCTTGCTCTATTCTGGTTATGGCCTATGTGAAACATGGGTTGGTGGATGATGCTATAAAAATCTTGACGGAAAAGGAGTGGAAAGATCCGTTTTTGAGGATAACCTGTATCATTTGTTGATTTGCTCATGCAAAGAGTCAGGTGATCTTGAGAATGCTGTTAAGATATTCTCTCAAATGCCTGATTCTGATGACAAGCCAAACTTGCATATCATGTGCACAATGATTGATACCTACAGTGCTATGGGCCTATTCGTTGAAGCAGAGAAACTTTATCTGAAGTTAAAATCTTCAGGAATTGGCTTGGACATGATTGCCTTCAGTGTTGTTGTAAGAATGTATGCCAAAGCTGGATCGCTGAAAGATGCTTGCTGTGTTCTAGAAAAGATAGAGAAGCAGGGAGAAATTGTTCCAGACATATATCTATACCGTGATATGCTCCGCATTTATCAACAATGTGGTATGCTGGATAAGTTACGAAGTCTGTACTACAAAATCTTGAAGAGTGGTATCACTTGGGATCAAGACTTGTACAACTGTGTCATAAAAAGCTGTGCTCGTGCCCTGCCGATTGATGAGATTTCTAGGATTTTTGATGAGATGTTTCAGCGTGGATTTTCTCCTGATAACATCACCTTCAATATCATGCTTGATGTTATGGAAAGCCAGGTGTTTTGGGAAGGTTAGGAAGTTGTTCCAGATGGCTAAAAAACTAGGTTTAGTGGATGTAATTTCTTACAATACAATCATTTCTGCCTATGGTCAAAATAAAGACATAAGCAATATGGTGTCAACTGTTAAGGAAATGCAATTTGATGGTTTTTCAGTTTCCCTTGAAGCTTACAATTGTATGTTGGATGCCTATGGGAAAGAGGGTCAAGTGGATAATTTTAAAAGCATCTTGCAGAGAATGAAGGAATCGAGTTGTGTTTCTGATCACTATACTTACAACATTAAGATCAATGTCTATGGAGAGCAAGGATGGATCAATGAAGTCGCTGGTGTGCTGAAAGAACTGAAACAATGTGGGCTTGGTCCTGATTTGTGCAGCTATAACACGTTGATAAAGGCATATGGAATTGCTGGCATGATCGAAGATGCTGTTGGTTTGGTCAAAGAAATGAGAGAGAATGGTATAGAACCTGATAAGATTACATACACCAATTTGATCACTGCACTGAAAAAGAATGACAAGTTTTTAGAGGCTATTAGTGGTCCTTGTGGATGAAACAGATGGGTGTCTAAATTACATAGAGCTGCTCGTTATGATCTTCTTGGTGCTTTGCCTTCTATGACTCTCCACAACTGAAAGAACTTGCACATTAAAAACTTCTCAGAAGTATCCAAATTTCACTTCTTTGGTATGATAACTGATATTCGTACAAGCTAATTTATTTTTCTGTTCATTATTCATGCCTTCTGTCAGGTTACCTCATAAATGAAGTTCTGTCATTCATTACAATTATGATTATGAAATGCTATACATAAATGATCTGAACAATAAAGCAAGTCGACAAGAATTTAGAGTTTAATTCTTTTGGTCTGTCCGACTTGAATTATATTTAACCGCATACATGCTTTCCTGGACCCTCATCTGACTTGTCCCATATAAATCTACTCTACTCAAAGTGCAGTTATTATATTACGTTGTTTAATGCAGAAGTTAAACATTGGTTAATGACACTTGCATGCTGCATAGACATATAGATGGCGGTATCTTGTGCTGTTGGCTCCTATATTTTGTACAGACATTGTGGAAATGTCTCATAATGGCTGAAGCTTTCTGACAGGATTTGAGAATGTTGCTGAATGGTAAGTTTTAAATCTGTTTAACCGATATGATTAAATTGCATTCTTCCATCTCTGAAAATACACACGACATGAAGTAGCAAAAAGCATTTATGCAGTCATTGCATTTTTGGGAGATTTATTGAAAAAAATCTTTTAAGAAAGCTGTCTGGTAAATGATTTTGAAACTGAACCAGATTCACCTTTGTTTTCTGGTAACTATCATCATTTGAATAGAACAACCATTCTTGTCTTGCATGTTGCAGTATGAAAATATGTATGGTATCAGATTGCTTTCAGTCTTGAATAATGTCCCATGTTTATAAAATTATTGTCTGCTTCACTGGCTAAATGATTTTGATAGTTCTCTACATTCAGGTGTGACTTCTGCTCTTGGATTCCAGTTGTGAAGGGATTCTGTACATCCCACAACTAAAATTTGCAGCTAGGAAACTTGGTGGTCAGAGGTGTTCAGTACTTAAAAAAGGAATCCCTACAGATGTCTCACTCACAGCAACATACAGGAAGTATAATTTCTCATTTGGAGTTTCCTGGAAACTAGACTGCTGCTTAGAACTCAAATGATTAGGCAGATGCACAGATGCCATCCTGCTCTGCTCTGGTTCAACCAGAGCTTTTAGCTTTTAGACAAGCATTATGTTTTGTGGCAAATGGTATTGCATTTCTGCTGAAACAATTCCATTTCTATTCTCAGCATATATTGATTTTAAAATGTCTTGTATAGTTGTGTATAGGCATTTTAGATGTACAAACACTGAAACTTACTTTTATTCTAATCGTTAAAGACTTATTTATTTCCAATAATATATTAACCTTCACTTGCTAGCCCCTGACCCTGCATTGCATAGTCGTATATGATACTTAACTAAAACAATCAAATTGTCCAGGATAAATTACAGTAATGTCTATGAAATTATAAAAATAAACCAGTAACTTAGAAAAATTATTCCCACGCTACAATTTTATGTTGTTTTCTTGGAACAGAAACAAGAATAAAAGAATAAGCTACACAAAATTTTCATTCTATTTTAATTATCTTGATCAAAGATGATACATAGTTTGCTATTACAAATGAGCAGATTACAGTTATGGGGACAACAGAGCTGCTAAATTATAAATTATAAAAAGAACATTATACTCTGTCGAGATATTTGATGATCATATCCTACAGCAAAAACTAAAAACTTTGCTGTGAGATTAAGCAGAATATCTACCTCAACTCTGGAAAAAGGTGCCCACTGTGATGAAAATTATGACAGTCATTCCATCTGTGCTTGAGTTTCTTCAAGAGTGTTTGAATAGGCCAGCTGGGTGGTCATTTTTTGGGCAACAAACAGCTGTTTCAAAGTCTATCTTAATCACCATCAGATGATGCTCCAGAGTCTTACCAAACCGTAGACTTGCCATAAACTGTAGGCATTACATTTTTGCACACCTACCTGACAGTCAGCCCATCAGAAAAGTTATGTTTCTATTCTGACCTCAACTTTCTGTACAATTCTGCATCGACTTTTCCTCACCCAAGCTGCCATAATCCTTTTGCAGCCAAGAAGTAATTGTGCTCCTGTATCTTTTAAGGTATATGATTCACTCTAGCTAGTATCTGGAGAATCAGTTGAAAAAGTATGGAGACTTGAGAACCTCTTTTAAGTCAAAGTTGCCTCTTTCGGGTAGAGGAGGAAATGTCAAAGTTGGATATGATGTTTGAAAACTCTCAAGCAACTGGCACAATCAAAATATACAAGGACAATGTCAATAAAATAAATGACCAAAAATAATTGCAAGTAATTCTAGGACAAGCCCAATCACCATTATAACAATATTCCAACTCCTCAATGTTCAAAAGTCGATGTAACCGAAGTAAAAATGAAATTCTGCAATGTCACAGGTTCATTGCTTAAAAGCCTCGCAGGATTTCTGTATGTCAACTAAGTTCTACACAGAAACAGGTATGAAACAACATAGCTTACCACTTTGTTAAAAGTTCAATTAACTTTCTCATGGTAAAGGACATGGTAGAAGAATCCCTAGGATACCATTACTGATAATGAAATCATTCTCCCTTTCACATGTTTCTACGCACCACAAATATACACTCTGGATGCGCTCTTTCTAATATAAAGAAACCACGTCAAGTAACTTACACTTTCGAGTACTGGCATGTCATAAAGCTCCACAAATTTCTCCCGAAGTATCTGATTCATCTGGTCTATATCGCATGCATGTGTCCAGAAGGAGTCGTGAACCCCTGTAAACATCTTTGTTAGACAAGGTATGGGAAAAATACTTTTTTGAACATTCAGCTCCCAAAATCCTCTCACAACAGGCATACAAAGAAAGATTTAAGCATCAATATCTTGAAGCTCCAAGAATTATCTTACTGCTCAACTTGTTACCTATTAATGTTACTTTAATCCTGATTTTTAAATTAATACTATACCACATGACAGGATCAAGGTCATGATAGGATCAAGGTATCATAGCCTTAAAGCACATTCATGTGCAGGCTAAAATAGCATAATAATTTAAATGTTCCTATGTACATAACTGGAGAACCATGAAACAATGGGTAATCAGTTAAACAATTAATATTTCTTATTGTTGTATAAAAGGTCTTGATACCAAAATACTCTCACACTAGTGTTCATACATGAGAGATAGGAGGATAGGACTGGTATCAAAAACAAGTCAACAACACACGAGGAGTGACAAGGAATGAGAAGAATACTTTTTCTTTAATGTCTCTTTTTAAATATATTCATGAGAAAGTTTCAAAATATATATTCATGAGAAGTTTTAAACGAAGTCAATCTGCTTGTTCCCAATTAATTGAATAGAAGACAGTACTCTCTACAGCGTACTAGAAAACAAACCTGCAAAATGTAAGCCAGCATCTCTGCAGGCAATAGCAGTCATCATCATGTGAGAGCCATCCAATGAGTGCACAAAATTCGGAGGAAATGCAGTTCTCTGCTTCCTAGCCTCTACCTGGAGAATTGCCATAAGACTCAGGTTTTTGGGAGACCACAAAAAAACCTAGAGCAAACAGGATCTTAATGCTAGCCCATAATATATGCTTACCGAGTCACCTTCCCGCTGCAAGGCCAAAACTTGGAGAGATGTTCTTATCTGCAAATCACAGGCTGAGTTCAGTGAACATATGATCGCAGAAATATTAAACAGATTGTATGTTGAGAGAGTATATCTTTGGGTCAGGTTGTAGTTTATCAACCTCCAAGAAATTTCAATGTCCATACATGATAAACATTACATGCAAATATAAACAAGGGCATTCTACATTTTGAAGACTCCTTAAAAGATTCCAAGTACAATGGCCTTCTATAATACAGAGCTGACTACTCACTGACCTTGAATTCATTACTTAAAGATCAATCACAGATAATTATGGGGAAAAATAAATACATTTTGCCACACACATGATTCCATGAGGAGGTGATAACTTAACTTTCAAGCCTGACGGAAGCTGACTCTCCAGCAACATAGACTTTAAAAGCGACATCACCAACTATTCAGTGTTTCGACGAGAGGAATTCTACCCCAATGCATAGAACTTGAATCTAAATACTTAATTTACAAAAATGTCTACCAACAACCCCTCATATATGAAAATTTGTCATCAACATTGTTTAACAATACCCTCTGCCACCACCATAGAATGCAAAACATATGCATTCTTTTGCAAAGATAGTAATTCTATCTACCAGAAGGTGAATAATCACATCAATGGTGAAACCAGTCTAAATATTACTCCATTGGAAATTACAGAGGCACAGTTTTCAAATGATAGTATGCAAATAAACTATTAACGACAAAGTTAAAACTCACAAGATGCCGTTCACTTTTGCAGTAGGGTTGCACCACAGGAAGACCTAGGGGAGTGGTCCACCGAACAGGTTGAATTTTCCAAAGCGATAACCTGCACAAGTTTCATAATCAAATCATATTACCACAAACACAAAGTGCTACAAAAGGACCATAAACAGGTCAATATAATTTGATTCCATAATAAGATAGAGAATCTTCAAATAATAACATACGTGTGCCTTAAAGAGAGAGCAATCCAAGTACACAATAAGAATACAAGACAGCATATCAGAAATTAATACCTTTGCACAATCACCTAGCCAACCCATTATGCCACGAGCAGCTTGGAAAATCTCTCCAAGGGCAGTCAATGTTACCTGCATAAAAGATAATTTAAACTTGAGGATGCATCCATGTTTGAATTAATAAATAGAGTTCATTAAGCTCTAGCCCCTAAGTATATGAATTAATACATAATAACTTCAAATAAATCATCTGTTATGAAAATCCAAACCAAGGCACTAACCAAATAATCTCTACACCAGAAAAGCCTAGAAACATAATGTTGAGCACACATTTTGTTATAATTATAACCCTGAACTTTAGGTTTATTAGTTCTTTTTCTTATGAATTGAGTTGACGCAGCTATTTATTTTAACTATTTTTTATTTACAAGAAAACAAACGTACATTAAGGGAAATGGAATACACAAAAAGGTGTTCAGTCAGCAGGAAGGTAATTAACCCCCTACCACATAAGAAGGCAGCCAAATTGAAACTCATTGCCACTAACTGCTAGCTTTCTTCTGCTTTCATCGGTCCACTAGGCCTCAATTCTCATTGCAAGAGCTGTGATTCAAATTGGTATGTTTACACATGTACAACTTCTCAAATTAATACAACTGCCTAGTTAAAGGCCAGTTTGGCGTAGCTTCCAAAAGCTGGCTTTTAGCTTTTGCAAGGTAAAAGGTAGCTTGTGGGAGTGTTTGTGTGCACTCCCAGAAATAGCTTCTGGCTTTTAAAAACTCTTCCATCAAAAGCCAAGTTTAGTAGCTTCTTCAAGAAGAGCTTTCTACAAAACAAGGGAAGCTATTTTGCCATTTTAATACATTTTTCATAGACAATTTTATCCTTTTCTCCACCAATAATAAATCCAAAATTTCACCCATATCTTTTTCTTTTCTTCTTTCTCTGCCAACCAAGATTAAACCCAAATTTCATGGATTTTCTCCATCCAAATTCCAACCACATCTCAACCAAATCATACAAGAGAATGAAAAATACAAACGAGAAAACTCAAAGTCATATACATATTATTTATTTAACTATTAATAAAAATGATCAAACAAAAGATTAAAGTAGTAGAGAAAAGATTGGAGATAGAATTGCTTAGACATGAGAGACAGAGGTTAGAGAAAGAAAGAAAAAGAAAGAGAACAAGGAGAAGATGAAGATCTTTTGAGAAGAAAAGAAAACAGGAAAAAATATATATATATAGGTTCGGGAGAATGGAGAGGCGACTGGAGAGGAGACCAGAGATGTGTATTTGGGTATTAGGTGATAAGATTTTAGGGTTAATCTATATATATATAAAAATATATATATATTTACAGATAGAACTTTTATGGTCAGCGTCTCCTAACTTTTAGAACAAAAAAACTTCGACTTTACTTCTCTTCTTCTACTGACAGAAGTCAAAAGTAAAAGTCATTTCAAACAAGGCCTAAATTTATCTTCTTCATGTAAAGTCATGTTAGACATATTTTGCTTCATTTGTTGACAATTTCTAATCAATATTAAAATTGCACTTTGCCTCTCCTTCATCAATACACCATTTTATTGAAAAGGAATTAATTTCAAATTTTAATCATTTCTAGGTAAATTATCTTAATTAAATAAAAATCATTGAAGAAAACAATTAATAAACCTAAAATTGAGGATTATAATTGTGGCAAAATATGCCCTCTTAACACATAATGCAAATCTCAACTGTCTACTCTATTTTCCTAACAAAGAATAAAGTTTTCATTTATTCCGGAATAAAGTCTGCCCAATTAACAATGTTTTGAAAGGCAAGAGATGCCGCCTCACCGCCTTGGTGGCTTCGGCGCCTTAAGGCGTCCAGTTTAGGCGAAAATGGTGAACAGAACCGCCTTGGATGCCTTGAGGCGGGCGAAGGGCAAAAAGGTAATTTCAACAATTTTTTTTTCCCCTTTAAAAAGCCTAACTCACTTCACAATCGGGCGGCCGACCTCTCTCTTCTATTTTTGTGCGGTTTTCATGCTTTTCTCTCATTTTGGTGTGATTTTCTCTTCAAATCCCCTCCATCCATCACTAAAATCCTCCTCTTAAGTCACTAAAAGCCTCCCAACTCGGGCTCTCTCAAGATTCAATGCCGGCAGCCAGCTCTCTCGAGTCTCAAGTAAGTTTCTTTCAACTTCTTTCGACCTTAAACTTGTTATACAATGGGTTTGTACAATGGGTCTTGGTTAAAATGCTGAATTTCAGCTTGTATGCTATATATTTTTGCATGTTTACTTGTAAGTTTGTTGTTGAATGCATTTTACATTTCATTTTCTATATTAGGATATATTGCTGTTTTGGTTGTTATATATGTGTTAAAGACAGTTACATATCAATGGTACTGCATATTGTTGTTTGTTGTTTATTGTTTTGACAATTTTGTATATTGTTGTTTATTGTTTATTTGTAACTTGTAAATTGTTTTTGTACACGATTTGTTGTAGATTTTGTGTGAAATGTCGAACCGGAAAGATCCGGCTTGGAAGTATGGGATTAAGGCTGAATTGGATGCATTTAGTTGTTAAAGACAGTTTGTTGTTGCATGCATTTTACTTTTCATTTTGTATATGAGGATATATTGCTGTTTTGGCTGTTATATATGTGTTAAGATAGTGACATATAAATGGTTTTGTATATTGTTGTTTGTTGTTTATTGTTTTGGCAGTTTTGTATATTGTTGTTTGCTGTTTACTTGTAACTTGTAAGTTGTTTTTATACACGATTTGTTGTAGATTTTGTGTGAAATGTCGAACCGGAAAGATCCGGCTTGGAAGTATGGGATTGAGGTTGAATTGGATGCACAGAAGCCATACAAGTATGTCCGTTGCATTTTTTGTGACAAAATAACCACAGGGGGAATGTTTAGGTTGAAAGCGCACCTTACGGGTATTCATGGGAATGCTACCCCATGTGAAATGGTTACCTCGGAAGCTCGAGATAAAATTAAGAAGCACATGGCCAAAACTAGAGATGCCAAAAAGCAATCTCAATTGGAACAGGAAGAAAGACTTGATAGCTCTATCAACTTCAGCACCCCTCGTTTATCTACAGGAGGTTCAAACACTGGTTTTGTGACCCAAAGAGGAATCGAGGGGCCAATGGATAGGTTTTTGAGTGAGGGGAGAGAGGATGATGGGCAGTTAGAGGGACAGAGACCATTTATAGGAGATGAAACAGAGGCACGTTATCAAACATGTATGGACATTAGTAGGTTTTTCTTTGAGAATGGGATTGCATTTAATGTTGCCCAGAATCCTTTGTTCATTTATATGTGTCGATCAATTGGCAATTATGGACATGATTTAAAACCCCCTACACTACATGAGATGTGCACTAAGTTATTGAACGACGAAATAGCCAACACAGTGACTATTGTTGATGACATAAAGAAAACATGGCCACAGATAGAGGTGTCAATATTGTCGGATGTTTGGAAAGATATAAGAGGAAGGCAATTGGTGAACTTCCTTGTGAACAATCCATATGGTACAATTTTTTAAAATCAGTCAATGTAAGTGATGTGGTGAAATATGCAAATTTGATGTTTAACCTACTAGATGATGTAGTTGAAGAAGTTGGTGAAGATCTTATTGTTCAAGTAATGACGGATAATGCATCCAACTATAAAAAAGCAGATGACATGTTGATGGCAAAGAGAAAACGCCTATGGTGGACGCTCTGTGCTGCTCATTACATTGACTTAATGCTTGAGAAAATTGAAAAACTTCCTTAACACAAACGTGCCTTGTTAAAAGCAAGGAAGGTTAGTAATTTCATCGATAATCATGGGTGGGTATTGGCCTTGATGAGGAGCCATACGAACAAAGAGTTGGTTCGTCATACTGCTACAAGATTTGCGATTGCATACTTAACTTTACAAAGTATATCAATCTAAGGAAGCCATTGGAGACAATGTTCAGTTCAAAAGAGTGGCAGGAGACTACTTGGAGTAACAAATCAAAGGGAAAAGCAATAAGTGACATCAAATTCAGGGATAAGAGCTTCTGAGGTAGTATAACTTATGCATTGAAGACAACTAAGCCCATTGTGAATGTGTTGAGGATGGTAGATTCTGAAAAGATGCCTGCAATGGGATTCATTTATGATGGCATTGATAAAGCCAAGGAGGAAATAGCTAGAAACTTTGAAGGTGATTTAGGGGCTTACAAGGAGATTTGGGACATTATTGATAAGAAATGGGAGTTTCAGTTGCACCGCCATTTATATGCAGTTGCCTACTTTTGAATCCTCAAATTCATTATAGTGAAAATCGTTCCGAATATCCAGAGATTAAGAAAGGGTTTGTTATATGTGTGAAGAAACTTATTGCCAATGAGGAGGAGGAGGACAAAATTAAGGCTCATGTTCAAATGGATGTGTATGACCAAAAACAAGGGATGTTTGGATATTTATTGGCAAAGAGTACTGTGTACAAACGTAACCCTGGTATGTGAAGTTCTCATAATTCTTGATTTCTTTATGAAAGTTGTAGTATTCTCCTAATTCCTAAATGATTATTTGCAGCTGAATAGTGGCATGCATTTGGAGCCGAGACCCCTGAACTTACATCTTTTGCTGTGAGGATTTTGAGTCTCACTTGCTCGTCCTCCGATTGTGAAAGGAATTGGAGTGCATTTAATATAGTATAGCTTTCTAGATTAATATATATATACACATATACACTAATTTAATATATACTAAATTAAGTTTTCCTTAATGCTCAACATTTGTGTAGATTCATACAAAGAAGAGAAATCAATTGCATGCCAAGAAATTGAATGATTTGGTGTTTGTCATTTACGATAAAAGATTACAACATAGGTACTTGGAAGAAACAAACACTAAAAACTGATGAGAATCCGTTGGTTGTTAATGATAAGGTGCCTTTTTATGATGAATGGATGAATGATGAATCCTTAAGAGTTGACATGAGTCAACCGAGTGGCAGCAAGCAATTAAGGAGAAAGAGAAAAGGAAGTACTAGTAAGTTATTCTCTAACTAAACATAGTAAATTCTATTTAGAGTTAATGATATGAGAGTCACTAAATTTTTATTATATATTATTTGTTAGACAAAAGGAAGAATATACAACTAGAGGCTGAAGAATCCGAGTGGGAGGAGGATGAGACTAGTGATGAGGATGGTGACACAAGAATCAAATATGAAGATGATTCTTTGGAGGATGACACACCAGATGAAGATAAAACCTTACCTCCAGATTCAACTTTACGTTTTGATCCAAATTTTAGCCCACTAGATTCAAATAATTCTTTATTTGATACTAGTGGTCGTTAGGATGATATGAATTATTTGATATTTTGTATGTTAGGAGTTATATGGATGATTTTGTGTGTTAAGATGATATGGATGATCCACATTTTGGTTGTGTTGTTGCTATTTTGTTTGATATTTATGTTTTTAACATTAGTTTACACTATGTTTTAATATGTTATGGATGATTTTGTATGTTAGGGGTTTTTTTTAATTTTTTTTTTAATTTTTTTGTTTATTTGGAGTCGAGGCGGTCGCCTCAATCGCCTCAAGGCGACTACCTTGCCTCGTTGAGGCTCTACCGCCTCACCTTGTCTTTCGTATTTCAAAACATTGCCAATTAACAACTCAAAGGTCACAATAAGGATGCTATTGCTTACTTTAGCAGCATAGCAAGCTGCAGCAAACAGTTGTCTATCATCTGTAATAACACCCTTATCCTCCAATCTTCTTTTTATTTGCTCACGTGCCCCCACAAAAGTGACACCATATACTGAGGTCATCACAGTCTGTTTCACCAATTTCCGATCTACCTGGAACATTCCAAAATTTTGGATAGTCATTTAGAGAAGTTAAAACAAATACCACAGCTAGCACTTTGAAGGACAGACCTGATCAATTAAAATCTTGGCCAATGCCGCATGTGGATTTTTACTAGGATCCTTGTTGCTATCCCTCTCCATGATATCATGAACCCTGTCCAACAGAAAGTCACTCTCAGTTTCATGTCACATCAATGTACAAGAAGATAGTAATTAATTAGAAAATAAAATGCCAAAACAGAAGAATCTACATATGGAACATAAGAAGTTGGTTTGAAATAGAAAAATCAAGAACTACTTGGTAGAATAAAAAGAATGGGAATAAGAAATGTGTAGACAGCACGTAATAGGGTTAAAAAGATAAAAATTTTCAAGCTTCCAGAACGCGGTTATCTTGTTGGTTGCACACCTCCCGAAATGAAACTCTTTACACCTGGAGTTTATGAATACTCTTTTCTTTTCATTATTTGCTTTATTTAATAAATTTTGAAATTTGTTTCTTATTTTCCGAATTACATTTAAATTTTAGTTTGTTGAATTACTACCTATCCATGTCTGACTACAAAATATGATTAAGCAGTGTATGTCATGTTTCTCTGATTAACTGTTCCACTGTGCAACTTATGGATTGTTTTCCCCTTTTGTTTTCCCCAATTGTTTGAAGAATATGGTCCTAGAAAGAGCTCAAGGGAAAAATAGATTATAAGTAGATCCAGAGAACTTGATTTATGGCTACACTGACTTGAGATGACAGATGTTATTTTATTCCATTGTTCTTCCTCTTCATGTTCAACATCTTTCATCATTTTCAATCATGAACCACATGAGATACCAATGATTGAATTGTAAGCTCATAAGGTATATCATACCTCACAGCTATTTCTGAGTAAACATCAGCTGGTTTCTCTCTGGTTACTAAGTTAACTGCAGCTGCTTCTAACTGAGAAAGCAAAATGAGTTCTTAAATAAATTCCTTCTCCCATCAAGTTAAAAAAGAGGAAGACAAGCAAAATTGAAAAATCAGATCATTTAGCTTCGGAGATATAATATATATGCACACAACAAACTTACACTGTCTCTTCCCAAGGCTGCATAATGTTGTAGGCCATTGCATGAACCATCCTTCCTTACACAAAGAGAGAAAAAACAAAGGCACTCAGTTAGAATTAGAAAAATTGAAAGGAAAAACATACAGAAAAACTAAGTTTTTTAAGAAAAGGAAAAGCACTGGAACTACTTTGAAAGGTAAAAAGGTAAGGTATAAGTTTCTGATGCATGCAAGGAAACCAATTAATAGCACCCAATATAAGGCAGTGAAACAAACTAAGGTGCGAGTACGAAAATTAGCATATCTGAACATGTGACGACAAATTGCAAAACATAATCTACTCAAGCTTGCACATCTGTAAAACACAGAAATGCGGCAGATGTGAGAATTCCACTATGGAACCTTGTCAGAGGTTCACATGCCCTACAGTCAATCTAATTGGATGATCTACAATAACGTATAATTTTGAGAAGCAGAAAGATCTAAAATTTCTTAACTATATGAACTAAGCAAAGGAAGTACTAACTAATGTATAGTTTCCAATCAGAAAAATTGACTTATTTCCAACCACAAGAATTGCATTCATCCTTAGATGTTCATTGGGTACTATCCCTGCAAGAGCAGGGACAAGCTTATAGGTTTCTCAACAAGGTTTTCCCTTAGTTACTCAAAGACTCTGAATGAAGCATTTACCTGATGGACTGGCAAGTGAGAGATGACAGTATATGGTGATGAGCTCTTTAATGCTTCTGACAAATTAATACAAGCAGCTAAGCACTGAAAAGGATCTTCAGCTGATAACCACCATCGGCTTCCATAAATAGGATTTTCTGCTGAATCAAATATATCATCCAAATGATTATCCACAAATGCCAAACGCCCGTCATGTGATAGCTTTTCAACACCGCCTGAATACAGGTTTGCTAAATGTATTTTCAGCCAACTTAACCCTGACTTCCCTAATGGACGTCCTTCAGCAAATTCAAGAACTCCTCGACAGATATCGGAACTTAGATGATTTAGATGTGAATGCATCGGGTATGCGCGTCCTCGGAAATCAAGATTGTGAGGATAGTAAAAACCTTCCTCATCTTTCATTCTCCGAGCCACCTGTTTCAAGATGAGTTAATACAATATCCATGTTGACAAAGTTAAACCTTAAAGAGATCATAAACACTAATTATAAAGCCAGAATTTAAGACACCCAGCAAATAGCATTAAAATTTTTGATAGCTTAAACTTATTGTTCTTCCCTAAAGCCAACACAAAGTGCATATATCCCAACATCTAACCAGCATCAAATTAAAGTGGAAGTCACAGATTCATGTACCTGCGATGGACACAGCACAAGACTAAGCAGGAAAGGATTACACTGACTTAAAGACTGGACTCATTATCATCTCATTTCTACAAGGAAGTCCTTGGATTACTAAATGTTGAAAAGTACTGTGATAGAAATATCTAATAATCTCAGAAGGATGGAAATTTACCGAAAGCTTAAGTTCAGTATCACATCGTTGAGAATGCCTCTCTAGGTTAGTTTTCTTTGCCTTTCTCACACTCCATCTCCACTTCTGAACTTCCGTCAAATCCTCAGAGTGGGGCTGCTCTGGTATGGGAATCTAAAAGTCAAAGAAGCAAGAGTTCAGGCAAATTCAAGTAATAGTAAAATACAAGAAAAGTTTATATTCCAAGCAATTAAAAATCCCCATCAATTTTATCAAAAAAAAAAAAAAAAATCCCCACCAATAGCGGGTCCTGAACTGATCAGCAAGGAATACAAGCAAAAAGGAAATTGATTGACTGATCCCTTAGCTTAAGGGTTCAAAAGAATTGGTGGGATGGGAAAAGGCCTAATATTTAAATTTGTTAAAACATAAATTGAATAACCCTTTTCTTTTTGCACCATTTCTGATAATCTAGTGATATGGCAGACATTCAGGGGAAACTTTTACATAAATTTTTTTTTGTTGAAACAACGTTGATTTTGAACAATTATATCAAATGAGAAGGACCTTTCAAGTTCAGATTGCTAGGTGGCGGCAACAAGCATGAGTTAACACCTGCAATCTAGCTGTTGTCTATTAAGTATGACTCTATTATAGATTTATAGTAACAAACCAGAACATGAATAGCTTCTTTACAAGAAAAATTTATATCTGAGATGAAAATTTGCTACGTGCTTACATCCTCACGATCAACTAAGCCTGCAATATTGCCCCCACTAGCCCAAATGCTCTCCAGCACAGTAAGTACTCTTTTATTCACCCTCCATTTGGTGCTTCCAAGTGTATCCAGGGCCTGGTCATATGTACGTCCAGGAAAAGAAAAATAACATCAAACTTTATTTAAAGTGTGTCAGAAACAATTAATGAGTTCAAATAGCACTAGAAATTAGATCAAGAACAATGGAGAGAACTAACTAATATCATGCTTTCATTGAAAAGGGAAAAGAGGGCAGATATTAACTAAGAATCCACTTGTCATAATTTAGGAGAAAAATAAAAGCTAAATATTCATAGAAGCCAAAATCTGAAATGTTAGCCAACTAAGGAAGGTCTTATTAAAAATTAACTAATACAAAACAACTATATTAATCCCCACCCACCACCACCCCCCCTCCCTCTGTGCTGCCAACCCATGCCTTATTCAAATCATTGTTAAATATTTTATCATCAATCCTTACGTATATTAAACAAGTCCATTGAAAAATATTGATAAGTGTAAGAAGAGAACAATTACTGCACAAATTTAACATACAGCCTGAGCATAAAAAGTTAGCCTTCTGTGTTGTCTGCTGACCTAATCGATATTATTCTGTTGCAACATATTAATTTCTAACATGGTATCATAATTAGATTTATCTAGTGGGCTTGATACAATTGAAGATTTTTAAAAACTCAGCCAAAACGAAACTTAAAATCTCAACTCGGTCAAAACAGCCAAAAAGCCAACTCAAAGTCTCAACTCAACTGAAGAAGCAACTCAGAGTTCAGCCACAAAAAAGAAATGACAAAGACGATCACAAAATCAAACCCACAAACGGGTGAGAGAGAGTGTTAGAAATCATGTGTGACAAGAACATCCCATATTGGAAAAACATAAGAAAAAATGGCTCACACACAAAGTAGACCTGCAGTCTACTAAGCTAGCTTTTTGGTTTGCACATTAATTAAATATTAACTCATTCCCAAATATTAATTTCTCGCAAGTAATACAGGAAGATGATACCAAACTCTAACTAGCAAAATTTGAATAAACTTAAACCAAAAATATAATTATTCTCCCACAACCATAAGCGTTAAAATTCGAACTGAGGCACTGTCTTGACGTGTGCCTCAGCGCCTCAACCACCTGGCGGCTGGAGCACCCTGAGGCGGGCACCTCAGCCCTCTTGAAGCACAAGGCCACGTCAACACCAAGTCACCTTGACTTGGTGTTGAGGTGGTATAAGGCGGCCACTGCAAAAAACTTATTTTTTCCAAAATAAACCCGTTTGTTTTTTTTTTTTTTTTTTTTTTGGGGTGCAGACAGGAAGTCTGCACTTTCTATCCCAAAAAGTGCTGACTTTCATCGTCCAAACCCTAAAACTATTTTCCAATCTCCATTGAACCCTCTAAACTCAAATGATAGTTTGTTCGATATTTAGTGGCCATCATTAGGATGATATTCTTGTTGATTATATTTTAGTTGTTGGGATATATGTGTTTTTGATATTGACTATAACTCATTTATAAGTACTACTGATAATTTTCTACTTCAGTACATATATATATATATATAATTTTTTGAATTTTATTTATTATTATTTTCTTTTTTTATCAATTTTGAGTTAATGTGCCCACCTCGAGTTGCCCACTTCGCCTCACCAGGGCTTGACTGCCTCACACTGCTTCTACTTTGCAAAACTATGCTTATAACAAGTCATTCACATATACTTATTACAGATTACATCTTTTTCCCTTTTTCATCGGCTAGCTCAGAAGAAGCTAACTATGATTAGAAAAATACTTGAAATAAGAGTTTAGTGCATCCGAAACAAATTATTACTAGCTACGCTACACAACAGTTTTGGCCCTGTATGATAACTAGAGGAAACAATATGAAAATAAGTAAGAAAAGAAGCTTCAATAGTTCTTTACCTCAAATACTTTCTTCATAGATTCTCTATTAACAGTCTTAAGTGCATCTTGCTGCTTCCTAGATCCATGAGTACGCATGACATAAGAAGGTAAGAATAGGTACCCACCCTTGTCATACCTGCAAGAAATCCAACCTTGTTTAGAATAAAATTTCAAAGATAATTAAAATAGATGCGGTAGCTACTGCAGTTCATGATCAAATTTCTATAGATCATACCCTTGCCATTTTTTTGGTGGTATCAACATTGGCACATAAGGAATTAACATATGCTTTGCCTGCATAAAAAGAAGCATCATATTAGTTAAATATCGAAGATCAACAAAAAATAGGTAATCTAATACTTCCATTAAATAATAGAAATTAATACAGGTTTGCATTACTCCATTATTAGCATAAATTAAATGCTTTGACTACAAGTAGTCAAAATCTGGCATAAGAACTGGGACAAAAATAATTTACATTTGAAATACAAAAAGGATAAGTTATTAAAAATTGAATTTAAATATTAGTTGGTAAGCTAATCGACTTTTGCATGAATTAAGAACATAACCAGAATCAAAGCATGTTGAATCCAAACTCAATATATGCAGAACAAACATATAACATCATCATAAAAGGATAAGGCTTAACTCACAGATCTGTCAAGCCCTGCAAGCACTAGTGGATCACATTCTATAACCCCATATTTCTTCGAAATTTTTTGCCTGCAGAACCCACAAGATGATTCAGACTAACAATAAAAAGAAAGAAATTATACAGAATAATAGCATCACCAATAATCCCCATGAAACCTCCCCATATAGGTATGTATATCAACCCAATAAAGCACTCAATTCAAACAAGTAGACAAGTTAACCAACTATCAAATGTGGCATCTTGCATATACATAAACAAGGAAGGCTTATTCCAACCCATAAATTGACCAATTATCAAGGTATCTATACCATGAAGAAAAATTACTGATAAAAAGTAAATAAAATCTCACCCCGGATGCTTCATTATAATTTTAAATCTATGCCTAAACGCAGGCCGAACATCAGGTGGACTTTCCCCTGCCTGGTCAGCTGGATGTTGTACATAAGCTGATTCCACTAATAGCTCTACCAGACGACTTCCCAGCTGCAGATACACATCAACAGGAGAACAAAAAAAAAAAAAAAAGAGAATCAAAACCCAAACATGATAAATCTTCCACGAAAAGAGAACGGTCAACTGATAATTTCAATAAAGAAAACATGAGACAAGCCACAAACCACAAACCTTAGCCTGTGTATCTCGGCCCCAAGGGACATACTCTTCGTTTTTTAACAGCTTCTGCACCTCCATAAGCCTCTTACTTCTGATCATCCCATTAAGTCGTTTCCTTAGTATCTCCTTCTCCTTACTCAAAACCTCTTCACTATCACTTGCAATCTTCTTTCTCTTGTAATTCTTAGTTTTCTCCAAGAAACCATGTATCCTAACCTAAAATCAATATAAATCAAAAACTACACCAATGTTCACATCACAAACATACTTGTACTGTCTGTATACAAACCTCACATACTCTAACATAAAGTCCACAAACCTCTACTCATAAAAACAACAACATGAAAACTCTCACCTCCTGCTCAATGGCCATGCCAATATGCACGGCGGCCTGGACAACCTGAACACACCCATCTTCATTTCCCGCCATGACCAGTCCCATCATCTTATGCATGACAATGACGGCCATCTTATCCGCAGGCAACAGTTCAATGTGGGGCGCATAGGCCGCCCTCTGCTTCTTCTTCTTGGCCCTCTGCAGCTTCTGCTCCATAGCTATGGCCTCTCTCAAGGGCTCAAACCACCCCAAGAACAGCCCCTTTATGTGGGGCAGATTGGGAGCCAGCCTCTTTTCGATCATTGTGGCTTCCAGCTGTTTGTATTCATCGACCATTCTCTCCCAGGCCTCCGTCTCCTCCCTCACTTGCCTCCTCCTCAGCAAATTGTACTTCCTCCTATCCATCTCTCTGCCCTCCACCTTCAACTTGGCTTCTTGCTGCTTGATTCTACCATACAGACCCTTCAAAAATATAGCAGAAATCCAAGGAGGGTCCTGAATAAAAACCCTCCTCCTTGGCTCCAAGCACGCAAGCTGTCGACTTTCGCTTCTGGGCACCACTGAATCCACCGAATCATCGAAATTGTCCACTGCCTGGTCGACAAGCCGGTGGCTTTCGGTTGTGGGTAGGAGCCAATTCGTCGAATTCTCGCCGTGGAGGGAGTCGCGTAGCGGGTGGAGCTGAATTGGGTTAGAAGTGGGAGTGGTTTGGAGATTGAGAGGGAAAGAAGAATGAAAGGAGAAGGAGGAGGAGGAGGTGGGTTTGGAGTTGAAGAAGAAGTAGAGGGTTGTTCTGGTAGTGGAGGTGGTTGTGGTGGTCCATGTTGGTGGGTATTGCAAATGAGAGCCGTGGTGGCTCAAGCAGGAGGAGGAAGCCAGCTTTTGCTTTGTTTGGGTGGAGAATGGATATCAGGCTGTGTGACAGAGAGAGAGCAAGAATGTGAAGAAGAAAAAGAGTCAAATTGAAACCTCTCTAAAACCTCTATCCCCTTCTTCCTCCCTCTCTAGATTGCTTGTTTTTCCAGATATTTTTGCTCTCGGGATAATCCTATTTTTACCCCAATAAGTCGACTTAATAGTTGAAATCCACCGTTAATATAAAAAATCCTTAAATACTCCCTTCCATTTGATTAAATAAACAAAATATTCTTTAAAATTTAAGAAAATATTTAAAAAAATTATTTATAATTTTTAAAAAATATATATTCAAAAAATCCATTCATATTTTCCATTAGTATTATTTTCATTTACCCTTTTAATAATTAACAAATCATTATTCTTTTTCTTGATAATTTAAAAAAATAAAAAATCCTCCTGATTTATTATTAACTCAAGTTTAAAAAAAGAGGTAAAAATATATTTTCTAAATTAATAGGGATAAAATGACGATTTTTTAATCATCAAAGGGAAAAATAAAAATAACTCTTTTCATTATTTGCATGTCAAAATTACAGAATGAGTAAAATTGGATTTTTACAAACTATAGAAGGTAATTAATATATCAAACAATAGAAGGAAAATTGGAATTATCTCCTTGCTCTCTCTGTGTATATACAATGAAAATTCATTTTAAATATAAATTTATCTTTCAATAAATTTATTAAAAAGATTTTATAATTTTAAACGTGGACATTATATACTAAAATTTGTCTTAACTTTCTAAGTGCTAAAGGGAGAAAACAAAATTATAGTAGAATATCAAAATAAGAGAAATGAATTAAGATAATTATTAAACAATTGTCAATATCAAATTCAAAAATTTAAGCTACTTAATAAGATCTTTAAAAATAAATTTGTGATTAATAAATACATAATAGTTTGGCGTATACATACAAATTATAAAGAGTGCCAATATCATCACTTTATAGAAATGTTTATACCTAACATTAACTAGGGGAATAGGCAATTATTAGTCACAAGTATGATATATATTCATAGAAAATTTAGAAATTAAGGAACAATCCGTGTTTAATAATATAATAATATCGCATTTTTAATGTGCATACATTTTTAGTTACGTAATTGTGTGGCATGCTTACTATGATAAATCCACCCAAATATATCTCTAATCCAGGCTAGAAGTCAATTTCAAAGTCTTAACTTGTACCATAATACCTAAAATTCTAATGTTGTTTTTGATATGTCATAGTGGATTGGATTGAATAAACTTGATTAGTTCGAACTTTATGAGATTAAATTGGATATAATATTATTTTATGTTTGGCATGCCATAAAATTGGATTGAAAATAAATTTGATAAAATTGAAATAAATTATCATATGAATTAAAAAATTATAAAATAAAAATAAAAATATATTTAAAAAATGATTATACTCACTTGTTAAAATTATAAAATTATAATATTTTAATTAAATTAAAATTATTAGTATTATTAAATTAAAGTTTATAAATTATCATACATTTTTATATTTTTTAATGTTTGAATAATTTATATTACACTAATTAAAAATAAAAAAAAATGAAAAAGTAACTCACAAAGGTGGGTTATGTTGAGACCAATCATCAACATGGTTTTAAGAGACCCACAATCAATCCTATTATATCATTAAGAGTGTCCATATTTCCAATCTTAAAAAACTGTATAAACTATTTAAAAAGAAAAAAAAAAGTGTATAAACAACCCAAATAAGTAAATTTATGAAAATCTGATATTACCTTAAATAAAATTACTAAAATATCAAAATGGTTAAATAGTTTGTAAGTAAATCCACAAATTATTAATCCAAAATTTCAAGTATGAAAACCTTTTAAGTTTTTTAAACCCTAATTTCTCTTTTAAATACTAATTTCAATTACCGTACTTTTTAATAAATAATTGGTTATAAAGAATGAAAAATGAATCGAAATCATTAGATGAAGCTAATTGCAAAAAGGTAAGTTTTAAATCAATTCTTATTATTTTTATTAAAAGAACATAATCATCGGGTACTTCACTCCAAATAGGTCATGAACTTAGATCTATTGAATGATAAAAATTGCTCTTAGATCCAATCAAAACAATTTTGCCTCTATCCCACCCTCTAAAGTGGCAGAGAAGGGCTCTTTAGAGTTTTTAATTTTCTTTCTACATGACAGGGTAAAGAAATAGGAGAATATGGTTTATTCATTGTATCGATAGAAGTTTAGATAGCTCGGAGAAAAAGAACCTTCTATTACTTTAAAAAACGTCTAATATATTTATTCTTTTTCTCTTACTAAAATCTGAATAGTGGGCACCTTCTATTTGCAGAGCTTTATTTACTTTGACGTTCTGCCACTTCCTTTGATGAAAAGTCCAAATATACAATACACTTCTATTTTTTAATATTTGGATGAAGTCAAATTGTAATTTGAATAAAACTCTCTTGAACACTTCAAAATTGAAGTTTTCAAAATTATTTTGTTTATACATCAATAAGGAGTCTGTAAAATATATATATATATATATTATATAACAAAATTAGTATACGTGGGTGTACTTACAAAAATATAATACAAAAAATTGAAGGAGGGATGTTTTGGTATCAAACGAGGTTTGTTTACAAATTACAGATTTTTAAAATTTTTAATGGAATAAGGGGTCTACATAGAAGTTTTGGGGGGTGTCAATATTGCCACACTATCATCAAAAACTTGACTAGTGTAACCAATCTAATGTTGAATCCAATAGCAATATGGATGCAAGTGCTACTACTCAAATGCACGGAGGTTGAAGCCACAACCAATTGTGTCGTTAAGAAAAGACTTTATCTTATATTTAGACGAACCTTTACTTTTTGGATGAATAAAATTTTTTTAAAGAAATAATGTTTTGTATTGAAAATAATCTAAAAAGTTGTTTGATATATATATATATCCCGAAAGATTTTTGTTGATTTTCATTAGAAAAAGTTATCATTTTTTTTATTTGTTTTCCATTCTTTTTCAAAAGAAGAAAACTGTTTTAAGTTGTAAATCTCCAGAAAAAAAAAAATTACTAATTTATATTTTGTCTTTCTTCATAATTTATTTGGGAATAATTTTATCGTACAAAATTTCTTAGAAAAATGAGTATTTAAATCTTTTTTTTTTAGTAGCAATAACGTCACCCTCATGATAATTAGAAATTGAACATTATGTGAAATATTGTTGGGTAGATAAGTGGCACTATAGTTCTTTTTTTGCCCCTACCATTTGCATCATTGAAATTTTCAAAATATTATTTCTTATTATTTAAATTTGCAAATTATTACAAAAGAGTACAAATGTAAGTTTGAAATAAATTACTAGAAATGCAAAACATAACAATAATAAATTCCACAGTAACACGGAAAAAAATATAAATTGAAACCATTTGAAATATCAATAAAGTTTAGAGATGAAAGATGAATCTTTAACAATTTCTGCTCAAACAAGTATGCAGAGATGAACTTATGTTTACAACATTTTAACAAAGAATTTATTAGAATTTTAACTTAGAATGGAAAAGAAATTAATAAATCATAATAAATTAAATAAAACATTTTAATGCTTTTTTAAAAAAGCTCGAAAAGATTAATTGAAAATTAAAGTTTAATATTTAAACTATTCGTAGGAAATGTAAAACAAATTTTTAATTATTTAAAAGCTCTACCGGATGATATTTAAATGACATAAAAAAAATAAATAAAAAGTCTTTAAAAGTCAAAACAGTGACGAACCTAGAATTCCATGCTAGAAATAGCATTTTAATATAATAAAAATAATATTCATTTTTTTATTAAAACTAAATTTATAGTAAAATTCGTTTTTTCTTTTTTTAATTGGCAGTGATTGTCAGATGTTAGGACACTAAAGTATATATAATCAAAGGGAAACATATTTTACCATTAAAAGATTCTAGTTACAAAATAACATAAAAAATAGATAAATAGTAAATTTATAAAAAAAAAAATTACCGATTGACTAATATTACGGATAATGAAAACTCTTTAAATTTGTGTTTGATTTTTGTTTTGTTTTTTTTTTTTCCAATTATTATCAAATTTTCAATTTTAAATAGAGTAGTAAAATTGTAAAAAGAAATAACTAAAAACATGAGAAATGAAATTTAAATCTGATTATGGATTTAAAAAGTTTGCTTAAACATTTTTAATATATGGGTTTCAAAGTGTTGATAAATTTTCAGGCAGAAGAGATATTTATTTTTAGAAATGTAAATAAATACAGGTAATTTAATAAAAATATTAATAAAAACAAACTCACTTATATTGTGAAATTGTGAATAATTAGAGAAAATAAAGGTTAAAGAAAACAAAAGAAAATTGATAAGCTACAAAATAGGTGAAAAGTAAACACCAAATCAGAAAGAATGATTCACAAATTAAGAAAATTATATTTTCATTTGTACGAAATAACCAATTAGTTTCTTTTATATCATTTTAGTTTTAAAAAAAAAAAAATTAGAAAAAATCATGAGGGATATGTGCTTCTTCTGGTCCAACACTGGTCCGTCAATGGTAGAGAGGCTTTCCCAAATGTGTACACAAATAATTACTAAATTCATTTCAATTATCTTTCAACAAACAAAATTCATTTCAATTGATTTATTATTATTATTATTATTTTTTAAAGATTCATTTCAATTGAAATTGGATAGTATCAGGCCAACTTTTCTGGTCCATCATATTGGGCTCTACAGCCCAAGGTTTCACAGGCCAGTTCCAGTATAGACATATGAGACCTTACAACAAGTAGAGAGCGATCGATGGGCAATTATTGGTTTGCTTAGTTTTACTTTAAATCGAATCGAGCTTTAAATTATTTGGTTTTTCAATAATAAAACCAAACCAAACCAAGTTTATTTGAGTAACTCAGCTTTCATGTATGTGTGTGTGCGTGTTTTTTTTTTTTTTTTTCATTATTCTGAAGAGAAAATTTTGATTTGATTCGAAGGAACAAAACCGATAGAAAATAAGTTCTAATAGTTAGAACCAAGATTACAAGATTTGAATCATTACCATAAAACTACATTATCAATATCTTCTATTTTGTATTTTATCTTATCTATATATGTTATTTAGAAATATAATATATAATCGAGTAAAAATTTAGAAATTATGGAAGATAATAACATGTTTAATAATTTAATTACAACACATTTTTAATGTACATATATTCGTGGTTAAATAGTTGTGTTAACACATTTTGACATTGACAGATCTCATCCAGTATATTTCTCACCCAATCTCGATGTCTATTCTAAAATCTGGAGTTGTACCCAAATAGCTGGACCTCGAGATGTTTACAGGACAACAAAAATCCTTTTGTGTTTGAGAAAACTTTAAAGAGAAAGATTGGTATAATTTTAGCTCTGGCTCTGTTTTCGCACCTCTGCATGATATATATTTTTTTGTGTGTTTTAATGCTACAATTTTATAATACTATTAGGTACTAAATTCAATTAATTAATTGATTAATCCAAGGTTTGGTATATAGAGTTAATTAGCAACCCCTTCTAGCTCAGGAAACCATGGTTTACAGGCCCAAAATACCATAAAATTACTTTTTGTTTTTTAAGATATCACCTACGGTGTAACCACTCGAATATAAGTTATTGTCAAATTGAATGAAGATGAAGACGCTATTAATGTAACAAAATTGTGAAGTATACCAGACATTAGATTCTAATGTTGATTTAAAATAATAAACTCGTCTTTATAAGAATTCATTTATATGTCTTCTCACTTTGGTCAATTCCCAATTGCCTAATTGTATTCGTCTAAAAATTATCAGACATTCACTAACTTCAAGCATAATGCAAAACGTTTATGAGATTAATTAACACAATAATATAATATATTTATAATATTACACGCCATATATATATATTGAAACTCAACATGATTTTTACGAAAGTTTAGAAACCACAATGTGTTTTGTTTCCGGATGCATGCATGGCTCGAGCCTGCATGAATGGTTCAAAAGTCAGTACTCATATAGGCTCGATCGAGCCCATACTTGCAGAAGCTAGTACTGGGCCACTGGCTAGCTGCTTGTGCCTGCTCATGTGCCTCTCACATATTACCAGCTTCTTACAACAAAATATGTGGTGTGATATTCATGTTGTACATCCTAAAATCGATTGGGCTTGTTTCGCTCTCTGCATCAGCTACAATATTGGAGAGTGAAGCTTAAAGTCAAAATCGTGACACTCTGTAAATAAATTGCAGGTTGAGTTGTTTGGTCAGTTCGCATGAGTCGAGCTCAGTCTGTGAACATCATCGTATGATTAAAAGAGTATTGGTATGCTCCACAAACATAAGAGATTTTCCAAATTACCTAAAAATTTTATGTGTATTTTACTTTTATTTGTGTTTTCTTTTCTTCATTTCCTTTATTTCGTCCTAACATACAATCCTTCAACAGGACCAACCCTATGTCCCAGATTGAAATAGTATATATATATATATATATATATATATGCCAATTCATTCTCATTGATTGGCAAAACTTTGATCTAGAGTACTACAACAAATCATGAAGGTAAACCGATCCTATTACTATTTAGTAGATTAATTTTATGAAATGTTTATAGAAAGTCATGTGCTCATTCCACAAACATTACTCGTAAGTAAATGCAATTTCTTTTTTTTTTTGGAAAAAAAAAGAAAATTATTTTAAAGCAACAGTCTAGGTAGCTTGACTAAGCTTGGCCTTAAAATATTTGTTGATTAATAAATAATGACCATTAATTGTATTAATTTGTTAGATTTCTCTACGTTTAACTCCATATTTATAACATTTTTATTTTAATTTATTGACGGATAAAATGCTTATATATATATTTCCCATTTATTCGTTAGATAAAGTTAATATTTAAATGTAAAGTTATATATAATCAAAATTTAATTCGTATAATCTATTTGATGTGATATCATGACAATTTATAAGAATTGTCATGCATATTTACTATAAAGAATAATTGTAGCAGTAAGAACATTACAGCAACATACCATTTGGCATGTCATAATATTTTTGGTTATTTTGCAAACTCATTGATTCAATGAAACGGGTACTTTATGTGTTTACAATAACTAATATGACATGAAAAACACAGGCTGCAAACCGACCCATAAAACCGCCCCAGTGCAGTCGTTCTACACTTCACTCATCATAATTATAAACTATACCTTATAAAGTGGATAAGTTTCAGATTAAAATAAAAGATATCTAATCACGATCATCATGATGCATGATCAAGAACAATCCTTTCTTAACCTTTTTGTTTAACCAATCACATATATTGGGATTTTGAATCTATTGGGAGAAGAGTCCTATCTAATTATTTACACACTAATACAAATACAAAAATAAAAAAAGGCAATATTACAAAGTATGATCCGAATCGTCACTTGGGCAGCAGTGTAGTTGGCTAAAGCATTGCTACCATCTATGGTCTTTTATAAGATCAAGGTTCAACATAACATCCTTCCACCCCTAAATTGGTGTTTCTCCCGTTTACGTATGGGGCATTTTTCCACCTATTTGTAGGTCACTCTCTTTCGAATAAGAGCCATTCTTTGGACTATGTTACCAGTGTCTGATCCCGCTTAGTATTGATTGTTCTCTAAGCCATCTTAAAAAAAAAAAGAAAAAGGGATCTGAACCCAGTGTTTAGCCCTCTTCTTTTTATTTGGGTGACTAGTTATTTCTGATTTGCTTTCGTTATCGGTATTAATTTTTGTAAAATATAATATATATCACACATATAGAGATTTTAAGAACTTGGGCAAAGACTTGAATGGCCCTCGTAGATCCTAGCTACTATAATGAGAATCTTCTATTCTTTGAGTTGGCTTAAAGAGAAAGATATATACATGGGTGCATGCACCATAACCTTTATACTTGTGAATTGTCCACCTTTAACCTCCATAACTTTTTCGCTTATATTATAATTATAATTATTTTCCAATGTGAGCATTTTTATATATGATCAATGTAGGTAGATTAAAATAGGTTATTTAAGAGATTGTGTTGCACAATAATCTAGATATGAAATATTTTAGGCCTATTAGCATTATTGATTACAATAATTGTAAATAGACAACCATGCATGTGTTGCCTAATTTCAATGTTACACACTATCCCCTTAATAATCAATTGTATTGTTTGCTTGCATAAGTTATCTTAATATAATGGAAAATACATTATCTCTTTCATATATATATATTTGAACTATTCTCTTTCATATCTAACTAATGAAGAAATTAGTAAACTTGTTAGGCGAAAGAAATCATGATCATCTTGGATCTGCTCACACTTCCCATAATCCATAATCAATTATTGTTTTAATAGATAACAATTATAATAATTAATTACAGATAAAGAATTCCCTAGTTATGTATATTGTTCTAAGATAATTTTAAAAAGATATTATTTTTTTGAAAAAATTTTTAAAAGATCTTAAAACACGTGAACTTTATTATTAATACACGGTTGAGATTTTTTTTTTTATGGTTTTTAATCCATTAATTAATAATTAGATGATAAACTCTTTTTCATCTAATTAATTTGACGGTTTTTATGGTTTGTAAATAAACTTAAGTATATATTTCGGCAAGATTTTTTTGGAATGTTTTTAAAGAACTGTTTTTTTTTTTTTAATTGTTGAAAAAATATCAAAAAATGCTCTTTGGAAGTTTTATGTTAAATTTTCCTTCTTTCAAAAATTATAAAAACTTACAAACACCCTTTCATATATTAATTACTTTAGAAATTTCAAATTATTTTTACTCTTATAGAAAGTATAACAGAATAATTTTTATAACATATATATTTCTAGTTGTAGCTTAAAATGCATTGACTTTTTTTTTTTCGTTTTTTCATTTTTCGTTTTTCATTAACCTTTTTTATTTTTTATCTTTATAAGGTCAACGGCCAAATATATCTATATTTAATATAGTCAACTAGCCACAAATTCCACGACACAATGTAAAAATCTGCCGGACATACACAGACATTTCAACTCTCTCTTTCGTAATTCTTTTCTACACTCTATATTGTGGATACTTGTTAATTATAAGTTAATTCCTACTTTGCATCTAAATAGAAGTTGACAAAACTCATCCTAACCCTAATCCTACTCAAGAACCCCAACCCTATTCTTTAGTGTAAAGAAGTCCTTCTAACCGGTATGTAGATGTTGATGTTGATATTAATGAGAACGCTCGCATTCATGTATAACAAAATGCGCATACGATGGTTTTCATTATTATTATTATTATTTTTGAAATAAAATGTGAATGATAGTTAAGTTGATAAAATCTGCCGTAAAAAAGTTAGCAATTGGTTAGCAACATTACAATAATTTATTATCATTCGATATGGTATCTATCAAAAAATCTTTAATTACAAACGATTAGAAAATTTTAAATGTTTTTCCCCCCTTTTTTTTTATCAAAACAAGTTTTTACACTTAATAATATTTGTATATGATATTTATAATTTATCCAATCTAAGCTTAATTCAACCTTGAATTCTTAACTATGTCCCTCAAATACACCCTCATGCAATTCAACACGAATACATTAAAAAAAAAAAAATCATGCATGTAGTAACATGTATCACATTTCATTTTATGTAATTTAATGCAAATGTTTTAAATTACGAAAACAATTTCATCATTAAACAATAATCGTGCCCGAAAACAAATTTATCCATAATTTTTATATGATTATAGGTAACCATTACCAAAGCTTTATTTTTATTTTTAAGCACACCATGTATCAATAATATCTTTCTTTTTCCCGTGTTAGTTGCAAGTTGCATGTTGAGGTTTCCTTAAACCTACAAGTGCAATGATACCCCATTCGAATCAATCAAGGTACTAATCTTCTTTAATTTTTAATTACCCAAAGCTAATGACATCACTCATCATTTGGCCGACAAGTGTACCAAAATCCAAGCACCCAGTTGCCACATTTTCATCCTAGACGTGCCCCCCCTCCTATTAACCTAAAGATTATCTTCCTGAACAACACATCCTCCACTAATTACATAATTTAATTAATTAATTAATTGAAGTACATGAACTATACAACAACCACCAAATAGAGTGTTAGGCCTAGAAGAGACGCTGACATGTACACCACTATTAGTATCTGCCTCCAACCATGCCTCTAACGTTCTGCTTACGTGTCGTCCCACGTGTGCACACTTGTTCGTTTTCGATTGGCCGAATTTGAGTCAAACATCACAGGCGCCAAACGTAGTTTCACTTCCTTCAACGGCAGTTAGGCACAGCCACCAGGGGGACACAATTTGCCTATTAGACATTAGTGTTTGATAGTTATTTATATCTTCTCAGAATGCATGTCACATGCCACCACTATTTGGCTAGTGTTTTCAAGTGTCGTGTTCAATTCTTTCTGCCTACAAAATTTGAAGAGAGAGTTAGACAATTCACAAATGGGTTCGTGTAAATTTGCTGTATTATGTTTCCTCTACTGGATGATGGTGGTGGTTGCTTTCGCGGATGAAAATCTTGATGGCATTGCCAATGATCGAGCTTCGTTGCTTTCTTTCATGGCGGGCATTGTTTCAGCCCCGAACAATGCGATTGAAGGGTGGAACTCATCTGGAGTTCACGTGTGCGAGTGGGGTGGCATAAAGTGCAACGACGCTAGAACCCGAGTTGTCGAATTAGACCTCAGTGGGAGGTCTCTACATGGAAGAATATCTCCTGCTCTCGCAAACCTTTCTGCTTTGATGGTTCTTGATTTGTCCAAGAACTTCTTTGAAGGCCAGATTCCAGGAGAGCTTGGAAACCTTGTTCAGCTAACACAAGTTAGCTTGTCCGGGAATTTTCTCCAAGGACAAATTCCTCAACAGTTGGGTTCTCTTCACAAACTGGAGTATCTTGACCTGGGACGCAACAAGCTTGTAGGAAATATACCTTCGACACTCTTCTGCAACGGTTCTTCTTCTTCTTTGATATACGTAGACCTCTCCAACAACTCTCTAAGCGGTGAAATTCCATTGAAGAGTGAGTGTGAGCTCAAGGAGTTGAGGTTCCTTCTCCTCTGGTCTAACAGGTTGGTGGGAGAGGTTCCTGCAGCTCTTTCCAACTCCTCCAAGCTCAAATGGCTTGATTTGGGGTCCAACATGTTAAGTGGGGAGCTGCCTTCCGTGATCATACGTAGAATGCCACAGTTAGAGTTCCTTTACTTGTCCGACAATGATTTTGTCAGCCATGATGACAACACAAACCTTGAACCTTTTTTCGCTTCTTTGGTGAATTCCTCCAACTTTCAAGAGCTAGAGTTGGCAGGAAACAATCTAGGTGGAGAGATTCCTTCTATTATTGGTGATCTCCCAACTAAACTTGTACAGATTTATCTTGATCAGAATCTTATTTATGGTTCAATTCCTCCTCAGATTTCTAGCCTTGTCAATCTCACGCTCTTGAACTTGTCTGGTAACTTTTTGAATGGGACCATCCCTCCTCAATTGTGTCAAATGACAAGACTGGAGAGGGTGTTTTTGTCAAACAATTCACTCTCTGGTGAGATTCCTTCAGCTCTTGGTGACATCCCACATCTTGGCCTTCTAGATTTGTCCAAAAACAAGCTCTCAGGTTCGATTCCGGATAGTTTTGCCAACCTTTCCCAGCTGAGAAGATTGTTGCTCTATGAAAACCAGCTCTCAGGAACTATACCACCAAGTTTAGGAAAATGTGTCAACTTGGAGATTCTAGATGTCTCTCACAACAAAATTTCAGGGATAATTCCTGCTGAAGTTTCCGGACTGAGGAGCCTGAAGCTGTACTTGAACTTATCTAGCAACTACTTGGATGGTCCTATACCATTAGAGCTGAGTAAAATGGACATGGTGCTAGCAATTGATCTGTCTTTAAACAATCTCTCTGGCACCATTCCGCAGCAGCTTGAAAGCTGCATTGCCCTGGAATCTCTCAATCTTTCTGGTAACAACTTGGAGGGCCCTCTTCCAGCTTCAATAGGACAGCTGCCTTACCTGAAAGCGATTGATGTTTCATCAAACAGATTGTTTGGACGAATACCACAAACATTTCAGGCCTCGCCAACTCTCAAGCAACTCAATTTCTCTTTCAACAAGTTCTCTGGGAACATATCAAACAATGGGGCCTTTTCATCTCTGACAATAGACTCTTTCCAGGGAAACAGTGGCCTTTGTGGGTCAATAGAAGGCATGTCAAACTGCAAAAGGAAACATATTTATCACTTGGTTCTTTTACCAATCCTGCTATCATTGTTTGCTACTCCTATATTGTGCATATTTAGGCTGAGGACAAAATTTACAAGGCAATTGGCAGTATTCAATGGAGGAGAAGACTTGGAAGATGAAGAGAAAGAAAAAGAAGAGCTCAAGTACCCAAGAGTTTCATATGGACAACTCATTCAAGCCACAGGTGGGTTCAGTCCTTCAAGCTTAATTGGTTCAGGCCGGTTCGGTCATGTCTACAAGGGTGTTCTACATGACAACACTAGAATTGCTGTCAAGGTTTTGGACTCAAAGACAGCTGGGGAATTTACAGGGAGCTTTAAAAGAGAATGTCAAGTTTTAAGGAGGACCAGGCACAGAAACTTGATCAGGATCATCACAAGCTGCAGCAGACCGGATTTTAAGGCTCTTGTCCTTCCTTTGATGACAAATGGGAGCCTGGAAAGGCATCTATATCCAAGCCATGGACTGGGCCAGGGCTTGGATTTGATTCAGTTGGTCAAAATATGCTCTGATGTAGCTGAAGGGGTGGCCTATTTGCACCACCACTCTCCTGTCAAAGTGGTGCACTGTGATCTTAAACCGAGCAACATTCTTCTTGATGAAGACATGACAGCTTTGGTTACTGATTTTGGAATAGCGAAACTGGTTAAAGGTGTTGATGAAGGTATTAATCCTGCCAATGATTCAATCTCCATTAGCTCCACAGATGGCTTGTTATGTGGATCTGTTGGCTACATAGCTCCAGGTTTGTGGTCATTCTCTGCTGCAGATGTTAGCACTTTATTTTCTTTTATATATCCGCTTTTAGTTATTGGATTGTCTAAGGGCTATCAGTAGGACATGTTATTTTGTTTTCTAGGGAAAAATAAAGCACAGAAGAGTGCACTATATATGTTTATTAATATTTATTTTGGATTTGATCTGTAATGCAGAGTATGGAGTGGGAAAACGTGCTTCGACTCAGGGTGATGTCTACAGTTTTGGGGTTCTTTTGTTAGAGATTGTGACAGGAAGACGACCCACAGATGTACTTTTTCAGGATGGTTCGAGCCTGCATGAATGGGTTAAACGCCAGTACCCGTATAGGCTGGAGCCCATAGTTGAACAAGCACTGGCTAGGTGTGCACCAACTCACTTGTCAACTTATAATAACAAGATATGGTGTGATGTTATCCTGGGGCTGATAGAGCTTGGTTTGTTGTGCACGCAATACAACCCTTCAACAAGGCCAAGCATGGTAGACGTAGCCCATGAAATGGGCCAGTTGAAGCAGTACCTCTCCGATCCGTCCTCGCTGATCGAAGAAGGTCCGACCAAGTATCATGATCTTATTTCGAATAGAAATATGGAGTAAATCCTTAAAGGAAGACTAGCCTTTTGAATTAGTTAGAAATATTTCATCTTAAGCAAGAGTTGAATGCTTTTTAAATTATCAAAAAAAGCAATAGAAGTAGCCACTTTAAGTAAATGTTAAGAAAGCTGATTTTGATAATTGATTGTACTATTATATTTGATTTGTTAGATTGTTTTTTGCACTTAAGTAATTTATAATACTGTTATATTATAATTGTAGTAGTAATTTATAGATCTAAAATGATTCAACATAGTTCATTGATAGGCCGTTGAATAAGTCACATTGGACGACTTGTCGATATAGAGTTTTGCCAACTTATTGGTTTGGATAAAATAATCCGAATCAATTTTTTTACTCACAACTCTTGGATTAGTTAAGAGTAGTTATTGAATAAACTTATTGCATAATCTTATCCAAACCAGTAAGTAGCTAAATCCCATAGTTATATATGAATGTATGTATAGTTTCATCAGAGGATATTTATAACTTCATTATTAGATAAATTTAATAATAATAAATGCATATATTAATGTAAAACTTTTTACAGCTGAGGTAAAGTGAACAGAAGACATATCTAAATGTCAAGCAAAAAAGATCTCCTTTTCACCACCCAAAAAGTTGCATAATCTTTTTATACATACAATATTGATTCCAACCAACCAAAGCAAGCCTTTGCATATTATCAATATTTTAATGATTTAATGGGGGGATTTGTAATCAAGCCTTGTAAGCTTGAAAGTTCAATCCAATCTCTTTCTGATTTACTTTAATCTCTCCTTTGGAGCTTAAAATATTAGCAATTTTGTTTGTGACAAGCAACACGAGTGATTCCATAGGCCAAATTGCAGCCAAGTCTCTTTTAGCCTACCACCGATAGAGAATTGACAACACTGGTCTAGCTTGTGGAGGCTGATAATTGCCCTTATATTTTAATAGAATTGGACTTCTGGGCTCACTTTTTTATGTCACTTATGACTTACCATACTACATAAAAAACAAAGTCTCCGGACCATGGTATTTGGTGGAGTAGGTCAAATTGTCCTGTGCTAAGCCAGGGCATGCAATAGGGGTGGGCCTGAATCACCCAACCAAGTCTGATCGATTCCAGGATCGTTTTTGAAATCTATTCGAACATATGAAGATTGTTTCATCTTTAAAATTCATCTATATAATGTATATAATCGGTGATTAAAAATACTTAACGAATAACTTATATTGACATAATATAAAAGTTTTAGAGGCTCGGAGATGCTGTTAATATATATATATTTTTGACATATTTTAAAAACATTATAACTAAATTTATCATCGTCGGACTCTTTCATTAGGACATTAAGATTCAGTCTGGAATTAAGATTTTTAAACACAGGAGGAACAACCGGTATAAAGTGAGAAAATTGCTCATAAATCAGGTAAAAATGTTGCAGTTTGAACCTTTAACTAGAGGCTTAAGAGGAGCCACATGATACGAACCCCGTATATAAAGATACGACACCCACAATCAAATTGAAACACAACCCCAATAAAGATTAAAACAGGTTTATAACGAAAACTTTGACCCATTGATTATGTCATTCAAGAACCAAAATTATAAAGAAATTTGACTCATTGAATATATGATAATCAAGAACCAAAATTATAACAAGAATGATATTGACGCCACTCCCAAGACATAGATGAGAAGGTGAGAGATAAGTCATGGTTTCGATCGCCACAAGCATAGCTTGATAAGATCACATGTTCAACAATGAACAAAAGAGAAACAAATCTCTCAATTACTTTATTCCATCCACCACTCTCCGAAAATTTAGGTTTAATAAGCCTTCTATAGACATACAATCCTAAACCTTATTGGAAACTAAATAAAATCTTATTTTTAATTGACTATGACTCTAACTTTGACTCTGACTCTGACTTTTACTTTGACTTTGACTTTTCCTAAACACACTCATATTAGGCTTTTTATTTAAATAAATGACTCAACCCTATAATTAAAAAACCTAATAAATTAAACTAATTTAAAACAATCCCATAATACAAATTAGCCCCAATTTACATCAAACAATTAAATAACAGTCCAATTGCATTATAATTGACACCTAAGCCTCAAGATTTCTTCAAGATTGATGTTCTTGGACTTGTTCTTGAACTTGAATAATATTGTGAAGCCTAATAACGTCCAATTGCATTCAATTAGAGTCCCAAAGCCTTCAAGATTAAGTCCAATTACCTCGTTGTCCAATTGTTTCATTGTCCTCCTTGATTGCTATCTTGGTTTCCATCACCACACCAATTCGTGGCAAAAACTACATGCAGAATACTTGAGAGACCATCCAAATTGATGAAGTTATTTATTTATTTATTGTGTCATTAGTTTCCTGTCTGGTAACATTCCAAATAGCCATATAACATGTTGTGTTCTTTCTTTTTCAGATCTTCTGCATGACAAGTGTAATTTAAGTTGATTTGATGAATGATGACCACAGGTGGCCTGTTCAATTGCCTCACGCATGTATGCGACACACTCCACCTCATAATGCGTGGTAAATTTAAATTAATACTTGGCATCACATAAGCATTTTCTAGAAAAGGAAACATTTCCATCACTTTGACGCAATCAAAATTTTAAAAATAATTTTTCTCTAATGAGTCAGTCTTCACATTGGCATTTTTTTAATGAAACTAGGAGATCTAAAATGACTAATTGGGTTAGATAGCTATGCAAATATCGGATTTTGGTTCGCAGCGGTTGCCGTGTTACAGGTGTACAAAGGACAATAAAACAGAGTTTGTCAAATGTCTAAGGAAAATTGGAATTCATTCAAAAACAGCTTTAATTTCATATGTTTTTTAGATTTTGGATTGAAGCAGAAGATGATGTTTTTACAATGGTTTTAAGAGCTATAAAAATTCAATAATTCTAGGATCCCAATTAGTGATATGGATTTATTTGATTGATATATGATAAATGTAAGTAATTTCTCCACACTATCATTTATATGTAATTATCTCATCGCAATTTGAGATTTAAATTAGAATTTGGATATTACTTATGAAAGTTACTTTGATTTGATTGATTTACGTTATACTTATAAGATAAATAGTTACAAGTAGATTTTTGATACTTTTACATGAATTTATCCCAAAAAACACAAAGGTTTAGAGATGAAACAAACTCCTACTACTAATTAAGACGAATTCAATTGTGTGGAAGAATTTTAACCTAGACACTCTTTGTTAAAATTAGTTTCCATGTCATGCTAAGGTTATAACTACACTAGACTTAAAAACTTGAACTTATCAGGATCCAAATAACATTATCTAAGCAATTCAACAATTTAACTAGCATATATGTACAAAAAATATTTCTGAGCATGGCAAATGCCCCAGTTAAGGTTAATACAGTACAGTCACCAAAAAGTACATAACTATGCTTTTCAAGGATGGCAAATTACGAGGAAGAGTGCAGTTGATAGTGTGGTGTAGTGACACCCACCCCTTGGTGTGGTATGGGGTGGCTTTTTTTGAGCTTTTAATCCAAGGTTCAAACTACAGTTTTTTCATCTAGATGATTTTTTCACTTCGTATGGACTATCCCTTCCATTTTTAAGGAGTCTTAATTTCGGACTGCGCTTCAATGTACTGATAGAAGGACCCGACATTAATGAATGTACTTGTAAGTATTTGTAATATGTCTAAAAAAAAACAAAAAAATCTTGAGTAAGAGCGGTTAAAGTAGAAGAGAGAACCAATTTGTTAATTTCTTGCTCATTCTCTCACATACAAAGTTCTAGCCAAAAAGAGTAAATTATTGGGAATAAGAACATTTTTTTTATAGGAAGGTTATGCATCTGAATCATACACAACTAAGTGTTTACAGATTCATATTAAATAATAATTTATCACATCAATAAGTCCTTTATACTCAATTTGTGTAAAAACTTCTACACAAGAAAGAAAACGACAAACAACGCCTAAAACAGTATTATATGACGATGTCTAGGCAAAAAAGTTTGATTTATACTAGTTATCTTCGTCAATTCTTTATTTTTGTTCTTAATTTTTTTATATTTAAGTAATTAAGTACTTATAAAAGAACATTTGAATGCTACTGGTCAGATATGTACATGTTAGCTTCAAGGCAGGTACAAATGATTACAGAACACAGTGATCATCCCACTGCGGTTCGAAAGAACCCAATGCACACTCTAGTGCATGAAAAAACAGGTGAGATAGGGTGATATGGTGCTTCAAGACAGCGACATCCACAAACTATGCTGCTTCAAAGTCTCTTTTTTCGTAAATAGTAGGTCAAACAAACTTGAGTGATTGAATTTGAAACAAAAATGTGAGACACAAGGGTTCTATTATGTCCCTGCAAGAAAATCATGGTGATTGATGGGAGTATAAGAGAAATGAAGAATCAAAAGAAGTGGGTTGAAGAACATAAAGCAAATCCTGAAGAATGCAAAGAAGATTTTCCATCAGGGGCTTCTACGCGAAAACGATAAAATTTGTTACAAATGAACGATTTTGTTTATAATAAATAAACTAATAAGTGAGTCTCAGGTATTTGCTTAAATTGAAAAACAATTTCATTTCTGGTAGGATTCGGATTTCTTTAATAAACTAGAACAATAAATTCTTCAAATTTATTTACAGTCAAAATTTAAAGGTACTTTTCTAAACTAACTATATGACATAGAAATTAGTGAAAACGTAAATTCTTGATATAAGTTATTAAGATGTAAGACATTATCAAAATATAGAAAAAATTAATAATAACAATCTTTGAAGCGAAGCACGAAATGGTTGAATTTGGAGTTTTTCGGAGAGCTTCGCATGGGCCTAAAGCTGCGTGATGAATGTAGAGCTCATTGTGACAAATCCATAGAACTTTTTGTTTTTTTTTTTTAATTTATTATTTTTTTAATGTAAGTCAGATTTTTTTTTTGTTTTTAGGAAAATCTTTAATGAGGGTCTATTGACTAAAAGGGTGTACACACAATAAGGGTATACCATCCTATAATAAGCGCAATTCCAAGTTCCAACATCATCTGGGCCTCCAACAGCCCTTTACAAGTGTTTGCATCATGTTTATGATATAAAGGAAAAAGTGGGAAATAACAAAAAAATTATGACCTCTCACTAAAAATGATCCTATTTTTAGAGTTTGCGCAATATCTTAGTGGTTAAAGACATTGTCACCTATGAGCTGTAACCTTGGTAAGGTTACGGGTTTTACACTGGCGCTCCACAAAAATTGTGAGCTTCTCCCCCACTTTATATGCAAGCAACTCCCCCACCTATGTGGATTATGCCCTCCCATATGGGAACTACTCCTCAGACTGCACCACTAATGTTCTAACCCACTTTGTCCCAGTTGTTCTCTAGGCAAGTATTAGTAATAGAAAAAAAATTGATTCATTGCCATATTTTTATGGGATAATCCTATTTTACCCTTGTAGTTTGACGTAACAAACAAAATCTATTACTAATTTGAAAAATCGCTGATAAGCTCTTATTATTTGATTAAATAAGCAAAATACCTTTTATAGTTTAAGGAAATATCCAGAAAATCTCTCATAGTTTAAAAAAATATCTAGAAAACCCCTTGGTTTTTTTTTTTTTCATCATTATACATGTCAGAATTACGGGAGAGGTAAAATAAAATTTCTATAAACTATAGGAGGATAATTACGAATTACATCAAACAATAGGAGGGAATTGAAATTATCCATATTTTTATTATTGTTGTCAACAAATGATATGAATGGACAAAAATATCTTTCATCATAATTTTTTTATTAAAATAACATTGATGAAATTCATAAGAACATAACATTGATTAAATCCCTAAATTCTCTTATCACACTTATGTTTTGTAATCATTGTACAATATATAACTTTTACAACTTTCAAAACTTGAGCAGGTTAATGCTGAAATTTATTAAAATAGACCAGAAATGTCATGCAAATCTAGCACAAAGATAAAGCACACACAACAACATTGATAAATAAATTGTGTATTTCATTATGAATTTACAATGTACAATATGAAACCTATTTATAGGTTAACAAACATATTACAAATGGTAACTAGAATCATATATTACAAATATAAAAACTAAATATGTCACAATAATGATGTGATATATATGGAAAGAATCGATATAGTAACAATAATATTGTGACATATATGCAAAGAATCGATATGGTAATAGCCCCCCGCAAACTCAATATGGTGAGATGGATGTGAGCTTGCGTTTGAAAACCAATTCATGAAAACATCTCAGATGATGAGCTTTGGCGAAGATATTAGCAGGTTGATTAGCAGAAGAGATCAAATAAATTTTAATAGTACCCTGATGAATAGGTTGCTAAACAAAATTACAATCAATTTCAATGTATATGGTACGTTAATGAAAGACATAATTGTGGGTAATTTGAATAGCACTATGATTATAACAACAAAAAGGAGCAGTTGTGGTGTGATGAACACCCATATTTGTAAGTAGCCAGCGCAACCAAACAAGTTCTTGAGTTAAGTAATAGTAGTGAGGGTCTGATATTCAATCTCAGTACTGGATTGAGTTATAAAAATCTATTTCTTACTACGCCGTAAAATGAGTGAATATGCAAGAAAGAAACAAAAACTAGTGGTAGATCGTCAATCGGTAGGATCACCAGCCTAATCAGTATCTAAATAAGCAAGTAACTCTAAATAGGAGTTAGCTAGAAAAATGAAGTTCATAAAACATCGTGCCCTTAAGATATCGTGGAAGATGAAGAACAGTAGCAAAATGAGTGGAATATGGAGCTGACATAAATTGACTGACAACATGCACAACATATGTAATATCTGATTGAGTCACGATCAAATAAATAAGACTATCAATAAGTTGTCGATAAAGAAGCAGGATCATTGAATAATGTGCCTTCAAAAAGCATTAGCTTAACATTGGCTTCCAAATGACTAGCACTAGTTTTACTATTAGTTAAATCAGCACGAGCAAGAAGATTCGAGTTAAATTTAGCTTATGAGAGATACTAACCATCAGAATAAAAAAAGATCTCAAGTAAAAAAAAATAACTGAGTGCTAAGATCTTTCATTTCAAAATGCTATTGGAGATAAGTTTTAAGTTCAAAGATGTTGGTAATATTATCACTTATAATAATTATGTCATCCACATAAAGAAACAAGAAAATAGAACTATGATCGGTCTTACGAAAAAATAATGCAGAATTATAAGAGCTGGAGACAAAATCAAATTGCATGGTGATGGAAAAGAATTTGGCAAACCAAACTCTAGAAGCTTGTTTTAGCCTATATAGCGCCCGATAAAGACGATAAACCTTGTGTGGAGGGTATGGATACCTTGGAGGGGGTTTCATGTATACCTCTTCAATAAGATCCCCATTAAGATACATTTTTCATGTTTATTTGAAATAAACAGGTATTTTTCACGTTTATTTTGAAAAAAGTTCCATCGTTTGATTGTAACGACCACTAGTAAGCCACAGACAGATGTAAGTCTAGCATTTGATACAAATGTCTCTTCATAACTAATTTTATATTTCTGAGTAAAACCTTTGGCCACGGTATGAGTTTTATGTTGCTCAATAGACCCATCTGACTTTGTTTTGATCTTATATATCCATTTGCATCAAATGATAAACTTATTAGGAGAAAGATTAATCATATCCTAGGTGTGAGTATTCTTAAGAGTTTATGATTCTTCAGCTGTAACTTGTTGTCAAATAGGGTTAGTGTTGGCCTCTTCATAAGATTAAGGCTATACAAAGAAACGATGGTAAAGAAACAATGAAAATCTCGAAGGGTTACAGGTAGTTCCCTTACCCAATCAGAATAGCAGGGAAGAGGATTTACAGATGAGATGGTGTTAGAGGACTCGAGTGCAGGATCGACAAGCTGGTTGGACTACTTAGGAATGAGTCAGATATCATTAAAAGCATCTGTTTGAGTCTCAGAATTACTTGAATAACTATCATTTGAGAACAAGGGAATAGTAGCATCTATAAAGAGCTTATTAGAAGAAGTATGTGATGTGTGAAACTTAAATATAGATGAAAACATCTTGTGTTCCCAAAAGACAACATGACTGGAGACACAAAGGTGATTTGAAATTGGATCTCAACAACGATAACCTTTATGTTCAATGTCATAACCCAAAAAACAATATAAATGAGCTTTAGACTCTAATTTATTTCGTTCATGAGAATGACGAAGAATGAAATAAGTGTTAGGGTTTGTGCCCTAAAAGCTTGTAATGGAGACACCTTATATAATAAAGATTATATAGGACTGGATCACGATAAAAAGGAATTTCTTATTAATATCCGTTAACAAAGAAATTCATATTTATTGATTAGATAATCATATATGGATTGATCTCAATCATGAGTGTTCTATAGGATTCCTATTTATTAAGTTATATCTTTTGATTTATATAGGCGAGACTGCTATATATTTACGGTTACTATGCTTCGTACTTTGGATATGTGATTTAATAAATGGTTGGAAATATTCTACACAATAGTGGAATCCATTCATTCTTGTGAGAAGTAGATGAGTAATTCCTTTAAGTATTGATTTAGGCTTTGAATAATAAAAACGCTCGACTTTCTATTTTTGAGTAAACAGAAAGATAAATTCATAAGTTGTTATGGATATATTGTTCATTAGAGAATCAATGATATTTACAAGAACAAGATATAATTAGAGAGATATAATGGACTTTATGGCCTAGCTCTAATTATGAACTACTTATGGAAGATCGAACCATATGTAATGATTAGATCGATGGACATTGGAGATTTCAGATTGTGTAAAACATCTGTAATTTTTAGACTGCAATCTTAGATTTTTAGTGGAGTAACTCTAAGGTTAATAATGATGAATTATTTAATTAAAGAGTTTTAATTAATAATTTCGATATTATTGAAGCTCAAAATTATAGGTCAATTTAGTTCCCTTTATAGCTTGTACTCACTGCAAGAAATGAGAAAAGAATAATATAATTAGAGCGTCCAATTATATATGTTACACGTGTAACACTATTACGTTCACATAATATTTAAATAATATTAATTATTTAAATGAATGATTATTTAATTAATAATTATGAGTTTATTAATTATTTATGTAAAGAGGATATGGGCTTAAATCCATTTGGTTACATAAAATAATTAATTATTTTATAACCATGAGATTTAAGAATTCAAAGTCAAATTAATATTGTAATTAATGACATATATTGTTTATTCATTAAATTAGAAAACTTCAAATTAATATTCTAATTGATGACATAAATTGTTCATTCATTGAATTAAAAAACTTCAAATTAATATTCTAATTAATGAACTATATTATTTCTTGTTGACTTAGAATTAATATTCTAATTAATGAAGCACATGGTTTCTTCATTAAATTAGAAAACTTTGAATTAATATTCTAATTGATGAAGTAAATTGTTTTTCCATTGAATTAGGAAACTTAATTTGAATTGAATTTCTAATTAATGACATAAGTTGTTTTGTCATTGAATTAGAAAATTTCTAATTGAATATTCTATTTAATGAGAAAAATTGTTTCCTTATTAAATGAGAAAATATAAAATTGATCAATATAAAAATGTTTTTTATATTAGGAATCAAAACTTAACTTGAATGAATTTTTTCTTGCTCTAGCCATTCAACACATAAAAGAAAACATCAAAACCCAAAAAGTTTAAGGTTGTCTAAAAACTGTCAAAGAAAGAAGAGGGTTAGTAGAATCCTCTTTTGGTTATTACTTTCACTGTTTTATTTTGTTGTAGGTATTCTTTTGAGAAAAGAAAAATGATCGCGATTCTTCAAGATTATGCCCATATAGAGTTTTTTGGTAAAGAGTCATAGCAAAGAAGATCAAATGGTGAAAAATTTGCGAATAAAAAAGGATCATTCAATTTTCATATAATGTAAGATTCGATTTTATTAATTTAGTTATTGAATTAATATTAATAGCATCGATCGGCAAGTTTTTTGCCTGGAAAAATTTTTTAAAATCCACATTTCTGCATTAATCTAAAATCGATTTTTTCCTTCAATAAGCACATACAAAAATTTTGAGATTTTGATAGTTTGGATAAGTATCATACAATCTTTCATGAGGAGTTTGATTATTAATGACAGAAGATGGAACACAATTGATGGTGTATACTGCTGTTAATGCAGTTTCTTCTTAAATTTTTTTATGACAAGAGGTAGATAAGAGAAGTGCATGAATTGTTTCAAGTATATGCCTATGTTTACGTTCAGTGCGTCCATTTCGTTGAGATATACCGAGACATGAACAATGACATATTAAGCCATTTGACTCAACAGATTAAGAAATGCAGCATGTTGATATTTTATGACATTATCAATATGTAAAATTTTAATTGATTTAGAGAATTGAGTCTTAATCATTCTAATGAAATCAAAATAAATTTTAGATAACTCAAGGCTATAATGCATGATATAAAGTCATGTATAACAAGAATAATCATCTACAAAGATAACAAAATACTTGGATCTCTCCATGGTAGTTATTGGTAAGGGGCCTTAAATATTATAATGAATTAAATCAAAAGATGCTTGCGAAATTGAATCATTACTATTAAAAGATAAAACATTTTGTTTGGACAATTGACAAAATAAACAATCAATATGATTGTCAGTTATCGATTCTAAATATCCACTAGATATTAAAGAATATAAATGATTGAAAGAAACATGCCTTAATTGAGAGTGCTAAAGACTCAATGGTAAAGATAAAGAGTTAGCAGCAGATTGATATAAAGAAAAGACCAATGACGATTGTTAAAGATGAATGAGCTCAAACAGGTGTCCAACTTTATGACCTATCTCATGAATTTGTTTCGTTTGTCGATCTTGCACATGACAATTAGAAGAAATAAAATGTAAATCAAAACCAAGTTCACATAATTAACCTATAATGATAAGATTTAAAATAAGTTCAAGAATAAAAAATATATTGTGTAAAGACAAATTATCTGTGGATATATGACCTACATGCTGAACTGGCATGGAAGATCCATTAGTTGTAAAAATGACAAGTAAAGATGAAGATGATGTTTGTACGGAAAAATGGTAGAATTTGAGGTCATGTAATTGCAACAAATAGAATTAAAATAATAAGAAGAAGTAACTGCTGACATGAAAGAAGAAGAAATAGAAAAATTATCAGATTTGCAAATAATTTGATAGAACATGGATTTAAGGTCATAAACAAAAAAGGAAGAGGAACCAGTGGTACTTTGTATGTTGTCAGCCATAGCTATAGAAAATTATTGATTATTCTTGAAATGCTTGAAAGAAACATCCTTGGATTTTAGTTAAAGACCATCTATTATCAAGATTTTAAGGATAATAATGATCGTAGTGTCCCGGTCTAATTTTGTGGCAATGTTTACAATATCCAATAGGGCAATGAAGAATACTATATCGTGGCAGCTTGTAATAATTACAAGAAAGTTTTTTGATGTCAAACGGTTTAAAACAAGTAGCAAGCACGGTGTTTGTATGAAAAGGTTACAATATGGCAAGATGAGTCTCTTCAAATATTAATTCAGAAATAGCCTACTTATGAGTAGGTAAGGATAAAGATAAAGGAAAGATGCACGAATGGACTCAAAAGTATCCGTGAGGGTGATGAGAAACTATATCAAGTGCTAGTGATCTTTATAAATATTGAATTTTTCAACATTAGCATTAATAGTCTAAGTGGGCTTAGAAAGTGTTAGTTGATCCTAGAGAATTTGCATCTTTAAGAAAAATAAAAAATAGACTGACTAGGTTTCTATCTTAATTGATGAAGATTACGTAATAAATGATATTATGAGCCTAGAGAGATTAAGCAATTTGAAAACGACCAAATTGAAGATTAATTGATTGAATCGAGGTGTTATGAATCCAAGTAATGATTTGATGATGTTTACTGTCCTAATCGTCAAGTCATTCCTTGTATTTTTCATTAGTCTCAACCTTAAGTTTCGTGGACTGTTTATTATCACCAGTAACGTACTGCCATAATTTCCTGCCTTTGAGAAAACCTGATATTACTCGAGCCCACAAAACATAATTTAGGTCATCTAAAATAATGCTGATAGGTTGAGGCATATCTAGCTTTTATGAATTATCCATCACAAGGAAATCAAAAGCACAAAATAAAGAAACCTAATAAAATCAATGTACATCAACAAGCCTAAGATGAAAAACAAGCCTTGAGTTTAAAGCTTAATCAAGAAAACTAATCAAAAAGCCCAAGCAAAAAGATATGTCTAATAAGAGAAATAATAATAATAATAGGCCCAACAAACTTGTACTATAAAGCCCAATAAGACACAAGCCTGAGAAATAATTTGAAGAACCCAATAATATACAAGCCAAACCAAAATGTCAGCGGAAATAGGACATGACTGACAGGATCCAATTCGAATCTTACCGTATTTACATTCGAAAGGCACTGCTTGAGACCCCAACGGAACCCTCTTAACCCTATTTAATGGGCTAAGAGAAACTCGCAGAACGAACCCTTAAAATCTTTTCTTACTTAGTAAAATTAGAATGGGTTAGATTTTTTTTTCTTTTTTTTTTTTATATAAAATTCGACAGCATAACAGCTGTGTTTTAACTTAACCAAAATAACTTGTAAGGAAAATAAACTTCCATATACTTTCATTTTCCAACCCAACTTCTTCCACAACCATACATTTCAATCATAAATTCATTTCGTAAAAATCAAAAGCATGAAATTGTAATTCAAATACTTTGTAACTTATGCAATGATTTAAAAACTAGGAATTTCATTGTCATAAATAAATTTGGACCACTCATATACAATTTAAAAAATATATACACATGATTCCTTTCAGATATAAAGTATGCAACATATTTATAAAGAAGCACTGTCGCGTCATTGCCCACTTACTCTTTTGGAGGAGCCCTTCCATCTCGGTCACCCACATCCGTTCCTGTTGAGGTTTTTGACATAAAAACAAAAATATTAGCTGGTAAAGCTCAATGAGTACAGATATTTCTTTTAACTTAAATTGTTTCATATTTTTTAAAATACCTCCTTCAAAATCTTTTCAAAATGCCTTTATATGTCTTAAAATGTTGCATAAATTTCAAAACTTATTTCATTGTAAAATGTGAGTGCTAAGTCCATAAAATACATAAGTGCATAAAATCTCATATCTAACTTATAAAACTATAAAACCCATAAGGGCATCAAAATATAGACAAAACTTATATATATATATATATATATAAACTTCATATAACTTAAAAATTATCAAGTATAAATTTTTCTTAACTTACAAGACATGCTTATGAAAATTATAAACGCATACGTACATAAAATTCGTATGAAACTTATAAATTGAATATAACGTGAACTTATATATGCTTAAAACTTCATAAATATATACTTCATTTAATTTAAAACTTAAAATAAATACAAATTTTATTTAAATCACTGAACATACGTATGTAAACTACAATGTATATATATTTAAAATTCATATAAAGCTTATAAAAATGGAATAATATTTGAACTTACACATCCATAAAGATTCATATAAAACTTGTAGTTTATAATTCATATAGAAGTTAGATTTCCTTTCAATGCATAACTTAAAATAGGAAATCTATAAACTTATATATATTCATACAACTTCGTGGAAAACTTATAAACTATAAAACATATAGAATTTCAACTCCCTTTCCATATGTAGCTTAAAATGGAATTTCCATAAAGCTCATATATATTCATAAAATTCCATAGAAAACTTAGGAGTTATAAAATGCATAGGATGAATTTTCTATATCTTTGATTTTTTCAAAATTTAATATCATTTGATAGTAAAACATGTTTAAAACATGTAAAACATCTTTATTTGCTTTTAATAATTTAAATATTTACTTAATTTTTGAAAAGTATCATTCGTACCCCATAAACTTACAACCACGAGATAGCTGTAATAACACTAACCGACGTGGAGTTACGTGACGCTTTTAACAAACACCAATCGTGACACTTACTTACTTACAAAGACATTTCGTAGTTATGTGCGGAATGTTATATTGCCAACTATAACACGAGATAATATCCCATAAAAGTAGAGGTAACACGACATACTTAATTTTTTCCCCTAAGTTAGTGATGTATCCTTCTTGGACTTGCTATACTAATGTGGGATATACCGACTAGGTCTAAACTTATAAAAGTGGGTATACTTATGGTCTTTGAAAATTCATTTTTATTTTCTTACTTAGTGCAAAAGCACAAAATATTATTTTATACTTAATCGTACTTAAAACCTCATATATATATATATAACTTCGTATGAAACTTAGATTTTAATACACATATACATTGGCTTAATAAAACTTCTTAAATATCATACATATCAATGCAAAATATACATAAGAAATCCATAAAATTTCCGTATTTGCATAAACCTCATATAAATCATACAAATTGCAAACGTTGTAAAATTAATAACCACTTAAAATCACTTATAGGGAAATCAAAATACTTTTCTTTACATAACATAAAACGTAACCCTATTTATAAAAAAAAATTGGCTTAAAACTTAAAACTTAAATTTTATTTCATACAAACTCATTATAAAAATCATAAATGATACTTATAAAAATCATAAATGATAATTTTCCATAACAATTGTCATATAATCAAAATATTCATTTCGCATACTAAAATAACAATACACTTACAAAACGCTTAAAACTTAAAACAACAAAAACGTATACATTTCTTACTTGAACAATCACTTAGAAAATTTTCTTATAATTTAATTTCTTAAAAAGCTTCATAAATCCATCACAAAACTTTCAAAACAATATATAACACTCACAATAAAACATATTCTTAAGATTTCCAAATCAAATTGAAAATACTTCAAAATCAAATGTAGCACTCACCTTAAATTCAAACTTTCCTTAAGTGAGCTCCAATAGCCTTATTGGTTCCGCTTCCTTCCTTTTCACCTACTCATCACATAATTGCTTAAAACACACTCATTTTAGATTCACAAAATTTATCACACAACTTATGACTCAATTCATTCATTGGAGTACTATTTTACTAACTCACTTCCCTACTCGTTTTCAACTTAATCGAGACTTTAAAATTCCGTTTTCTTTACATGGACCTTACTTATATACACCTAGGAGCATCCCCATATGTCCGAAATAATTTTCTGGAGTCTGAAATGAAAAGTCAGATTTTTGGGACGTCTCTTGACCGAGTACTGTTCACAGCCCATTCTAGGGCTGCTCTTGACCTCATTTTTGCTCCATTCATCTCCCGAACTCGCATTTATATCACCCGTTAAACAACTCTGAAAAATTCTAACAAACAGGTGTCCAAACCTAGGAAAAACTTACTTTTTTCATCACTTTTTCAATGTCATTTTCACCATTTTCATTCTAAATCTTAATTCTTCTTTTCCTTAATTTCATACATACTCAAACATGCTCATTTAATACATTAAAACATGCACATGAAGTGATATTACACAGTACTCATCAATGCCCTTCACTTGAGGACATAAAAGACAAGTTGCCTAAATGACTTTCTAACATTTCCATTAACTTGTCCTAGGTTTTCTCATCATAATTCTAACATGGAATCATGCTTAATAACACCAAATAACCTTGGTTCCATACTTCCTTTAATATGATCTTACAGGGCCTATCACGTAAATAATGCATTTCATTCAATTTTTGTATTTTTCTTCACTTACGCATTTTATCAAACACTTGGTGTGCACTTATTTCATTTAAACAACCTCCCTTCAATTTTATGGTTTCTCCCACCAAAACCTAACTCATCAAAACTTATGGATTTCCATGTGGTTTATACTTAATTTTTGTCTCATAAAATTCTACTTCAATCATACATAAAAACCCCATAAAAAATCCAACCAAACCATCACACAAACTTCATGAACAACATCATGGAAATAACTTCAAAATTCATAAAACTAACCTTAGTTTTGCTTAATCTTACTTCCAAACTTATTTTCCTAGCTTGGGGAAGCATGATCACTTGCTTTGGAAGCTTGAAATGGCATCAGACAACTTGCCCCTTCTTCCTCTCCTCATGGCCGAAGATACCATCTCTCTTTCTCTTTGCTCTCGGTTTTGGAGTGTTTGGTGTGTGTTTGGGCGAGAAAATGAAGAAGAATTGGTGAAATCAACCTTTTATATATTTAACAATTCCATAATGATCATCATGGTCCCTTAATTAATTAAATTTTTTCCCTTAACTCTTTCTTATTCCACCTTGGCCCATGTCATGTAAACTTATCTCCATTTGATCCTTACTTCACTTTCTCTTAATCCTACTTTGACCATAAGTAGGAAAACTTATTTTATTTTAGTCCCTTATCATACTTACTATTCACGTAATACCATTTACAATTCATTCTGAAATAAATTCTAAATTAATTCTATGATCACCCATTCATCAAATTGACTTTACAATACTCTAATTAGATCTCTTATGACTCAATCCATGGCTTCGAAAAAAATTCGAACGGAGTTTAGGTCAACAGTATTCACAATTCTGTCTATAAAAGTGTTTTCATCAGGTAACTTTCGGAACCTTCAGAAACTACCCAAACGGACTCATTTTTACTCCGTTTTAGTTTTATTGGGTAATACTAATCATTCTAAATATTTTTGAATTTCTAGGGTCCGTCTCAAAATTTTACTATTCATCGAATACTATTCATTCGAAAATACTATTTACCCGAAAATATTTTTATTCATCTGTAAATTCACTGTTAATCATAAAATGAAAGTTTGGGGTCCTACAATGATAGTGTGGTAGTGCGGCGGTGGCTGCAACGACAATAAAAGACAGAGACAGGTGGTGTAGCGGAATAAGCACCTCAAGATACAAGTGCGAGAAGAAGGATAGCGAAACAAACCAGATGAAGATGCTAACAACGACACATTGTTGAAGTAAGGCGACAAAACAAATGTCGGTACGGTGCAATAGAGCTATATGAGAGATAGAGCCACAATAACGCTTCAACAACAACCAGTAGTAGTGTGTTGCGATAGTACAAAAAATGTGGTAAGATGTGAACCGAGTAGCAAACAGTACTGGCGTGGTGGGGTCCAGCAAAATGAATCGATGACAATGCAAAACTGATGACTAGAGCGAGGTGGTGATGCGACAGAAGTAGAGAGATACAGACCAAAGAGGCTTTGGAGGTTTTGATAGTGCTGATCGGCAGTTTTAACCAAGCAAGGCAGAAGGGTTTGATGGTGATTTTTATCAGGTAAGGACAATGAAAATAAAATAAAATAAAATAAACCATACAAAACCATTGGCTTTGATACCATGATAAATAAATTGTATATTTCATTATGAATTTGCAATGTACAATGTGAAACATATTTGTAAGCTGATAAGCATTTTACAAATGGTAACTAGAATCATATATTATAAATATGAAAACTAAATATATCACAATAGTAGTGTGAAATATATGAAAAGAATCAATATGGTAACGAAAATAATGTGACATATAGACTATATATGGTTCATGGGAAATAGGGTGAGATTGAGATTTAATTTTTCTCAACCTTCCATATCCCACATTTGGAGCAATTTGTAGCAGGGAATGGTATAAATGTTTTTATTCCTGAGCTCACCTCCAGCTCCAGTCAATGTGGGAAATGGAAACACAACCTCAACCATGGGTTTCCCATTTCCCATGTTGACTGGTAATTTTTATTTTTTTCATTTTTTTTAAAAAATTCATCCTCTCATTATCCTCTCATTAAATACCCACCAACCAATCTCATCTCTCTCTCCACTTCATCTTTTTCTCTCATTTCTGGCAATAAACCAACAACGACAACTGTTTTCCTTTTTACCCTCTCTCATTCGCCTTTCTCTCTTTCTCTCGTCGTTGTTCTTTTCACTTCTATCCCCACCGTTCAATCTTCAATTTTTTAAAATTTTTTTTTTTTTCATGAGTTTGTTCTGGGTTCCATCGAACCCATAACCTCAAGTTCTGGGTTGAACCGAGAACTTGAGTATCTAGATTCCATCGAACCCATCAAACCCAATACTGAGGAAGGGATACGTGTGTATGTTTTTATTTTTATTTTTTATTTTTTTATTAGTGATGAACCAGAGAATAGATGGTGTTGATTTTGTGTTTTTATGTTGATTTTTTGCGTTGATTTGGTGGAAGGATGATGCTAGATGAAGATGATATGGACTTTATTGTTTTGGGTGTTGATTTGGAAGTTTTTGATGATGTTGAAGATGGTCGATTTGGTGGAAGGATGATGTTGTGTTGATTTTTAAAATTAATTTTAAGTATATCATAAAATATTTAAATTAATTTTATTTCAATTCAATCTCTACTTAATCCAATCTCAAATTCTATCGAATATGAAACAATAATTTTTTAATTCATTTCATTTCAATCCAATTCATTCGATATCATTTTAATCTCGCATGTCAAACGTAGCCATATGGACAAAATTGATATGGTAACAGACAAAAAGATAAAAAAGACACAAGAAAGTTCACAAAGCGCACCAACACTAAATTATCATGATCAAACGTTGTTTACAATAGTCATGCTCTCCCTCTTTTAACCTTGGGCTTTATGTCACTTTTTTTGTTTTACACTCAAAAATCTAAATACAAAAATTAATACTAAAACCCTTGGAACCAAAATAGTCTAACCTATCACATTTAAATAAAACAAGAAATTAGACTTTCTTAATAAAACAAGCAATTGAAAAAAAGAACTTGATCTCATCATATGTCTACCTAGAGTGACATTCTAATTTAGATTTCACAATCTATCACAAAGTATTGACAATCCATCTTTAAGTTTCATATTTCATGTAGTTATTTCAATAGAAATAAGTAGATTAAAAAAATTAAAAAACGAAAAACAAAAACCAAAAAAAAAAAAAAAAAAGTCAAGCTAAGATATATTGTAAACCCTCGATTTTCTATTTATGGTTTCTCCAGTAATAATCCCTAAGTAATTATTTGAGACCCTAAATGATCAATGGAAATGTCTAAGATTATAAAAAATCTTTAGAGATTGATTGAACCGAATTTGAGAATAAATGAAAGGGTAAAATGGTAAATGACATTAAGTAATTATAAGTGTGACATAGGGACTAAAATGAAAGCAAGATTTAATATTTGGGGTCAAGTTAGAATTAAGCTAAAATTGAGGGATGAAAATGAAATTTTTTAGGGACAAGATGATCATTTTTGAGAAAGTTAGGGACTAAAATGTGAAGCTTTTCATCCATTTAGACAAAATGAAGCCATTTTGTTCAAAACAAGAGCAGAACCATGCAACACAAAGAAGAGCTAAAAGAGAGAGCGAGAGAAGAAGAGTGTTTGGCCAAGTGGGAGAAGAAGAAGATCAAACGACTTCAAGCCATTTTCAAGCATTCAACCAAGCTTTCAAATCACCCTAAGGTGGAGAACCAAGTTAAAGCCAAGATTAAGAAGCAAAACGTGAAACCAAAGTGAGAAAGGGGTGTTTTCGGCCAAGCTTGGTGAAAAAGGTTATCTAGTTGTTTCAATCTATTTTCGAGCCTCCCATCAAGCCTTCAAGTTCACCAAAACTAGAAAATCAAGTTTAGAGCAAGATCTAAGTGAAAAGGAGGTTATTTTTCTTCATTTCGAAATTGTTCATTTGATGTTTGTGTTGGTGTTTTGGTTGGAATGTGATGTGGGTTTTTCTGTGTGATGTGAGGTAAGTGTTTAGTGACCAAAAGTAAGAGTAGATCATGTGAAATCCTTAAGGTTTGAGATGTTAGGGTTGTATTGGAAAAAAAAAAAAAACTCTAAGTTTGATTTGTGTTTGAGTTGATTAAAATATGTTGTATACAAAGTGTTTGATTAAATGTTTGAGTGAATTTGATAATGAAAATTGTGTAAAACTTAACTTGAAATGAGTTAGAGTTTCAAAGCCATAGTTGGCAATGCCTGAATGTGATGAGATATTGGAGATATTAAGTATGATTTCATGTTAAATTAAGGTGGATTAAGTGTTAAATCAACTTAGAATTCAAAGAGGATTGCATAGGGACAATGTGGTTAGTTTCCACCCGATAAAGGGTATTTTCAGTTTTCATGAAATGCCACTCTTTATATGCATTCTAATAACATAGATGAGTGTTATTAAGCATATTCAAGTTAGTGGTGAAGAGAATTAAGTTTGGAAACTGAAAATGTAAAAATTACCTTAAAAAAGAGGTAAAAAAGTGAGGTTTTTCCTAGGTTTCGCCACTCGATAATTGGAATTTTTCATAACCGCTTTACGGGTGACCTAAGTGCGAGTTAAGGAGATGAATGGAGCAAGAATTGAGGAAAGAAAAGCAATGGAGAGGGTTGTGAACAGTGTTCGGCCAAAGGGGGTGCTAAAAATATAACTTTTCGTTTCGAGCTCCAGAACATTATTTTGGGGATATGGGGATGTTCTTAAATGAAAATAAATAAGGTTCGCGGAAATGAATCAAAATTTTAGAGCTTCAGTTAAGTAGAAATCAAGTAGGGAAATTTTTTAGTGAAAAGTGTCATTTTATGGGTTACTTAAGTTAAAAAGTTATTTAACGAGTTTTGTAAAGTTAAATGTTGTGTATTCTAAGCGAGAATGTGATATGTAGGTAAGGAGGAAGCAAGCGGGGCGCGACGAGGCCACTGAAGAGCCTTGAACCAAGTTTGCAATCTAGATGAGTGCTACATTTATTTTTAAAGTGTTTGTTATAAATTTTGTTAAGTATTGATTTATTGAAAAGTTTTAAGAAAGTTTTTATGAGATTTGAGCTTAAAAACTCTATTGTATAACTTTTAAAAGTTGAGACATTTTGGGCTTTTTGCCCTTAGCAAAGATATTTTAGTGCATATTGCACTCAAAAATAAGTTTTAATGCTTACTGCACTCAGAAATGAGATTTGGGGTTTAATTCGCCCAGAAAAGAGAAATGTGTTTTTGACACTTAGAAAGTTAAAGTAAAAGAGATTTTCAAAGGTCATTAATATACCCTATGATTATATTTTTAAGTTTTAAACTCGGTCGGTATATCCCACATTAGTATGACAAAGTCTTGAGGGCGATGCGTCACTAACTTGGAGGGAAATCGAGTCTGTCGTGTTACCTCTACTTGTGTGGGATATTATCTTGCGTTATGGTCAGCGATGTAGAATTCCGCATACAGTCATAAGATGTCTTAGATTTTGTCACGGTTAGTGTCAGTTCAAAATTACCACATGACATTGTCATTATGAGCGGCGTAGCTAGTCGCCGTGTAGTCAGAGCTTTTAGGGGTATGAATGATGCTTTTAGAAAGTACATTAAATATTTGAGATATTGAAAGTAAACAAAAACGTTTTTGAGCTATATTGCAAGTTATGAAATTGTTTAGCCCTTGTATGCTTTTAAATTTATGAGTTTTATGCGCATTTGGATGCATATATGAGTTTACAACTTATGTATTTATGCTTTTCATTTAAATGAGCTTTAAATTTAAGAATGATTATGAAATAGAAATTTACACCTTCAAAAGTTTTAGAGGAGGTATTTTAGTAAACAAAAATTTTAGTTAAAAAGTATTATAAACATTCACTGAGCTTTCATAGCTCATAATTTTCTTATTTTGTTTTAAAAATCTCCTCAGGTATTGACGTGGGTGACTGAGAAGAAATAGCTCCTCCAGAAGTATAGGTGGGCTTGACACAATGAAACTTCTACATATCTATCATTTGCATATTTTGTAGTATTAAAAGAGTTGTTTGTAAGTGTGTTTTTGAGTTGTAAATGAGTGGTAATTATTATTTATGAAGTTAAAGTTTAGTTTTAAACTATTCTGGAAGTTTGTGAAATAATTGCTTTCTGAATCCATGTTTTTGCTTTTGATGAAATGGAAATGTGATTTGAAATGCATGTTTGTGGATAAAGAAGTTGGGTGGTATTTAAAAAAATAGTTAGAAGTGTAAATTTCCTTTTTACAGGTTTTGGAAATGTAAAAAATGCAGTCGTTATGCTGTCAAATTTTAGTTTTAAAAAATGATTTTAATTTGAAATTGAAATAAAATTTTAGTTTTTAAAACGAAACCAACCCAATTGGTTTTGAAAAGAAAGTTGAGTAAAAGAGTTTAAAACGAAAGTTTTAAGTGTTCGCTCCGCGAATTTCTCTTAACCTACCTAGTAAGATTTAGGAGGAATCCATTGGGATGTCCGGTGAGACCCTTCCGAATAAGAGTTTAGAGAGATCCAGATTGGGACCCGTCATATATGCTTGTTGCTTGCTTCAGCAACATATCTTCATCTAAAGCTCATAAAGCAGATGAAACTTTAGCAATGTTTTGAACTGAAATGATTTTATGAACAATGAAGAATCTAACACGAATTTGAAATACAGAAAATCTTCAATACATGGTGTCAACGGAGTCATCAGCTTGATAAAACAAGGCACTATCAAGATTTGTCAAGTTGGTTATTACTTACAATCACCTTGTCAACTTCAGAAGAACAAACATAAATGAAACCATTCCTTAAATCCTATAAAACCACATTTCCTTTTTTGTAATCAATGTACAATATAAAATTTTTACATTTTTTTTATAGAAGAATCAACTCAGATCAAATCCAAATATCTATTCTATATTGCTAAAAATCCATACAATGAAAGCTGAAAGCAAACGCAATCCCTTTTTTCACAGAGCATGTAATTCGGTATGCTTGTCAAAGCCAAAAGTGCAGCAGTGCCTGTCATTGAAAAATCAATAGTGTTACCAATGTTTGAAGTGAAGATGCACACAATAAGCATAAAGAAACAGAGTTCAAAAGCATACATCTTTAAGAGCAACAAGGCATGAGTCTTCATGTGGAGAGGATTTCTTATCTTTCAAACTTCTCATCTCAGACTTTATGGAATCAAGTTGTCCACGTATCTCTCTCAATAAATTCAATTGATTCTCCTCCCATTCGCGAACAATTTCCTGACTTGCTCTATTTCTCTCCACTTCAAGACGCTCAATTCTTCTACTCAGCGTTTCCAAGTCGGATTCATGGCAATCACTGATTATTGGTTGAACAAGAGCCAAGTTGCATTGTACACTTGCATCTCTTGTGTTGCATGATATCTTTTTCTCTTCCATTGCACCAAGCAACATTGCCTTTACCCTTTCGGTTTCATCCTTACCATGTGATTCGAAAACTTCCTCTATGACAGGATCCGGCTTCCCAAGCCTGTTCTCTGCTTCCCAAACAACCTTCTTTCGCCTCTTCTCCTCATTTGTAGAATTTTTACAGTCTTCGGTGATATCTCGAACTTCATATACATCATAAACACATGATGTACGCGCAGAATTCGCGACTTCCTTACTTTCTGATGCACTTCTAGAATCTTTTAACTGCTCCAGTAAAGAATTTATTTCATATCTTCTTGAATCACAAGAGGTGCCACTACTTAATGGTGAAAACAATGAAGAAGACCTGGACACACCCTTCAAGTTTTTCGAATCTCTACTACCACTACCATCTTTGTAATCTGCTATTGCTTTCACTTTCTCGTCTAACCTTCTGATCTGATCCCAGTACGAATTGAAGTCTCCTCCGGCAGCTGACTTCCCTGAATTCTTCCTTAAAACCAGGCTTTGTTCATCGACTTCCTGATCTTCTTTTTCCTCCGCTATCTTCAAAACCGCATTTGAGGATCTTTGCCTTGTTATAGCAGGCAGAGATTTGAGTTTTCTCACAGCTTGAATCGAACCCATTTCTGCGTCATTCCTCGGCAGTGGAAGACTTTCCTGAAATCTACCTTCACTGTCACCCAAATCAGCACACCCCAGGCTCAAAAGTTTGCACTTATAAGCCTGAACTTGGAACTCAAGAGCAGAAATCTCCATCTCTTTCTGATACATCAAATCTTCATATATAGCCAATGTCTCCTCCGCGTGGCGGATTTCTTCCTCTGTCATTCTCTTATACTGACTTGCTTCCATCATCACCATGGACTTTTCTCCTTGCAAGCGCAATATCATGGACAAAGCCTCACTAACTGCAGTAGACGAGGATTCTCTTTCAACATCCAATTCGGAATAAAGCTTTTGCAGAAGCTGTTGCTGAGCGCAAAGTGTTTCTTTCAAAGCTGTGATGTTGACTTCCGGCATCCCCAAATTTGTATTATTTTCAGCCATGGCAGCTGATCAATCACACCCTTCTGACAAGAAAGTGTTTATATTCCAATCAGTATTAACAAAACCACCAAGAATTATCATCAGTCAAAAAAACCTCTTCAATTTCCATATCCACTAACACAAACACACACACCAAGAACGTAGAATTCAGTCATTAAAAATCACAATTCCCACAAAAGACCACAAACTATTCACAATCTTCATTATAAAAGCCCGAAAAAGATGAGAATTCAAACGTAAAAAAACAAGAACAAGCCACACGAGTTTACCTCGTAAACACGAAGAAAAACACGAATTAAATCATGAAGAAACAGATCATCTTTGCTTACAAAATTTGTCAATCTTCAAACAATCCAAATATCGTCAAAACTAAACCAAAAACAAAAATGCAAACCATCAATCCATGCTTCTAGTACAAAAAACACCACCAAAACACATCAACACATCAACAAAATGATCCTATCGAGTTATCTAACGTATTCTACAATTCATATAATAACGTAAAAATCATTCCAGACAAAGACAGTTTTCAAAACAAAAAGGGAAAGCGATACATACCAGGCTTCTGTTCCTGTTCAAAGAAACTACAACGTTCGGATTCTTGGAAAACAGAGCACCAAAGAGAGAGGTCTCTGTTATGCTTATGTCTCTGCAAACAGGTGAGTTTTTCTTGGCTTTCCAACACAGCAGAGTGTTTATATGTACATGCATATACGCATATATTGTATACAATGTTTATATGAATGTATACATATACGTGTATCTATATATAATAATTTTATTATCGGTATTTTCTACTTTAAAAAGTAAGGACGAATCAATCAAATTCATTCATTGCATTTGAATTAAATGTGAGAAAATTTATTTTTGGAGGAAGAATGCAATTGATGAATTTGATTGGTTCGTCCTAATTTTTTAGAGTCAGAAAATAATTATGGTAAAATCACTATATATGTGTAACGTACATTAAATAAAACACGTGTCACGCGGTCTATAACCTTACAGATTTACATGCCAAATTAGTCAGAAGTATTAAGGAGAAACAGAGTGTCAGATTTACTTGGCTTGCCAATATTTACTTTTTAGGATTTTTTTTTAATTATATTCTAATTTTGGTTGACACATGGATAAGACATCTCAAAATTAAGGTAAAAATAAATAAATTTATAGTGTGATAATTAATAATTATAGATAGAAACACTATACGTAGATGGATTTTTTCATTTTTTTGGAGAATTAAAATCTAGAATTGAAATCGAATTGTTAACATGTAATATCATAGTCAAAAATTGAAATCTAGATGTAAATTCTAATGCATTGTTAAGTAATCTAATAGTTACATTTTAAAATCAAGTATATTAAATTATCAATCATAATTCAACTTATCAGCATGATTTTCTTTAATAGATTGTATATGTATATATTTAATTTCGATAGGTTCTTATAGATTTTATTATTAGTGCTAGATTACTTTATATTACATATAAAAAAAATGGTTTTAATTTAAATTTGAACCCTTTATATAATATGATCTATGCTTGAATTATGATATTTTGATGGTGAAAGAATAGTTCATTGTCCAACAAAGAAGAATTATACTAACATATGTGTTAGAATATATCAAAAATCTATTTCAAATTATTTAAACATAATGAAAACTCTCACAGATTTTATTGGAAACCAATCTTTTCTTTTCTTTTCTTTTCTTTTTTTTTAAAAAAAAAAACATAGATTATAGCTATTAAAGTATATATTATATAACTATTGTCAATGATTATTTGACCAATTTCGTTAAGGATGTGTGTATCCTATAGTCAAGTTTTGAAATGTAAAATAATTAAATCTATGCATATTTCAACCAAATATTAAGTAATTGAAATTTATTAAGAAGAAACCTCTTCAACTGTCCACATATTATTAGTATAATTATGAGAGTAGTATTAGACATCGTCAAGTCTCGACAAACCATTTCTCATCTTTTGCAAGAGAAATTATCTAAACAACGCTAGGAGTGTTAGACCTCAATGGATTTCAATTAGTCCCCACGAAAAAAAATAGTTATAAAAAGAATCTTATCAAATCTCGACAAACCCTCTCTCATCTACTTACTTCGATGATCTAATAACATTAAATCTTGATAGTTTTCGATTGGTTCCAATGGATCTTCGATCCGGCCTTATGTATTATAAAAGTAGTAGTGAGATTACTATTCAACACTATTAAATCTCGACGAATCGTTTAATTCTATTTTATGAGTACTAAAAATTCTAATTCTCCATAGATTCTGATGTATCCTGACAAGCTCTTGAGTCCAACTTTTTTTTTTTTTTTCTCTCTTTAAGATGCTGAAACAAGCTCAAAAGATAATCAAAATCCAACTGTAGGCCCAACCAAGAACCAAACCTGTTATTAGTTTCGAAAAAGCTAAGACTTAATGATAATACAAACAATATTATTTATACCCACAACGATCATTACTATGGTGGGGTCCTGGTACCATTCTGTTCCCACAAAGTTCTTTGTTTGAAAGGGTTCTTTCCATTTTAAAAGGTCGTTGCTCGAAACCGCTTTAACGGCTATTTAACGGTCCCACTCTGTGGGGACGGCCTGTGGCCGACCAATTTTACTAAATTTGCACACGCGACCCCAACATCCAATCAATTCCAGCAGATATAAATAGTGAGCTGAGGTGTCAACAGCATCAAGACAGAAGGGCAAATTTGACTTTTTGTTAATAAATTTGGCTATGATGATTCGTCAGAATCCCATCTGCACCGTAAAATTTGTGTGATGATTGATTGTTGGACTCGAGCGTGAGTTGTGACTTGTACCGTAGTGATTCGTGAATTTTAAATTATCTTAACCCTTAAGTAAGTTGGTGTTGTCTAATCTACCTTTAGACCATATGGTTTTTTTTCTTTTTTTTTTTTAAGAAGAATTTAGACCATACGACTAAAGAAAAAGGAAGAAGAAAGCAAATTGAAAAGATAACGTTGATATTCTTTTTGCATATATGTGATTCTATATCATCTAGATTATATTAGAAAATTCTGTCTCTGAATCGTCTTATAAATGGTGGCATGTAATTACCATCTATAGCCCTAGACGTTATGGTAAATAATGGAAATTTTAGATTCAGTTCTTGGGATTAAATGACCCAAAACTAGTGAGTCTTATTAAAAAATGACTTAAAATTCAATAATTTTATTAAATTTGATTCAAAATAATACTATTTTATGTTTTTATTCTTTATTAATTTAAAATTTTACCTACATGTCATGTTCCACAAATATTGATATTGGGCTATTGGGTTGTGGCTCGGGGTCTATCCAAGATAATCCACACTTATGACTCAATTCAAATTCATTTAGATCAGATTAGATCGAATAACCGTTGACGGTTACTAACAGTTATCAAAACACCACTATATATATATGAGTGTTTTAGATGTGGATGAAGTTGATGGTGGATTAAACACTTGAGAAATCCATTACACATAGAGCGTACAAAACACAAAGACACACAGAGAGCAAACAGTGAAAATAGAGAACACATGGCAATGTTCTTCCACCATGATTTGAGAGTTTGGTCTTGTAATTGGTGACTGAACTCCGATCAGTTGAACAATCTAAATCCAGAAGAACTTCCACTGTATGAAACGGGTACATTTTCGGTTTTATTTTACTGTTTTTGATGATTTTCATACTACTATGAATTCTTTCATTAGTCTCAAAGCATATTACGGTTGTTTACTTCTTGATTAAACCCCATTACACGATTAAAATTGCTTTGAAACTTAATTTCGTATTCAAAACCTAAGAATCAGATATAAGAACCTCGAAACTTATATGCATGATATCTCCCACGTTAGACCTCCATTTTGTGTGATTTAAGTGTCATAAGAAACTAGACTTTGAGACGAATCTGTAGCATTTTGAATCATTTTTTTGTTTATGAAAAAGAAGTGAGAACGAATCGAAAATAAGTTAGGGGCAGATTAGGGTCGAAACCTAATCTTTTTGTTGAAAATTTTATTTTATTTCTAGTTTGATTATTGAATTCCACTCCCATGTTTGGAGAGTGTACTACACCTCCAAATAAACGTGAAAACTAAGGTCATAAATAGACTTGGGATAAGATTCTGGAGAAACTAGTTATCATCCCTTCATCGGAGGATGTTAACAAGACGACAAGTGAGCCAAACGTGTCGACCTAGAACGTAAGGGTAGGGATGCACAACTGTGGCCATGTAAGCTCCACGTACCTCTACTCAAGCACCATGTGGGTGACATGTAGACGCCACTTGGGTGACAGGTAATCGTCCTATGTGTGACAGGTTGACCACTATATGAGCGACACGTGGATCATAAAAATGAAACACGTGGACAACCTAGTGCGATGCGGTTTACCACAGGAATGCCATTTTACCCAACCTGAGTGTGACATGTGGCCAGTTCATGTACACTGACAGAATGTGTGTCCAGTGTAGAGCTAGACATATTGACCATTAAGAGCATGACGTATGGCTAGCTGAAGTTGCGACACGTGTAGTCTTTAGAACGTGCCACATGGTCACTTGCATGCACAACGCATGTCATATGGCTTAATTATGAAAGATGTATGGCCTCAGTAGAACGTGACACATGGCTAGTTATTTGTGCAATGCGTATCGTCAAAGGAGATCGTGTAGCGCTGAAAGAACACCACGGTGGTGCTGAAATCATCATGCTTCTAGGTGGTGCTTCCTAGCCCACAGTAGCGAATGGTTGGACGCAGTCGGGTGCATGGCTGGCTCTTCAGACCCATAACTGCCATGCGCCGCCATTGGAAGCAGTGCCAGCCGATTTTTTGGTGAAATTTTTTTTTTTTCATATTATTTTTCTCTTTGTTTCATCCTAATTATTTGTTCACTCTAATTGTGAATTAAATTATATTATTTTGTTTATTTCGCTCTATAAGGAATTGAATTAAAATGCCTTAGGTTTTTTTCTTTTTTTTTTAATAATAAATTTTATTCAACCTAAAATTAACATGTATGCATAGGTAATTATATTTTAGGCTATACCATGCATTTTGGTGGGACTAGGTCTACTTATTCCGATGATGAGCCATCTGATGACATGATTATGATCATTGTTCTATCAGATGATGAGAAGATTATTAAGATCTTAGATGTTGACCAGGATCTTGAGATTATAGAAATCTTAAATGACTAGCAGGATCTTGAGATCATAGAAATCTTGTTCATCTATGTAATTTTAATAAAATTTATTATTAAAATTTTTTTGGTTTTGTTATTTTAATAAAATTTGAAAATGATAAAAATTTATTTTTGTTCATCTATGTAATTTGTTGACAACAATAGCAAAAGTATGAAATATGGTCTTTTTTTTTTTTTTTTGGGCGAAAACCTATAAAGTTTTGCCATTTCCCACTATTTCCTCACCTATTACATAATTTAAAGTGTGTTAATTTCCAAATAAGTGTTGTTTCATCGATCTTTAGACAATATAATTAAAGAAAAGTGAAGAAAAAATTTAAATTAGAAAACTAATATTTGTGTTTATATGTTTCTAGAGTGGATCTAGGTGATCCAAATTTTCTTTAAAGTTTTTTTTTTCTTTTATCCCAAGTGCTTTTATAAATGAAGATATGTAATATTAGAATTTAAATCACAAACTGAAATAGAAAATGATAAAACCATTGCATAGTAACTATCATATAAATTAAATTATATTGGATTAGACTAGAATAACTTAAAAATTTGACTTAAAAAAATGATTTCAAATATTCATATATCAATTTTCATTCAATCCAATAATTATTATCAATTTTGAATTTATTAACCTTTTTTCCCCTTGAATAGAGTGAAAATGAATGAATGTACGTTAAAGTCACTTCAACTTTTAAAACATTCTAGCCTAATCCAATTACGTTAGTCTGAAAGTTAATTATTATTGTCTAACCTATCTTTAAACAATGTGATTAAAGAAAAGAGAAGAAGGAAGTAAATTGGAAACACAAGATAGATATTTATATTTTCATGTCTATGTATATCTAAGGTGAATCTTTGTTTTTTTTTTTTTGAACCCGTATCTGTAAATCTAAATAATCTGAAATTATATTTAGAAATTTTATCTCAAATGGTCTTAGGAATGATGATATGTAATATTACCATTTAAATCACAAGATGCAATAGTAAATTATACAATTGTCACAAATTATTTATCATATCATTCCACTTGTAAATGTATAAATTGTTTCGAATTATAAACATAAGAAGAAATAATTTAAAAATGAAATTATTGATAAAAACTTAAACTATTGTGTAAGAGTAAATAACCTGATAGTCTCCTGACATTTGGTTATTGATAGGCAAGGGCAATGTTTACATTTTTTCTCGAAGACTTTCCCTCTTCAAACGACATGACTTGGGTTAACCATCAACATTAAGTTCATTAAAAGTATTATGGTTATTTTCTATTATTTTTATTTTTTTCTTTAAAATTTATATTATTTAATAGATTGTTTGGATATCTACCATCCAAATAGACAGTGGAGATCCATTAAATAATTTAAAATTTAAAAAATTATGAAATAAATTAATAATTGAATAATTTTAAAATTTAAAAATAATTTAAAGATAATTTAAAATATAAAAAAATAATAATTTTTCCAAATGAATTTGAACTGCATCTTATAGATGGATGGTCAAGATCAATTTCAAAAAAATTAAAAAAACAAATAAAAATTATAGAAGATGGTAATGGGGATTGAGATTAGATATCCACTATTCATCTTAAATGATGGACGATGGAAATCAAGATGGACGGTGGAGATCCAATCTAGATCTCTATTGCCATCTTTAACCTCTCCTTTCTCTTGAACATCATCTATAACAAACAACCCTTTCATTTCTAACTTCAATCAAATCCAGATCACATATTCATCAACATTAAATTCGAAACTTCAAAAAATTAACAAAAACAACCCAAATGATGGCAGATTCGAATGAAAAAAAAAAAAAAGTAAAATAAAAGGATAAAAAGTATATATAAATATATTCAAACCCAAATAACGTCGATGTTTAACATTTGGGTTCAATGAATCCAAATGATAAAGATCTTCATTTGGGTTAGAACCAAATGATGGCAGATTCAAATAAAAAAATCAAAGAACAAAAATATACATATATATATATATATATATTAGATTCGAACCCAGATAACCCAAATGTTTAAGATCTAGGTTCAACGAACCCATATGAGAAAGATCTTTATCTAGGTTCGAACGAACCGAGATAAAGATGAACATTTGGGTTTGTTCGAACCTAACCCATCAATATCAACCACCAAACCCAATCTTAGTCGCCTATTCTCCACAACTCTTTTGTCGACATCCTCTTCCATTCCTCCTCTGATGACTCCCCAAAAGCCATTACTTCATCGACGACAACAATCTCCTCAAAGCAGTCGATAGAGATATGTTCTTTGCAATTTTCTCAAAGGAAGGGCTTTTGAAGGGTCTTCTCGTCTCTTCAATCTCTTCCCTTCTTTATATTTGAAAGGACTAATCGGTTCTTGGTGTAAGTAATCTGGATATCTTGTTTAGTCATGTAATTTTTTCTTCTATTCTTTAAATATTATTTTAATATATTTTAATTATTTTTTACATATTATTTTACATTTTTTCTACTCATTAGGGTTAAAATTGTCGTTCAGCGAGCTAACAATTATTTAGAGGCATTTCAGTCTTTGAACTCGCTTTAGACGATCAAACATCTCCACTAACAGTTAAATCAATTCATGCCATCGGTATAAAGGAGGATGCTATAAAAAAATGCAAACATTGTCCCTGTTTGTCAATTACCAAACGTCAAGAGGCTATTAGGTTATTTACTAATTGTGTAATCTCCCTCTCCTTTTTAATATCCATATTATTGATTTTTTTTTTTCTATTATAGGTTTTGATTGAAATTAATAATGGTAGATTTTTCTGTTATGGTTTAATACATATTAATGTCTATATGAGAATCCTTACAAAATTGAAATTACTTAAAACATGTATTTTGAAAAATTTCTTACTTGCATGCAATAAGGCTAAATTGATCATTGTATGGATTAAAGCAATATGGTTAAATGTAATATAATTCAATATGATGAAATACTAATATATTAACGAATCTATATGTCCATGTGTAATCATAGAGAACTTAAAATCTAGATATGCAATTATAGCAATGCTCGCTAATGATATAGATTTAATTAAGAACTCGTGGTTTTGAAAGAATGCTGAATGTTGGTAAATTTAATAGAAGAGAGTGAAAACAAAATAATATTTCAACCTAGAAATCAAGTACATATTATATGAGATTTATTCCATTGACGTACATATATTGAAATGATTTTGAAATGCTTGAATATAGATGTTCATCCCTCTAAGTATTATCATTTGATAGTTCTCTTAATTCAAAATAGGTCAATTTCAACCTAAAGTAATTTATTGAAAGGTATTTGGCTAATGATGACTATATCTTATTGTACCAATGTATGCAACACAATGCTATAGATTGGCTATTACATTTTTAAGATCCAATTCTACACCAATATTACACTACTAGATGACAAGTGATTCTTTGATCTACACCAAGCTTCCTTTCCAGTTGCTTATGTTTCTCACCCATAACAATTCCATAATGCTCCAAGAGGCAATACTTTTACTAAGACAACCTCTAATCACTTTCATATTATTCAACCTCATAAAACAAGGTAAGCATGTTTATAGTTGAGATATATTATTTATCATATTTGAAATACATGTAGATTTCTCTCACTTATATTACTAAAAAGATTTCCATGGAAAAATTTTATTAGTGGGGAGTATTCCATCATATGAGCATTATTTCAATGGGAGTATATTAAGCTAGTATGGGCATATATACACTGCATTCTTTTTTCCCTTCGATTAGGTTTTGTCCTACTAGATTTTTCTAGCACGGTGTTTAACGAGACGATTCATTAAGCATATCCAAGCATTATCAAATCCAATAAATCGTTATATATCTTTGCTTTGATCTAGTAGATCATAAAATATATTTTGCTTTGATTTTTGTCTCATTGAGCTTTTACTAGTAAAATTTAAATACAATTGTATCATCCAAGGGAGAGTCTTATGAATCTCGATGGATTTTCAGCGTTACTATAGTTGCAAAGGGAAATACAATTGGTCAGTGTAGAGGCCAATCTTACTGGTTAGAGAAACAGCAGGCCATGATCACTTGTGGCTTAGCCGACTTAATTCCTAGCCGACCCCCTCTTGCAATCTCCTATAAATATGAGAATTATGTGTTGATTCAAATTGAATAATAAGAAACAATTTTGAGTTTTTCTTTCCAATAGTTTCACTTTCTTTATTATTTGCTAGCATACTGCACTTAGTTTCTTCAAGATCAGTGGAAGCAATAAACTTATTTATTCTTTGATAGTTGTATTCTATTATGCCCTTTAATTTATAAAAAAAATTACGGAAATAGCTCTAGATTATAACACTCTCAAATGTATCTCCAACAATAATGGCTGCATAAAAAGGATGGATTTGTCCAATTTCAACGCAATTTTCATTCTAATTCATTTAATAATATTTTATAATTATTTTCTTCGAGTACATAGAACTTGGGGCCATTATTGTTCTTCTTCCACTTCCTTGCACATGAATCTAGGCACATATCTCATTTAGCATACCCTTTATTAATTGTTTTGATCCAAAACTATTAATTTGTTTGAAACTTATCACAAAAACCGAAAGACATAAAATATAAATTAAGCACAATAAGAGAAAAAAAAAAAAATCAGAAAACCAATCGTGAACCATGTGATGAGAGTAATTGTAGTTTCCGGAAAAACCAGTTTAATAATAAAAAGTCAGACCATATAATTCAATGTTTGTTTGTTTGTGATTACATTCATATAGTAAAGAACCTTGACTTCATGTCCATTGTGTAATTGTGTAATTATATAAAATGATCTCGAAATACGATAATGTTATTTGATAGCTTAAATCAGAGTTAGGATTTTGAAGTAGGGAGGGCCGGAATAAAAACTATACTATAAATTAATTAAAGTAAAATAGGTATGTATTAATATTTTTAAATTGTGTTTTAAAAAAGCTAAATGTAAAATTATTTAGTGTTAAATAAATATAAACTACAAAATAAACTGGCTATCAAGTTAAAATTAAATCCTCAAATTGAAAATTTTGGTAACTGATACAACAAAAGAGACAAAAAGACTATATAAAGAAACAAAAAAAAACAAAAAAAATAGAGAAATAGCCTATTTGTTTCTGGAGTATTACAATGCTGTGTTCAAGGAGAATAGAACTCAAAAGTTGTAAAAATGGTGCTTAATAGCCTCTTCCTCTTCGATAGGTCTGTCTTTCTTTTAGATTTATTGTTTTGTTTCCAATAATCCTTCCATATACACATGTGAAGTAGTTTTCCACTCTGATCTAAATTTATGGTAGTCTCTGTTATACTTAAATCTAGATATGTGGTGATTTTTAGCCCACCTAGAATTCGATCTATGGTGGTTTATGTCCACATTGATATATGGTGGTTAGGGTTGTTTATTTTATTTTCTTGTTTTTCTGTGTGGTTGTACTGTAGATTCGAATCTTCCATGGACTAGATCTAAAAGTCTACGGCTTCTAGCAGATGTTATATGGAAGATCAATCGATATATCAATTGGAAACACCTATTGTGGTGGTGGAGAGTTTGATGAACGAGTCGAGAAAAGTTTCCTATAGAGCTCTAAATTGGAATGCTTTGAAATGCCTATGGTTTTCTTATGCACTTTTTTCTGCATGTACTTCAATATTTTTATGGTTTTTTTTTAAAAAAAAAAAAAATTATGATTGAGACTAGCTTAGAGGACAACTGGAATCTACCGAGATAGAAACATTGGGACGTGGCTTAAGGAGTAGCTTCCAAGTGAAAGGAACCACCTACATAAAGATAGGGAAAAGACCCACATGAGGGTGGAGGAACAACCAACACATAAGGTGAGAGAATATATTATTTATTTACATACTCCAGGCATCGAAGCTAGCCATTGGCAAAGGGCAGTTAGCGCCTACACCAATAGCGCCAGCTACCAAGCGACTTTTTATGGTTATATTTTAATATTTATGATAGATCATTTTGTATTGAATCTGTTTGAAATCATTGTATTGGTTGATGTTTAGTTAAATAAAAAGTCATTTCTCTTTAAAAAATGGTGCTTAATTTAATTAACTTATGCTGGTGAGGAATTTATATTTTCATATATATATATATAATTAACTCTAATTAACCACAATTATGTGATATATTAGGAAATTAAAATGGATAATAATAAGTTGTGTCTTCTACTTCTTTTGGAATTAAACAAAAAAAACATGAATATTATATTAATTAAATAAAGTGAGGGGTCAGTGAGATTCTATTACATTGCATCTAACCACATGGATATTATAAAATTAAGAGATTGTTTGTTTTTTTATCTGAAAACTGAACAATTCTGAAAATTACTGAATAATGAATTGTGATTCAAATGTGAAGTTTGAATAACTTTTTTTTTTCCTCACATTTGAATCAACTTTAAATTTATTTGTTTTTTAAAGTTAAAATTATCTAAAAGTTAGTAATTTAACATTTGTACCTTTTTTTACTATTAATAGTTATAAAATTTGATTAAATATGATACAAACAACTAAAAACAAAAATTTAACAAACTCTAAAACACTTTTACAGATATATTATTTATAATTAAAATATGATCAAAAAATAGGAGAATTAATGATATTTATATATTTAAATAAAACGAAATGACCTCCAAATTGAATTATTAAAGCCAAATAATAATAATAATAAATGTTAAAATTGTAAATTAAAATTGGGAGAATTTTTATATATTTACTTTTTTTGTTGTTTTTAGGTAATTTTACTTGGTTTGATCACTTAAAAAAAGTAAAAAATAAATAATTAATTAATTTAATAAATACAATTCAGCACTATTAAATTATAAATTCAAAAACCAAACTATTATTTATAGAATTTTATCGTCTTGGAAGTGCCCCAATAACTTTTATTGAATTAAAATTTTATAAAATTTTATTGGATCTATTGGACTTTTATTCTATTGGAAGAGCATTTTATTGGATCTATTGAGCTTTTATTCTATAAATTAAAATTTTTGAGTAAAATTTTTGAGTTCAGTGTTACGAACACAGTTTTCTTGTGGTTTTTGTCATTCTTATTGATAAACTATTTTAATTAAAAAGTAGTTATTTTATTTAAATAAAATCATTCCAATAATATTATTTTAAAGATTTATGAAAACTTCTTGAGATTTGACTTTTTGAAAAACAACTCCCTATATTCGGATTTGGTCAAAAACGCTTATTTTACATCAAAACCACTTTGTATTTTCAAAATTTATTTCAAAAATCCCAAATTGTGTACTAAAATCTCCACCGAAAGATATTTTTTCATCTCAATTAAAAACAATGAGGCTACTTTTAGAAGGGTCAAACCTTAGGATTTTGTTTTGTTTTGTCTTGTTTTTTCAAATCTGCCACACATTATAATTTTAAATTTCTGTCTCAATTATTTTTAAGACTTATTTTTCAGTGAGCCTAACCAACTACTGATTACCATTAAATTAATAATCTTCGTTGATTTTAATTTCCCATTAATTCAGTTGATTTCTATATTCACATAATTTTCTTTTAAAAAAAATCTTGTTAAATGCCCTACATGACTCATGTCTTTAAAATGTACAACTAAAAATTATATTTGCAGTCTGTAATTAAATTTGGGCTGCTAAAGGCCCAAATTACTTTCTGAAGGGGCCGATAATTATTCGGACCCCATATATGTAACTACTAAACCATGAATTGTAGTGTTGCGGTTTAGAACCGATCCAACCAAAACTCAACCCAACCTCATTTATGAATACCCAATTTCAATGCGAGGCATAAATATCCAATTCAACATGTGCGATGTCACAATGGCGGTTGCACAGTTCGAGACCAAGTCTGGTCCTAGGTTCAACACCTTTTGACCACTAAAATTGTGGTTGGCTTCCCCCACCTTCATGTGGGTCGCTTCTCCACTTTTGCGTGGGCCGCTCCCTTCCATATAGGAGCCTCTCTTCAGTTTGAGCCATCAGTGTCTTATCTTGCTTGGTCTTGATAGTTTTCTAAGTCAATTCCATTAATCAAATAATAATAATAATAATAATCAAATGAGAAGTTTACAACATATGACAATTTTAAATGGTTTTAATATATACATCAAAAACATTGGAAATTTTCTCTTTATATACTTGCAGGCATGTTCTATTTATAGTACGATAATGATAACCTGAATTCTAGGTCACAAATCGAATCAACCCAACATCAAAAGAGTGATGACATGGCAAATTGCAATTACATGCATCTCTTCATTCTCAGATGGTAACCACATTGTTTCCTCTTTTCCAAAAGTTATGACGTGTTCCACTAATCGATTTCTCCGTTGTACGGAAAACGACGTCGGATGAACGAGGGAACATGCGTTTTCTTGTGATCGATCACGCGCTCACTTTGGCTTTAAAATGTCTCTATAAGAAAGCTGGTTACAGTTTGGAACAACATTAATGGTGCAACAACATGAGTACCTTTAAATTAATTTTCAAATTATTTATCTCAGTCTTTTCTTTCATTCTGTTTATTGGGCAATCGTGAATGATAAATCGACACATTTGATTGACATTTTGGGAGTTAGAAATGGAATCAAAATGTTGCAATAGTAGAAAGTGTAAACATCACTAACAATTGTTTTGTACTTAAAAATCTTCGCTTGGAAGTTGAAAGTTGATTGCACTATAATTAACATGTAGCACTAGATTATTGAAAACTCATAGAAAGCTCAAATCAACATAGAATTAAGAGTCCATCTATATAAATTTACACCGAAAACCCTTTGATGGCTGGATGACAAAAACACTGCCTTTAACTTTTTGTCACCTGAGTCATGGAGACACATCACTTAATGCTTGAGAATTTATTGTTATTTACAGCAAACTTATACGCAAATAATCTGGTCAACATTCTTAAGAACTAATACACGCGGATTTCAGCTCAACTGTGTTTCATTTCCTTGCCAAATCGCAAAATAATGCATCAAATTCGAATGTTACTAAAAGAGTACAAAACATAACATTATGTCTCTTAACTGTCTAAATTTGAGCAAGTTAAAAACAATAAACAAATGCAATCATTGCTGTACCAAACAGCAGATTGCTTCGATGTATAAACGGAAGGTTAACCCCTTAAGTCCTGTTGCCACAGCCAATTTGCATACACTTCTGCATTTCGATGTCAATTATAGTTTTAATCCACCAGAACCTCGACTTCCATCTTTAAACCGTTGTTTTCAAGTATCTGCATGCAAGGCAGGACAGGTTTCTTCAATTATGCATAAGTTTCAAGAAAAACAGTAGCTCATGCAATAATATAAAATTATGAACATCATGGTACTAGGGGATGTTTGGAAATTATAACACTTTCATCAGTTCTGCAAGAAGATCGGGTTTTCATTTACGATTTGACATTCAAGATCAGGATAACAATATTCTGAATGCATAAACTTGACAAAGGAACGACAACATATAACAAGATCTTATCATAATGCATTACAAAGCAACTGAAAGCATAAAGTTTTAGAAGACAGAAATTCAATCAAAAGGAAATATCGAAAACAGCAAAATGACACTAATTACAAAGGGATCAGTATCTTCATGGACGGACAGAGAGATACAGAAGAGGTAGATGAATGCTGCCATGATTAAGAATATCAGTTTATCATAAATCATGTTAGCAACAGCAGGGGTATCATGGAGAACAGGAATAGTATATTTTAGAGATTATAACTTTATTAGAATAAGATTAATTTAGGATTTACTAGGATTTTAAGTTTAATGTTGATTGATTAACATAATTTAATGATGTTAATTAATTAATTAGCATCGAATCATGCTAATCAATCAATCAACATAAAATAATGCTAATTAATTAATTAAATCATGTTAATAGACCAATCAACATTAAACTTAAAATCCTAATCAAATCATAAATTGATCTTATTCTACTAGTTATAATCTCTAAAATATATGTAAAAAAGTTAGTATTCTTTGGAATTGTGCAGTTTGCGCTATTCTTTGGCTGATTTGGGAGAAAAAAAAAATAGGAGAATTTTTGAAGAAAAAGAAGAGGAGGAGTTTTTTCTTGGAGATAAAGCGTTTTATTTGGCTTCCCTCTGGGCTTCTACTAATGAAGATTTCAAAGAATTATCGTTATTTTTCATTATGCAAAATTGGAAGGCTGCCGTTAGTTGAGGGTTTTTCCAAGTTTGTCTTTTGTTTTTTGTTTTTTCTGGTTTCTTTTGGTGGACTTCTTGGTTCACTTTTGTATTTCTCTTGCTTTTCTCTTTTTTTAATAAAATTTCTGTTTCCTATCAAAAAAAAAAAAAAAAAAAAAATCTCTAAAATATACTATTCTTATTCTCCATCATTCTCCTCCACTGCGAAATATTCTACTCCTAGCGAGTCAAGTAGGTTGAGTCCATCAAATGAGAAAATACCACATCTTGCTTGGTGGCAGAGCAAAGTTATCAACCCAAACTCCATTCATCATAAACTCAGGAGGTTTATTAAACCCAAAACCCATTGTTTCATCCATTAAATTTGATAGAAAATAGTGAATGGTCGTTGAACAACTAAGAAAAATTTTGTAGGAACCACAAAGGAAACCTCCAAGAATTCATGGGTGTTTACATGTTCCCTTTTGTTCACTTCATCCTTAAACTTGATCAGATCATCCATAATGCATGAAGTTCTTAATATCCTGCTCTGAAATTAGATCATCCACTATAGAGGTTGTCGCCACGTTGGAGTCTGATCAACAATTCCTAAATCACTTGTGACATGAGTTTTCATTAAAATGCCAAGTTTATCATCACCTTATGCAAATGTTTTAGGGTTCCACTAATTGCTTTAATTCTTTTATCACCTCCAAAGTTTGTCATTGTCACCTCCAATTTTAGAATTTGATCTAATACTTGACATCAATTCAACTTAACCTGAGGTAAATTCATGACAAGAATTGTATTGATCTCTTTGAGGTTGGAGTATTCTTAACTTGTGGTGGATGAACATCATAAGAATTACACCGGTTGTAATTTCTCCCATAGTTTTGATCTAAATGTGAGAATAGCAGGACTCAGGATTGAAGCTTTAGTATAATAGGGATTAGGATCATGATCAAAAGTTCTACAATAACAAGGATCAGGATCAAAGTCACAGCAATTGTAGGGATCAGAATCAAAGTCTCTGTAAGAGAAACAGCCAATAGGTGTACGACCTCAATACTTAGGGTGATGACAATATCCTAAAGATCATGACATAGCTGATGAAATGTAGTGCTTGGTTAAAATTGTTGCATGACAAACACTAGAGAAATAGATAGATAGATAATTAGGTTTAGGAGAAGATAGAAATTTGAGGAAAATGGGGGAAACTATACAAGAAAGGGAGGTAAACCAGAGGAAAAGAAAGAAGAAAAATTTAGGAGGAGAATTCAATATAATTTTATTAATCTAATCACAGATTGTCATACAAAAGAAATATATGCTTCTATTTATAGTGGCCAAAAGAAAACAAAGAAGACAATAATCAACCTTCTAAAATGAAAATATTTTAATGGAAATCAAATACGTAAATCAGTCAATCAACATAAAATTATGCCAAGCAATCAATTAACATCAGATCACACCAATCAATCATTTAAATCATGCTATTCAATCAATCAATCAACATAAAATCATGACAATCAATTATTTAAATTATGCTAATCAATCAATCAACATTAAATTTAAAATCCTAATCAAATCATAAATTAATCTTACTAAAGTTTTGATCTCTAAAATATGCTATTCCTATTCTTCATCAAGGTAAGATTAATATTATTATATCAGTTTTGGAGGCACATGATGAATATTAAAGATGAATTCAGACTATGTTCATGAAATCAGTATTCAAGACTGTTATTTGACAAAAGCCATAACTGTTTAGGAATTAGGGCAACAAAGTGGTTGCCATCTTTATGAGATTTGAATGTGAGAACACCAAAAATCAAGCACTTCACAGACTTGTTTACAAAACCCTCTACCTTGAACAAACTTGCATGATTTTATACATAAGATGTCAAACTCAAATACCATGCAAGCTATATAAATTTACGTCTCTTTCCTATGGGAGGATATTGTTGTTAGAAAGAAATTAATGGGAAAATAAAGGCAAAAAGGAGTAGCTGAAGGACCCAAATAGTGATATACATAAGAAAAATCACAAAAAGAGAGACACAACACCATTTCCAAGTTCACATATCCTTGCATAGCAATCATTATCACTACCAAATGTAACTCATATGTTGCAACCGTCTTTTGCAATAGTTATAAGGGTATGTTAAAATACCTTAACAAAGTCTGCTAAAACTATCAAAGAATCCTTTGCGTAGCCTGCCTCCTCAAGAACATCGGTCAGAACTTGCTGTGCAAAACAGAAACATACATCCACATCGTATCATATCTCAAACAACATTTTATTCAATCACAAAATATTTTATAATAGCAAAGCTTGTATAACATCATCCAGCACGTAATTTGAACAAATAAAAGCTCAACGAAAAAGAAACATTTCAATTCTTCAACATTGAACTTATCAATTCAATCGAAAAGAGCTCCCAAAATGTCTCAATACCCTAAACTGATGCCCTGAAGTGAAAGCAATATGCTCTTACAGATTCTAAAATCACTGTAAACAAACTAATAGAGGGACGTAAAATGATCAAGATCGAAACCAACCTCTCTCTCTTGCTCAGATATAAAATGTCCAGTCAAATCGCGCAAAACATCCAACATGTCATCATAAGTAACCTTGCCATTACTGTCCGAATCATACACCTTAAATATAACTACAATTCACACAAACACCGTAATGAACATGAAAACATGAAATTATTTGAAACATAATTAATTTTAAAAATAAATAATAATAATAATTAAAAAAAACAAACAAACAAACAAACAAACAAATTACATTCAATTTTCTGTTGCAAACTGGCACGTGGACTAAATGCGGACAAAAACGCCACAAATTCCTTGAAATTCAATCCGTCTAGCATCCTCAACAACCTCTAATAATTCAAATTAAATAATCAAATACAATAAAACATAAAATAATAATAATAATTGAAAAAAAGAGGCAAAATTGGAACCTGAGAGAGAGGATTGACGGCGAATTCCGGTACGGAGAGGAACTCATCGGAGGAGATGAAGCCGACGTTGCTGCGGTCCAGCTGGCAGAATCTCTGGTACAACGAAACGATCTCCTGCTGCGAAACTGTAAGATACAACACACGCATCAATCAAAATTGCAATCGAGATCAGAACAATCAACGGCTGAGAAAGAAAGAAAGAAAGACATTGGACTTACAGGTGTGGTTGCAGTGCACTTGGACTTCTTCGATGTCGTACTGCGTCAACATCGACGACGTGTTGCCCATGGCAAGCGCGACGGTGACGGAGATGGAGAGGAGCGATCGGGTGTGGTGAGGGTGCAGGTAGAGGGCTACTTGTTAGTTAGTTCGTTAGCTTCAAGAATGGAGATGGAAAGCTTGTTATTGGTTGATTTCGTTGGTTCACCGATCGAGGTCCCCACTGTACGGAAATGATTTCAACGCTCCTGTTTGGTTGCTAGTTTCTGTTACCTCAAGATGGAATAACAATGGCAAGCTCCGGCATTAGGTAATCTCTGTTTAGTAACTTGATTGCATGAGGGTTTTTTATATATATACTATACGTATATATATTTTGCAATACTACGGACAGTTTGTACCACTACCACAGATAGTATGATTACATAGTAACACCGTTTTGTTTTTTTACTTTTTCTTATTTCATTAAATTATTTATATAATATATTTATGAATAATATAAATTAATTTAAAACATTTCACAAAAGTGATTACTTTTAATACAAATAAAAATTATTTTCTTTAAATTAATTTGTATATAATTTTTAAAACATTTAAATAAATTATTTAATCAAAGATTATTTTAATTTAAAATTTTAAATAGTTTTATTTTTAAGAAATTGATTTTTTTTATGTCTTGAAATTTATTATAAATGGTTTTATGTTGTGAAAAATAAGCTATAATTGTACATAAATTCAAATCAACTTGTATTAAACATAAAATATGATTATATTTTTTTCAATCTCATATTATACCAAAAAAGAGATGGGACTATTTTTAGTCCAATGCTAACTATACCAAATACATCAAAATTAATTTAATCCAATTCAATCTAATCCAATTTCACCTCTTAATTTTAGCCCAATCTAATTTCATGCACCTCTAAAATATCTAAGCAATATTCAAACTTTACTATAATGCATAATTTATGAAATAGTTGTATTTAGTAGGAGTAATAGCAACCACAAGGAGGACAGGTGGTGGAGGAGTGTCTGATGACGGCTAAATCCTCCATGACAAAGAGGTGTTGTTAGTTTGTTGATGATGGTGGACAATTAGCAGATCTAAGTTTGTGGATGATTCAATGGTTTTTATTATTATTATTATTATTTATTTATTTAATATTGTTATTATTAATAATTTAAATAGTATTTCAATCATTACATAAATTTGAAGTGTATGATAGGGATTTTATAGAATCTTGATGAGTGTATTTTGGTCATTTCATAATTTTGGATAGAAAATGTTTACATTTCGAATAAAAAGTTAACAGTAGGGGGACGGTTCGTCTAATAAAAAAATCAGGTGCTAATCATCATTAGTTTACTTTTCAGAAGAGTTTATCATAATATCCAAAAAAAAAAAAAAAAAAAAAGAATATTTGATCTAATTCGAACCAAATCATATAAGTACTAGATTGTCATTTAAACGATGGTTTGGATATGGAACCTAAATTGATGATCTGAATTCAATATAAATTTTTGAACATGACTTGATGATCAGGGTGTGTCCAAATTGAGTTTGACAATGATTGTTGGCCATCGATGAAGATCACCAGCCATGAAGATTGTTAACTCTCCACCATATTTTTTTTTCTTTTTTTTTTTGTTAAAAATTCTTTATCACTATTCACTAGAAACATGTTTCTTTATTTATGTTTTATTTTTTAAAATTTACTTTTTACTTCATTTTAATTTTGTACATTTTTTAAAAATTTATTTCAATTATTTTTAACATAAAATGATGAATTTCTTGAAAATTTAGAGATGACAAGACCTATGAACCAATTCACCTTTGACAGTGAAGTTTTTAAAAAATATAGAAATAAAATTGAAATGTACTTTTAATTCCAATAATTTTAATTATCTTACTTAATCTATAATTTTACCTATTAATTATAGTAATTGAATTGGTTGTAATGATAGTTATTCAAGCTAATCCAATGACTACAATTGATGGATAACCTTACATGTTAGATAAGGTAGCCAAACTCAATAACTTCTAAGGGATATTTATAATTCCCCCCCACCCACTCCCCCCCAACGTTTGACCCTAATCTAAAAATCCCTCCCTAGTTTCATAAATAGTTGTTTTGCCTATTGCTGTCAATTTATCCTCTAAAAAGTTTACCAAAGGTCTAAAGCAATAAATGGCTATTTTGCCTTTGATTTAAACTTAATTAAAATAAAATTATAAAAGAAGATCTTTATCATCCGTTTTTGAAATTAACGGTAGGGATTGATTAAAAAATAAAATTTAATATTTATATTTGTTTAAAAAAATTAATTTTTAAAATTTTATTTAAAATAAAAACAATAGGTCTCAACCATCTATCTTTAAGATGAACGGTGACGATCAAAGAATTAAAAAAAAAAATCTAAAAACAAAAATTATTGCATAAAAAAGAAATTTAATATATATATATATATATATTCAATTGAAGGTCTGAATTATGAATCTAGATCTTCAAGTTTCGTATTCAATTTGAAGATAGCCCAGATCTTCAAAAAATTAAATCAATAAAATTAAATTTCATTTGCAAAATCATCACACCATCTTTTAGTAGTAATGGTTGAGTACCTCCCTTGATCATAATAAGTTAAGGGTTAAAATCTCACCCTTATCAAAGGTATAAGTAATTTTTTATGAATTTAATACACCCTCCTCCATCATTAAAAAAAAATCACCCAACAAACATTTAGTTCATCACTCAACCAACATCTCAACTTCCATCAAAATCAAACCCTAACATCTCAACTTCAATCAAAATCATCTTCATCATCACTCAACGAATCCAGATAAAAGCATTTCCAACCCTTTCATCTTCAACTTCTATCAAAATCAAACCCACAAAATCAACATAAATATTCCACAAAATCAACTCAAATCAAATCAACCCAAACCCACAAGATCAACTAGTAACGGCTTGAAAAAAAAAAAAAAAAAAAACTGAAAAACTTCAAAACCCAATTCAACACCAAAATTAAAACTCAATTTAGCTTAAACCATATTCAACACCAAAATTGAAAAACTTCTTTTTCTTTTTTTCTCTTCTCTTCTTTTTCTTCTTTTTTTTCTTCTTCTTCTTTTTCTTCTTCTTCATCTTCTTGAACCCAGATTTCTGGGTTCGAGAAGAAGAAGAAGAAGAAGATGATGATGATGAACCCACCTATTGACAACTATCGATAAAGCCGTCGATAAAGATGAAAATAGAGAGAGAGAGTTGATAGAGAGAGAGAGAGAGAGAGTTATTTTTTGTTAATTTTATTATATCAAATTAAGTTTTAATTTGATCTCCACTGTCCATCTGGACAGTGGAGATCAATATTTTTTTTAAATTTTTTTAAACAAAATTTAAAATTTTTATTTTTTTGGTTTTTTAATTATTTTTTATTAATTTATATATTTACTTATCACCTCCATTTATTATTTTACCATTTCACCCCTAACTGCTATGGACGGAATTCATAATAGTAGAGAGTTGATTGTTTATTTAATTAAACTTAAGGGGTAAACCGCTAATTACAAAATTAAGGGGAGCAGTTTGAGATTATGATCAAAAGCTAGGGGGAATTACAAATATCCCTAACTTCCAATAATAGTCATAAGTAGCCAGCGAAAATGTAAAAACATTAATGTATAAGGATAAACCCGCAGCCAAACAGCATTGCAGCACCGGCTGATCTGCTTCGAGCAAACGCAACAAATCCCAGAGACTGACACAGATTGAAATTGAAGTCCTTTATATTGAAATAATCGAAGGTCCTTTTCGATAGAAGCGTCGAAGATGGTATGTCTATGATACCCTTTATTTATTTTTCTTATTATTGTCATTATTTTTATGTTCTTATAATCATGCAGTGTTTGTGTTAGAATCAATTAATCATGTAAAAAAATTAGTGAACCGCTGGTACTTGAATGTTATATGTATATCAAAAAGATCAAATTTTAGAACTGGGTTAGAGAGAGATCAACTTTTTTGTTGGAATTTGATTAGAACGGGCACATATCAGTTGTTCATTATAAAGAATTTAAGCTGCTGCCTTGTGACATGCTTTGGACCCTTGATGTGTTGACTTTAGATTTTGTTGCTTCTGCTTTACTGTAATTGTTTTTATCGAAAAATGAGTGTGGCGTTAGCCGGGTAGTTTTATTTGGGTTGCATTTGAAGAGAGAATAAGCCTGTTTATGAGCTCGTCGGAGTAAACATGGACAGTTTGCAGCTTTTCGGTTGGATATTGTGACCAAATGAAGATGCTGGATGGGCTTGTGATTGTAACAATTGAAGGGATTGATGTGTGTTTCAAAGTAGAGAATTTTGATCGAATACTGTGAACTTCTTTAAATTACGAGCTCAAAATGTCTTTATAGGTGTGTTTTGTTCTGGGATTGAAATGTAGTAATGTTTGTATAGGCTATGTACATTCGAGTTAAGCGTAGCAAGACGACCTATTTTATCCAGTGTGATCCAACTGAGACTATTCTGGACATGAAGCAAAAACTGCATGTCCTCATTGATCAACCAGTTAATGATCAGCGTTTGATTTTGGTGGGCACTGGGGAAGTATTAGAGGATTCAAAGACATTGGCAGATCAGAAGGTTCTTACATCAATTTTGTAATCTCTTCCCTTTCTTTTATTTATTTATTTTTTCCACTCATTACTCTGCTGAATATTAGCACTCTTTTTATCCATTGTTGTGAAGTTATCTCTCTAGTGGCATTCTGTAATCATCTATTGTTGTTCCATTCGTGCATTCAGTGTCTCTTGATAATTGACATTGACAATAAAAATTTGCCGTCTCTTTTCAGGTTGAAAATGACGCTGTTGTAGCTCTGACTTTGAGGAAAGGTTGTCTTGCTTATCCTTTTTTTTCTAGATTTATTCTTTCTAGGCCTATGAGTCATACACTAGCTGGCTTAGATCTTATGACTCTGGTTTCTTATGTTACTCTGTTTGACTCAAATAGTATTAGTTTGTTTCTTTAAGTTTATATATAAGTAGAATATGCTTATTTTTTTTCCCAGATTTGATCTGTTATGATAGAAATTATTAATCTGTTTCATTACCATATTGCTATCAATAAGGTGTCTGTGCGAACTAGAGGCTATAATTTTCATCCATTTTCTTTTCTCTTTGTTACCTCCCTCTGCCTCTACTTGAAGTGTTGGGTAGGGAAATTAGTTTTCAGTTAAAAACTTTCCAAACGATCCACTGGCTGAAGCAGGTCAATGCTCTTGGTCATAAATCATCTTCGATATTTGCCTTTGTGAACCATATACTGATCCTTCGAAACCTAATATTTGGCATCTGAAGTTATTTCCCTAGTGTGGATTTTCGAAATCTTATTAAGCTTTGTTTTCTTCATGTAACTTGGTACCTCGTATGGAACTAGAAAATATGTAAACGATATTGTACCTTCTTGGAGTTTTGTGTTTACTTTTTAAGGACTTGAAAGACACTTACAATAACGTCCTATATACATAATTCTTTTCCCTCTATTATTGTTTTGGAATTTTGTAAGAAAAATTAACTTCTGATTGGAAGGAATTTGTTTTAGGGATGTCTGGACCAATATTCTGGTATCATATATGCCCTGGAGTTCACTTTCAAAGTCGATGTGTTTTGTTTTTGACATGCTTTGCTCAAATCCCTTAGAATCAAGATTGCAATTGATGGATCCTCTTCATCATCTATGTATTGACTTGAGATTCTCTTAGTCATTATGCAATTCAAATCTTCCATGGTATATTGAAACTCTCTAGAGTGCCAAATCTTAGTGAAATCAATATCTTTCTAATAAGATGTGCCCTAGCTGTGTCTGTCTTTCAGCCGAACTTGCAGTTAAAATAGGTGTTTATTTTTATAATTTGCTACATAAGCAGGGTCATTATGATTTAAATGTGCAATCCATTTCACCTTCTTTGCCTTGTGACTATATAAGAACACAGCTAATTAAATTTCTGGAAGTTGCATTGGAAGTCACTGATGGATAGAGTAGATGTTAAATATAACCCACTCCCATTTGTGCTTGCTCACTGGACTGTCTGATGATGATTTTCAGCTTTCTCTTTTCTTATCTCCCAGATGACAACGAGTTTGAGGATGTCAATATTGTTCAACCAAATGATTTCTACCAATCTCGCGATGCTGATGGAGGTAATTGGTGAACTAGGACTGAAAAAACTTAACATGTAGGTTTAGTAGGCCACCACTTATGTGGTACACAGCAATGGAACTAGGTTTGCGGTCAATTGAGCTTCATTAATCATTTGTGAAACCAAAGAAATGGACTAGAATTCCAAAGAAGACATGGTAGATTGGTAATCAAACTGTCAGCAATTGGAAGTGTTGTAGAGGGAGTAATAACTTGTGGCATTTTGTAAGGATAATGAAAATTTGAAGCTTTTAATGTTTTTGTCTTTCTTGTGACGTTTCAATAGCTGTCTTTTTGTGATTTTTTCTTTCTTTCAGTGATGATTGGGATAATTGTTGATAATAGTTTAAACCTCATCATTTGATAAAGGTTGGGAAAATTGTTGAGATAACATGTTTTGTCCCAAAACAATAAACAATAATCTAAATACTATTTGAGTTTTGTTGAGATTACATTTTTTGTATAAAAACAATAATTAATACTATTCGAGTTGCCTAGTGATAAACTGTCACTGTAAATTCAGACCATATTATTTATTTATACATAATACAAAAACTTCTAAATGATAAATGTGTTTTGTGCTAATTACACACAAATTATTCTTCAATTTATAATGATGGAAATAATATATTATAAAGCTCGCTAACTTGACTCTCTGACTGTGTTATATTGTTTAATTATTATTATTATTATTATTTTTTATAATCTTTCTTATTTGTGATAGAGGATCAAGTTTTATTATGGAAATCTACACGTATGTTTGGAGAGATTTTTCCCTTTTATTTGTAGGAGTATACATTTTCTAGTGTTATAAAAGTAGATTTTTAGGACATATTTACATCTCAGCTAACTATTAATTATTGGTATGATACTTTAGAATTATCTAAAAATACAATGTACCATATAAACGGATACATAACAAAGATCATTAGCAGCAGACCTCACTTGAGATTTAGTCATTCAACAAACATTATTGAATGTTTTATTGGATTCCAGATTGTTAAAACAATCTGGAATGTTGCAGAGCGTTTGACGTCTGATTTCCAAATCGTCAAATGATCTCTCTCGAATCCTGACGTGAGCCCCTGATTTTCAAATCGTCCATCGCCGTCTCTTGGAGTTCTCTCGTTTCTCTCAATGTCTATCGCCGTCTCTCTCGACTCTCCTGATGTCCATTGCATTCTCTTGTCAAACCTACAACAAAATGTCGTCGAACAATCCTCCTTCACCTCCATCTCTGACTGATGGAAGAGCAATAGAGATGGAGGTGCAATACATCTCCATAGATGGAAGTGGAGATCCAATCTGGACCTCCACATTTATATATATATATATATATATAGATAAAGAGGTATATATCCACCGTTCATCTATGTTGATGAATGGTGGGCATTAGATTAATTTTAATTTGAAAAAATATATATATCCACATTTTTTTTAAATTTTATTATTCTTAATTTGATCTTCACTATTTAGAGGGACGATGGAAGTGCCTCTAAATACCTCATTCACCTCCATCTCTGACGATGGAAGAGCAATAGAGATGGAGGTGCAATCCATCTCCATAGATGGAAGTGGAGATCTAATCTGGACCTCTACATTTATATATATATATATATATAAAGAGGTATATATCCACCGTTCATCTATGTTGATGAATGGTGGACATCAGATTAATTTTAATTTGAAAAATAAAATATCCACATTTTGGTTTAAATTTTATTATTCTTAATTTGATCTCCACTATTTAGAGGGACGATGGAGATTAATCATTCTTTTGAATTGGTTTTTCAAAAAATAAATAAAATTTTATTTTATTTTTTTTGTTTTTTATTATTTTTTATTAATTAATATTTATTTATCAGTTTCATTTACCATTTTACCCTCCCACCATAATGGCAATGGCCTTCCTCAAACGAAATTGGTAATGGTGGTAGGTTGTTTGCTTATTTAATTAAATGGCAATATGAAAAATCGCTAATTACGAAAAATCATGCGGCGCATTTTCTTATTATGGGTAAAGCTTGGGGGCTTTTTTTAAAAATAGCCCTTAATAAAATCTATTTTTAATTTAGTTATGGATGTAAGGACATTCCTACCCTCTTCACTGTCAACTCCACGTTAGTTTTATCCCTAGTCAAATTGGTCAAGGTGTGTTCGAGTAATTTCATAAAATATACAATAGAATTATAATATTATAAAATGTAAAGGTTAAGTGTAATTAATCCATAAGTAATGTTACACATTATTTGAGCATCAATTTCAACAAGTTAGCATTATTGTTAATCTATTAATAAATCATAATCCAACCAAAACAAGAAATCATCTACTATATAGAAAATCGAAAGGCAAATCTTAAAAGAAAATTTTTAACACACCTATCTTATAAAGAGATTATAAAGTTTTCCTCCACTAAGTTATGTGGTACAATTGAAAGTTGAATAAAATACCATATTTACATGTCTTCTTTTTTACTTTTAAGTTTAAATTATTATTGTGTTATTGCTTTCTTGTTATTAGAGTTTAAATTTTTATTTTGGCTTGCTTCTGGGTATTTTTGGCCCACGAGGTATTAAGTCTCCTCATTTCTTATATGCAGATGATATCCTTTTGTTTTGTCGAGCTTCAACTTCAAATGTTAAGGTTATCATGGAAACTTTTAAAATTTATGGGGATTTGTCTGGTCAGCGGGTTAATTAGCAAAAATCTTATATCTACTTTGGTGATGGACTTCATTATCCCTTCCTAGAAAGCAACCTTTCGCTTAGTGCTATGAAAAAATGAGGTTCTTTTATGACTTGCCTTGGTGTCCCTCTTTTTCGTGGTGCCCCTTACAAACGGTGGTTTTTGTCTTTGGCTGATAAAATTCATCTGAAGCTTCATTCTTGGGCGAGATCTATTCTTTCTATGACGGGTAGACTTTGTCTTATTCAGTCAGTCATCTATGGTTCGTTTCTTCACTTGTTTCAAATTTATTGATGGCCCTCGTTTTTAATGTGCTCTCTCACTTTTTCAATCAGAAGTTTCTATTGGAAAGGATCTGTTGATAAAAGAAAATCGATTCAGGTTCCTGGAAAGTTTGTTGTCGGTCTAAGCTTGACAAGGATTTGAGTTTGCGTGATTTACGTGTTCTTAACAATTCTTTACTTAAAAAATTTACTTGCAGATTCATAACTGAGAATTCTGCTATCTTCAAGTTTCTTCATGCTTTACGTTTTTCTTTTATGCTTCTTTCAAGGGTGAGATACCTTTCTTTCTCCATTTGGCCTGGTATAAAAATTCATTACCTTTCTCTAGTGCTTGAGTCTAAGTGGTTGATGAGTTATCATTCAAAAGTTCATTTATGGTTAGATAACTGGATGGATGAACATCTTAAGGACAGGATCTTTGATTTACCTTTTTTCAAACTGTCTCTCTCAACCTATACTGGTAATGTTTATTACAATGACAGTTGGCATTTTTCTTCTACGATATGTCAGATGCACCTAGATTTAGTTCATGACATTGAGCAAGTGGCTATTGGTAATTTTTCGAAATTCGAGAGTCTAAACCCTCTCTCTCGATGGAAAAGTGACTATTGTTGGTGCTTATAATTCATTATCTTCAATGCTTCCTCAACTTTATTGGGTAAGATATATTTAGGCTACTCTTATCTCTCCTTTAAGATCTATACTAGTTTGGCGAATTATGTATAATATATTGCCCACTGATTTGTCTTTACAACATTATGGGTTTATTTTGCCTATATATTGTCGTTTGTATTGGGCTGCGAAAGAGAGTTTAGAGTATTTGTTTCTCAAATGCCCTTTTGCAGTAGGTCTCTTAAATTTCTTATCTTTTATTTTTCGTCGTGCCATTTCTTTAAGGGGACTATTAAAAACTTGTGGTAAGCTACTATATCTACTACCTTTTGCTATCAACTTTAGCATATTTGGAAGGCTGCCATTATTATAGTTTTTTGGGTTACTTGAAACTCTGTCACTTTTGAGGGTAAATGTCTTTTTCATGTGACTCTTTCTTTTGTTTGGCATTCCATTCGAAAGACAGATTCTCTTAGTTCTGTGGTTATGCAAAATTCTATGGATGATTTATTAGTTTTTCGTAAACTTCATGCTTTTGTCCGTTCTGCTAAAGCTTCCCGTATTACAGAGGTAGTTTGGTCTCCCCCTCCCCCGGGTTAGATTAAGGTCAATACTGACAATTCTGTTTTTGGATCTCCTAGTTTAGCTGGTTGTGCAGTAATTTTTCGAACCTCTAGAGGGTTCTTCAAGAGTGCCTTTGTTATTCCATTAAGTATAGGTTTTGCTTTTGGACAGATTTAGCAGCAACTATTCGTGCCATTAAGTATGCTTGAAAGTATCATTGGATAAAGCTTTAGTTAGAAAGTGACTTTGCTTACGTGATTTCTCTTCTTCTTGCTCGTTCTTCTAAAGTTCTCTACCGTTGGCAACCAGCTTAAGAGAGGTGTCTTCATCATTTGTAAGGTACGGAATTCATGGTGACATATTTATCACTGAGGGAAATTCTACGGTAGCTATGCCAGCTTCTCGCTCCTCTTATTTTGTTTGTTCCAATTAGGTGGTGGACGACTTCTAGTTTTTTTGGTTTCTTTCTGATGATCTTCGTGGCCAACATCGTTATTGATTTTATTAGTTTTGACTTTGGTGGTAGACACTTTTTTTTCCTTGCTGGGTTTTTCCCATAGGGCTTTATCGATCAGGTTTTTAATGAGGTCTACTATAAAGTCTGATCTGCAAAGATTTGGTTTCGGCTGAATCTTTTGTTGTCTATTTTTTCTCTTAGTCAGTATTTTCTTTCGTTGGATTTTTTTTTTTTTTTTTTTTTTTTTGTATTGGCTTTCCACCTCTCTCTCTTTTTGTATTTTTTTTTTAATAATAAATTGGTTTTGACCAATAACCTTATAAGAAAAAAAAAAAAAAAAAAAGGTTATTGCTTGCTTATTATTAGTTTAATTGCACGTTATGGGTACTATCAAGCTCTACTCACATAAATATTTTCTTTATTTCTTGGGAAAATCTCAAAAAACTACTTGACGTATGAAACAATATTGTTTTACCATCCATTGTTTCATTTTTATCCGATATCTTACAAATGCTAAAAAGTTTACAGAAAATTAGACCAAAATTAAAAAGACTTTTTTAGCCTTGAAACTTTTTTTAAAAAATATAATAATCATAAAATAATATTTTAAAATAAAAAAATTATAAATTAATAAAAACTGATCTCCATTGTCCATCTATAAAATGAACGATGTAGATCAACACACCAAATTAAAAATAAAATAATGATAAAATAAAAATATAAAAATATTTTAATATAAAAAAGATAATAAACTAATAAAAATTGATCTCCACCATCCATCTATGAAATGAATGATGGAGATCAATACACTAAATTAAAAAAATAAAAATTTATTAAAAAAAGGAATAAACTATGGCTAAAAACCACCATCAATATTAAACTTTATCTTAATCATCATCAATCTTTCTCTTCTTCTTTTCTAGCCCCTTTTTCTCTCTCCCTCTCCTTCTTCTCTCCTCATTTCTGAGTTTCCAACGATTGGAAATCTAGAATTTTTAGGTTTCAAAATGGTTGAAAACCACCATCATCATCAATCATCAATTTCACCCAAAAAAAATTATCAACCTAATCATCAATCATCAATCACCAAACACCAAACACCAAACCACCGAACACCAAACCTACCCATCAATCATGAACTACCAAACACAAAACACTTGGTTTGTCGTCAAACCCATAACACCTGCCACCATCGTATATCATCGATCGAAGAAGAAATTGATTAAAAATGTAGATAGAGGAGGGGAAAAGAGGGGGGGAGAAAGAGAGAGATGGGTAAATGAGAGATCGAGAGAGAGAGAGAGAGAGAGAGAACTTGGGTCTTCGATGGTGAACGGTGGAGGGAGTCCCGTCTACGATAGTGGAGGCCATTATGGTCTCTACCATCGGAGACCACCATGGTCTCCAATCATAGAGACGACAACCCCCACTGTCGCTATCGCCGAGATCTTCACCACCACCATCATCAATCAACAATAAAGAAAGAGAGAGAAATGAAGTGGCTAGAGATAGAGAGAGAAAAGAGGAAGAGAAGAGATAGAGGGAGAGAATTGTGAGAAAAAATATTATTTATATATATTTTTTATTTTTAAATAAAAATTTGTTATTTTTTATGATTTTGTATTTAATATTATTTATTTTGACTTTTTATATTTTAATTAATATTATTTTAATTTATTTTTCATTGTTTTTCCTTTTTTGCCCTTGGAGTCAAACGGCCAATTATGTTAACCTAACGGAAACTGTGACCATCAAAGGTATTATCGTCATTTCATACGCCATCAAAGGGTAAACTGACTATTTTTATTAATGTCAAGTGATAGTTCTGGTAAATATAAAACAACGGTTGGTCAAATCTACATATTTTCATATGTCAGGGTTTTTTTTGGGATTTTCCCTTATTTATTTTCCTTAACAAGATAGGAAGATTTTAGACTTTATTCTTATCCATGTGTAAGTGTTATTGGACATAGTTTTCGATTAAATTCCTTGGTAATGGTATATACTCACACTTTATCCACTTAAATTTCATAGGTTCGTGAACTGGTAGTGTGCATATGTAAATGAGATGTGGGTATGGATACTAATATGATCATACACCTCCATACTTCACTCATTGTCCTCCTTATAATATGATGTCAATTAAGCAGAAGTAGCTATATTTGTCTTTTAAAAAAATAACAAATTTCATAATTGAAAAATAAGAATTCGAGATTTTGTTAGTGTGAATTTGAGAGACTTAATACTAGATCAGTTTAGACACTCATATACCGTCATATAACATGTGTTCGAGATTGAGGAATTTTGGAGAAACTTGAATGATAGGAAGATTGAGAAATTTTTTTCTCTTATTACCTTACCTGAAGGTTTTTTTAAAAATAAATAAATAAATTGGAATGGAATGGAAGGTCGTAAGGTATGGAGGTTAAGTTCTAATAATATTTCTTCGTGCAAGTCCTTTTCAGAAATATTGGTTCAAGACGATTCTCTCCCAATATTTGATTTTGCTAATTTTATTTGAAAGTCAAAGGCTCCGAACAAGTTCAAGTTTTAAGTTTGGTTTATTGCTTATAGGAAATTAAGTACTTGTGTGTCATCTGTAAGAGTTGTGAAGAAAACTTAGATCATCTCTTTTTTCATTGTTTGGTGGTTAGTTTGTTATGAAACATGTTTTTTTCTTTAGTTAGTTTGAAGTGGGCAGCTTCTAAATTTTTATGTCTTTTTTCTTTTTAGAGGAATTTAAAGTTCTTAGAAACGGAAAAGAGATTAGTATTCTTTGGTATAGTAGAGTTTTAGCCACTTTATGGGTTATTTGGGAGGAAAGAAACAGAAGAATCTTTAATGAGGTCAAAGATGAGAATTTTTAAAGAATAAAGCGTATAATCTGACTTCTTCTCTTTGGGCTTCTTCTAATAATGATTTTAAAGATTTATGGTTGAGTGACAATATGTCCACCCCTCCAAAATTGCATGTACACCCCAAATCATTAATTTCATTTTAAATTCCTATATTACTCTTCGTTTATGTGAGTGCTTGGGTTTCAGACTGGGGTTACATGATCACGTTTACGTGCTTACTAGGTTGGTTTCGTTGTATTTGAAATGTGGAGAGATCAAGAAGGTGAAATTGTTGTTTAGAGAGATTCATGGACCGAACTTGATAAGTTGTAATGCAATGATAGTGAGACCGAGTGTTTGGTGATGCTGTTTAAGAAGTTGCTCGGTTCAAGGGAGAAGGTTAATTCGAGCATGATTATAGTGTTGATTCCTGTGTCGTTTCCAGTATCGTTTCCATTTGGTCATTTACATCTCAGGGATTGTTTTATGGATTCTTCACGGACTAGTTGGTTAATGGGAACGATGTCTTTTGTTTTGGTTTTTGATGCCCTCTACTGGCCTGATTCGCCTTGGAGGCTTTTTCATTCTGAATCAAATTTAGCTTCAAATAGGAATATGTGACCTTTTAAGGAAACTTAAAACGTGCAAACATGGTGTATAAAATTTTGCTATTGACATTCTTTGCTGACAAGAATGTGGTTCCTCTCTTGCCCAAATTGTTGGGGAAGCAGTTTTATTCTTTATAGTTAACTTAGTTCTTTATAGTGTTATTTAAGGATAATATTGGAATTAAGAAAAAAAAATGATTTGGGGTGTACATACAATTTTGAAGGGATAATTGTTAGTTTTTGTTATACATGATTGAAAAACTATTGTTTGTTGATTGATTATTTCAATCTCGGTTTTAGTTTTTGTATTTGTTTGTATTGTTGATAGACTTCTAATTCACATTTGTAACATCTTTCTTTTATTAATAAAATCTCTAATTCCTATAAAAAAATTAAAAAAAAAATTATGTGTGCTAGATTGTCCAAAAAAAAAAAGCGATAAAAAACATGTGCGAGTATCATATGATAATTGTATGTATACATATGAATTGAACACCGCTATCATAAAATAAGATATGAATAAATCAAACCAAATTAAATTGAAACTATACACATGAATAAATCGAACCAAATTAAATTGAAAATATACACATGGATAGTATATTTGACCGAATTACATGAAGATTTTATTTAAAATCAAGAAGAGAAATATTAAATTTATTTCTTGATACCACAAAAATAACAATCAAACATGTTGGAGATTGGTTGCATGAACGATCTTATGTTAGACTTGATAATAGAAACTTTTCAAGTATATCCGTCCAAATATATACACTTCCATAACAAATCAAATTCTAAATTTCTCGGCTTTCCTCTAATTAGAGGAGAAAGTGAAAATATATATTAGATAAACAACAAACTGACTGCTCGAACACAAAAGACTAGAGACTGCACTTCAAACAACTCAGCGAGCCTTTCTCACATAAAAAGCATGGAGGATCGCTGGAGTCCAAGTGAGAAGAAGGGATGACATGCATGAAGCATGTGGAATGATAGACATGCCCAGAAGCAAGAACAGACACCTCTGGAATATCATAAACCACATCAATTTCTTGCTCCATTTGCTTTGTTGCAAGATTATCCTTGCATAAATCGCATTTCCATCCCACTGTTCTATTGGAGTATTGGTAATTCCCTGATAACCACTTTTTGAATGTTTGACTGGATTTCTCATTAACACTGCAAGTGATGTACCCCCTGCGAGGTCCGCCTCTGGTTGCTGCTTTAAATTGTTCAAATGAGCGTCGCGCTGCTGCTGCAAGTCGTCTCATTTCTTCTTGTTCTGTGAAGCACAATTCTAGAAGATTTTCGGATGATTGTTGCGTCTTCCGCCACCTGACTACATGATTGAACTCTAGCCTCCGTGCTTCCTTTTGTGGTTCCTACAGTAATCTTACCATTAGTATTTCTTAATTTTAAAATGTTAAGATGAACTAATCAAATTCATTGATTGCATTCTCTCTCCTAAAATAAATTCTCTCTTATGTTTAATTCAAATGCAATGGATAAATTTTATTAGTTTATCCTAACTTTTTAAAGTTAGACAATACTGATGGTAAAATTACTATGTATATATATAATACATTAAATGACTGAGATTAATGGTCCTAACAATTTTAAAGTTAGGGCGCACTAACCAAAAAATTAATTAAGGGAAACAAATGAACAAAGTCATAAAAACATCAACTATTAAAATCATACTAAAATATAATACTTTTATGTAAAACAATGTTCGATAGCAAAATATAATTTAAATAAAATAAAACATACATTAAACATAAGCAAAATTTAAGTTTAAAAATTCTAACGAAATCTGAATTTTAAAAAACATAATAAGAATTTTTTAAAAAAAAACAATAATTTTATTAATGCTCAAGTAGATATAATTTGGTATTATTTACTCAAACAATTATTAATTGAAATAAGACACAAACTATATGTATTCATTAATAAACATAATTTCAATCTAATTTTACAAAAAAAGAAATGTATTTATAATGAACAACAATAAATTTATACAATGAGAATTGATTGAAATATCATTCATGTTCTGAATTTTTTTTAAACTTCTAATTTTCTTGATTCTAACTAAAATAAAACTATGAAATAAAAAATAAATAAATAAATATAAAAAAAAAAAAAGGTTGAATCATGACAATACATGGATAATTTTAATAGAATATTTTAAAGTTTAAGATTTTAGGATTGATTGATGAATGTATGCAAATTTACATTATTTAAAATAAATAAATTTAAAAAATAATAACAAGTGACAAAATATCAAGTGAAAGTGAAGAGAAATCAAGTTAAGATAAAGAGAACAAAAAAAAAATGTTATTCAATAAAATTGTAAATTTCCAATGGAGTTTGAGTGGTACACCAAAAGTGAAGTAAACAGCACTTAAAAAGGAGAAAACATATAACTGACTAGAAGGAAAAAAAATTGCAAAAAAGAAAACATTAATTAATTAGGAGTAGGAAAAACTTAAAGGAAAAATATCGTTAAAACATAAACATTAATTAATTAGGAGTAGGAAAAATATCATGGGTCCATCTTTGAGTAAAGATCAATAAACATACTTGAGATTTATATTGCACACTGCCTAATCTTATCAATACAAGAGTAAAAAAGAAGATGATACCAAAATTGCTTTCTAGATCATGGAATCCATTTCATTAGCTTTCATTTGAATCTTTATAATAAACATGCATAGTTGTTGTATGAGTCGAACGTACCTTAACTGGTGCATGGATTTTTCACCAGTAATCTCCACATGAACATACCCCATCTTCGAAATGGTGGAATCGATTAGCATCCCTAACCACAATGACTCTGCCTGTGATCTTGGATATGATTTTTGTTGCCGTATGACAGTCTAAACAAACTCGGAGATTTTTAATGATCCTAATTTCACTTGCGGGTTCAGTAGCAATAAGGCCAAATGCAATGGCCAATTTCTCACTATGCACCTTCACCATTAGCTCCTTCTCTTCCTCCTCTACATCGTGCAGAGCTGTGACAGTCTCCGACTGAAATCCAGCCTCTCTCATCTTCCCAGTTAACTCCTCTAGCTTTGCGTAGATTGCTGTTGTTTCGGGATGAGACCGGTCACCAGATGTGAACACATGTGGGGTCTCACCAACCTCAATTAAAGTGCATCCAGGAGTCTTTGCCAGTTTTCTCTTCTTAACTACTTGTCGGACTGATGCAGCTTGTGGATAGTTCCTCTCAGCTGAGTAAATATTCGAGAGTAGGACATAGTATCCTACATTTTCTGGGTCCAATTCAAATAGCTTCTCAGAAGCCACACGAGCTAGGTTGGTGTCTTTATGAATCATGCAAGCACCAAGCAGTGCACCCCAGACAGGAGGGCCTGGCTCAACTGGCAATCCCTTTATAAATTCCAACGCCTTCTCTAATTGTCCAGCTCGACCAAGAAGGTCAACCATGCAAGCATAATGCTCTGCTAATGGCTCGAATCCATGATCATGCACCATAGATTGGAATATTTCCTTTCCTTCTGTCACTAAGCCAGCATGACTGCAAGCATACAAGGTAGAAAGAAAAGTAACACCAGTTGGTCGAATGCCAGAATGCATCATCTCCGAAAACAGATTGATTGCTTCCTGCCCGCGCCCATGGAGGCCATAACCTGAAATCATGGCATTCCAAGTGACCTCATTCTTCTCCAGCATCGAGTCAAATAACCGTCTAGCCTCTGCAATGCTTCCACACTTAGCATACATATCAATCAGAGCAGTTGACACAAATATATTAGACTCAAAATTTCTGCTTTTAACTAAATCATGTACCCACTTTCCCATACTTAAAGCTCCAAGTTGAGCACAAGCAGAAAGGATAGTTGTAATAGTTACTGGATTCGGAATAACATTAGACCTCCGCATTTCCTGGAAAAGAGAAATGGCCTCTTCTGTTAACCCGTTTTGGGTATAACCAGCTATCATGGCATTCCAAGAAGCCAAACTTTTCTCCAATGACTCATCAAAAAGTTTTCTAGCATTTTCAATTTCATTTAATCTGCTATAAACAGTGGTCAAAGCACTTGAAACAGAAACATTCGAAACAATGCCTGTTTTCACAGAGAAACTATGAATGCAATCAGTGAGACGTAAATGACCAAATGGAAATGACAAAGGAATCAACCCGACAATCGTGCTTGAATTAACTCTCTCCCCTGAAGCAAGCAACTTCTTAAACAGCATCACCGAACACTCAGTCTCGCCATTGCAAGTATACCCAGATATCATTGCATTGCAACTTATCAAATCCGGTTGATTAATCTCCCTAAACAACAATTTTGCCTTCTCAATCTCTCCACATTTCGAATACAGCGAAACCAACCCAGTAAGCACATAAACGTGATCATGCAACCCCAATTTGAAACCCAAGCACTGAATCTCCAACCCCAGTCTCAACTCTTGCAACTCCGCAGCAGCTGGAAGCACAGCAGCCACACTCGTCGAATCCAACGCTTTCCCGCCATTTTTAAACATTTCACAGAAAACCCAAATCGAATCCTCGAAACACGAATTCTTCATCAACCCAGAAATCATAGTATTATACAAAACCGTATCTTTCTCAGGCATTTTATCGAACACCTTTCGAGCGGAGTCCACCAGCGAAAACCTACAATACATATCGACCAAAGCAGACCCCAAAAACATGTCGGACTCACACCCATCAACAATGGCTTGTCCATGTAACAAAACACCCACACCATGATCAAACCAGCTGGAGGCGGCCGACACCGCAAACGAGTAAGTGAACTTATCAGGCTTCAAAAGGGTGCTTTTCCTCAAATGGGTAAAAAGCAAAATAGAAGATTGAGGCATTTTGTTGATGGAGAAGCCACGAATGAGGACGTTGAAGAGGAAGAGGTCGGGTTTTTGAACGGAGAAGAAGAGGTGACGAGCATAGCACATGTCGTGTAAGTTGGCGAGCTTGTCGGCGAGTTTGGTGAGTGTAGAGAGGTCGTTTTGGAGGCCATTGACGATGAGTTGAGTGTGTATTTGGGTGAGCTCAGAGAGGGTTTTGGCACTTTTTAATAGACTCACAAACAGGGCTCTCGTTGTTGCTGCTGCTGTTCTCACGGACATTAGTTGGTGTATATACAACTGCGTTTGAGCTTGGGAAAGGCGGGTTTGAAACCCTTTTAAAACTATTTTTGAAAACGAAAAACATATTTTTAAAATAATATTTTTAAAATATAATATATTTAATAAAATTTCTTGTAACATATTTTCAAAAATAAAAAACAATAAAATTGAATAAAATAATTATTTAGAGAAAAAATTTTGATTTATTTTGAAAATGATAAAAAATAAAAAATTATTTTTTACATTTTGATTATTATTTTTAAAATTATGTCTTTTATTTTCAAAAAACACGTTTTATAAAATTAGTTAATCAAACATTTTTCACCTATTTTTTGTTTTGAAAATAAAAAATCATTTTAAAAAATAATCCAAACAACACCTAAACTTTATATAAAAAATAAAAAAAAAAAAGTTAAGGGCCGATGGGCTTGGAAGGGCAAGCCTACTCTGAATAGGGCTTGTGGGTAGTGTTAGACGTCCAAAACCTTTAGAGCCCGGCCCATATTATACCCAACCCTGAAGCTCAATTGAGCCTTAAAATTTTAGGTCCATTAAAAAGAAATTTGGATGCCCCAAAAGAAGGAAAAAAAAAAAAAGAATATTTGGAAACCATAAAAAAGCGTGCCGAAATGGCTACTTTGGTTTTGAAAGCATATCAAAATGGTTTCAAATTCCTATTTTGAGCAGAAAGTGAGCTATTTATAAGCCTAGCATACTCTAGGGAAAGGTCCACCTTAAAAAGGCATATTTTCTCATTAAAAATATATATATATATTTTTAAGATTTAAAGAAAACATATTCTTTTGAGATGAAGAATCTTAAAAGATAAGATTGGAACACAATGAGACATGACGATAACGCAACAAGAGAAAAATTGCATTAAATGGATTCACTCCTAAGCATGAAGAGGAGTGAAACCAAGTTTGCTTAGATTCACGCCAAGTCACACCAAGGCATGAGGAGGCCTAAGGTAGGTCTCCTCCATAGGTCTGTTTCAAGGAAATAAACAATTATTTACGTATCCAGAAAATAAATAATGATTTGGTTAAAACATTTAGGGCTTAAATTTATGAAAATATCAATTGAAATATTATCATTATCGTTAATATCCTTATAATATCAAATATACATAAAATTAAGATTATATTGGACATGTATCTCAATTTACTTCCTTGGTATGAACTTGCACTCTTATCAACATAAATTTCATAGCATGGTGAATTGGGGTGTGCATATATAAATAAGATGTGAGTATGGATATGAATATGATCATACACCTTCATACTTCACTCGCATCCCCATATTTGGATGTCAATTAAGCATAAGCAGCTATGTTTTTTTTTTGAAAAAAAAAAAGTTAAAAATTTAAGAATTATATATATATGGTTGCATAATTGCATATACAACATAATTGAACTTCTAATCTTCTTCTCTTTTTTCTTCTCTTTCCCTGAAACTTTGCTTCTAAATTGACATTCAACCCTTTTGACATTTATTTTTTCATTTTCTGTTCATGTGCCCCGATACAAAAATTACACCTACAAGGATGGAGCCAACATCTCCATCGTGGAAGGAAGATGAATTAAAAAATTATAAAAAAAAAAATACAGAAAACGGTAAATAAGAAAAGTAAAATAAAAAAGGGAAAAGGGGAAAAAAAAAAACAATTTACATTTCTTTTTTTGAAATCAACAATTTACATTTTACTAAGAGCCAATTTGATCTCTGTATACGTGGTAAAAGTGGTAAATTGTTAGCATAGCAGGTGGTGAGGGACATGGAAATGTTTTGGTGGCCATGATTGCCTGCTCACATTGTTCTCCAAAGCTTCTTTCCTTTGTATAAGATGAGTCCTAAGGCTGTAGTCCTCTACCTGCTTCATGCCAGCAAGCAAATCAAACGCAATCTTATGATAAAATATCGAGTAAAAGGATGTATAAACAGAAGTTAATATTATGACTTTTTTTTCTTATGAACTACTAGCACTAGACCAAAACACTATTGGGACTAGCTGAGATGAGATTCTAAAGTACAGCTTAGATTTCTGCTCCCAGAAGTAGAAGAAGACTACCCACATAAAGTGAGAAAACTACTCACAATTAGTGAGAGGGTGTAGATCAAACCCGTGCATGGGCGGGGGTGGCTTATGATTCTAATTTTGAACACAAGTGCATACATGAAACACACAAATGTGTTTTACAAACTGTGTTTTCAAAAAGTGCTTCCTGCAAAAGCACTTTCTTGAGAAACACACTAGTCAAGTAGTCAAGTGATTTTTCCAGGAATTCTTCTTAAAAACAATATAAGTACTTTCAAAAGCGCTACCAATATTTTTTTCGCCTCCAAAAAATGTTTTATGTACTTTAAAGTGTTATCCAAATATTACTTAACGGATAAAAAAGATTATTTAACTCTTTTTTTCAAAGAGAATATTAAAAAAATTTGAAGTGCCTTTTTTTTCCATATTAAAGGTACTTCCAAACACAAGAAGGAAGAACTTTGCCATGTAAGGCATTTGATGTGATACTGGCTAGCCAATATGATAGGTAACCCTTCGAAATTACCCATATGTATGAAAACTGAATTACTACATGACAAAGGACTTATGGGCAGAAGAGGAGGGAATAATGAAGCTATTGACAGCCTGCATTGATTGGCCCCTAATAATTTACATATCTAACCAGTTAAAAATGCCAGCCCTGAACCATATCATGTGATTGAAATTGGTAAGTCTCAACCGTCACACAATGCAGTCACAGAAGCCCCACCAGGATAATACATAGAAACAAACAGAAGTAGGACAGGCATCCCTGGAAACAATCAATAAACTAATCATGAATGATTTTAAGAGGGTTTTTCAAATAAACCATTCCGAGACAGACTGACTAGGTGCCGCCTTTGTGGCAAACATGCCCAAGCATGCCGTGTCACCACATCAGAAACATAAAGTGTTCAACTCAAGCCCATAGAAATGCTAAGCTTTTGATTGGTTGAGCTCAGGTCCACCAAATCAAAAGAAGCAATGAAGCATTTCATCTATCTATGAAAGATGAGGTTTGAACTTGGACATCCAAGGATGATGAAAAATGGATCTTGGATATCAGTTTTAAGGAGTGGATGATACAGAGCACAGTATAAAGTAAAAATCCTAAAGGGGCATCTTGCCCCTCTAAACTGCCAAACCCATAAACAAGATGATCAAGATTCTCACGATCCCAAGAGTCGGTCACAATTTTAACAACTTCAATACATACTAATGACACGATGAGATCGTGCAAAACTTCCTACTAATACCTGTTCATCAATTCAAGATCTTATGGTATAAAAGTATTAAGATCGTATTTCTCAGCCAGCTCACAACTTCTTATACTATGTAAAAGCATCATTCTCACCTGCATAGCTGCTGTTGAAGCCAAAAGAGCTTCACATTCATCCAGCATTGTTTTTTCTTGTGCTGCAATAACAGCAAGTTCAGAAACCCAACTGTTCATCTCCTCCACCTACAATACAAAAGCACATAAACAGAGTTAATCACCTGGAATTATGCAGTAGATATCCAAAAGGCTATCAGAAAGGCTATCAGAAATGTAACATATTAACATCAACATATAGGTTTGCAAGCCCAACATAAAATTTCAATGAGAAATATTGATCCTGGAAAGAGACATTCTCTCATTATAACAGAAAGAAAGTAGAACAGCAGGCAATGAAACCTCTTTCTTTCTTAACAAGCAATAGTAATGAATATCAAACACTTGAAACAATAATTTTTGTACAAAATATAATAGGTCTGAATAATAAGAAATTAATTAAAGCTACAAAAATGTCACCAGCAACAAGTGAAAACCCAAGATCTATGTAGGTTCACAATACAGTTGCGGTCTATTTAAACTCAGAAAGCAACTAAAGTAGAAATTACATAAATTATTGGCTGGAAACATAAGAAAAAGGAAGACTCTGGCCAGTAAAATATTCTATCACTGAGAAAATGACAATTTTCAACATTACAACAGAAAAATAAAACAAATTTTGTCATAAATACCAGGGAAAGATAACAGAAGTGCAGAACAATGTAGTATCACAATTTGATTAAATAAAACCCCAAAATTCTCACCCTTGATAGTAAGGTACATATGGAGGATCCCATTGCCTGCATCACATCAACAGCTGAGCAAACAGCAGCCTTTAAAGACTCAATGTCTGCCTGTGAAAGTATAAATCATATAAAGATGTCAATAACCCTATTTCTAAATGCTAATTCCAATGATTTAACAAACATAAAGTACCTTCGCTCCTCCATTTAATGGTACGCGGAGAGTGCTCGCCTCAAGATCGTCTACCACCCCAGATAAAGAACTAACATGTTCTCTTTCAAGTGAAGCCCAATCATCAAGGTAGGCAATCTGAATACATAATTGCAAATGCAAACATAAGATAGTGGCATCAATGAAGAATTAGTATAGTTTGAACAAGCAGATGAAAATTTATCTTACAACAGTACATTTGACTTTTTTGCTGAACCAAACAAAGTAAAGAATATCATGTGTCACCATTCTTGAAGTAACACATGCAAAACGAGGAAAATAACAGTGACCAGATGATTGACAATCAACTGTACTCCATATATCCAAATAACCAGAATATTTTCTCCATATTATTGACTTGTAGCCTGGCATATTAAAGGTAAACAAATTGATATAAATGTAATACCCCTCTAGTGTACATTAAGCTGCTTCTAATAAAATTATGCCCTCTAAAAAAGTGAACAGAAATCTTTACCCTGACAGAAACTATTTCAAAAAATATTTTATTGGGCACATGGTGGTGTTCCATCAAATTAATTAATCAATAAACCCTTCTGAGAGTTTTATATCACTTCTTGAGCCCTTTCCTAATAACGTTAACATTTAGATTTCACAATAACTTAATATGGTATCAAAGCTAGTTTTACAGACTACGTCAAGGTTTGCGTTCCCCAAGTTATTTATATTTAAATTCGTTATCAATTATCTAAATTTTGCAGTATGGTTTTATTTGTGCTTGATCCACATGAAATGCTCACTGAAAGCTTTATATCATTGTTCAGGCTATTTCTTAATAGTTGAGACTTCCATTATAGTGTCTAATCTAAAAAGCATTTTACCAGTAACTATCATATCCAAATAAAAATGTTAGTATGTTCTTAAATTCAAATAAACAAAACTACCCAATGGATCAATGCAAACAGTTGAGCACTAGTAACAAAATAATAACATCATCTGGAAGAGAGGCATTACTTGATCATTTAGAACTGAATTTAATTTAAGTTCAAGCTTCAGCTGCTGGAGATTAATCCTTTTCCTGATTACTGAATCCCACAGGATTAAAGTAGTGTTCCAAACATTGTATAGAAGTTTCCTGCCCATCAAATCAAGGTTGCTTTTAAGAGACATTGGCATGCTATAAGACAAGGTACCGCCTCAGCATCAATGCTACACAACTTAACACACAACAGGCATCAAACATGAAACTGAGAATTACAACTGGTGGTTACCTAAGTTCACCTTTGAACAATGCATAAATCAAAAAATCACTTATAAAAGACTAATGCATTCTTAGCTAAATATTTGACAACTAAGTATTGTGTCTTTCCACAATTTTCTATTTTACCATTATTTTATTGATGCAGGTAAAAAGACAAATATGGTGACTCAGACATATAGTGGTTTCATATGGATAAGAATTCTACCTCAGCTGTTACTTTCTGTATATAAAGTACAGCCTCTGCCCGAGCATTTGCAAATCGCCATTGCATATATCTATTATAAAGCAGCCGCAGCTGATGAGCATCATCTATGTAGCTTGCACTCTTTTTCCCTTTCTTAACATCTGCAATAAAGCTGAGTACAGAAGTTGAACTGGTTGATTGACTAGTAGTAGTTGATGACCTTATCCGAGATGGACTGGTTCCTCTTGAAGGAGATGATGCAGTTGATGGTCTACCTCGAGATGGACTAACACCTCTAGAGGATGACAACAGTGAGGTCCTACTCGGTGATGCAGGATGCGATCCAGGAATGGGCAAAGACTGAGATCTCACGGCAGGAGTTGCTAATGTTGATTTTTCTGATGAACTTGTAGGCATATGCTTGTAAGGTCCTGACATTCGAACTGATTTATCATCAATTGTCTTTGCCTCAGACCCTACTCTACCAATCTCATCAAGTGATAACAATCTTGCCGCAGCATCACTCGTAGATTTCTGTAAAGGTCTACTTAAACCGCCATCAGAAATAGGGTTTCTCCTTAATGAAGATAACCCAGTTCCCGGGACTGAAGCAGTTGAATTTCTAATAACCTTATCAGCAAGATCCACACTCTTGTTCGATGCATTTAAAGATAGCTTCCCACCAATTCTACTAGGCCATCGATGTTGATCTATCAATCTAGCATGTAAACCATCAACTGGTTTAGAATTTTCCGATTGATCAGGTGCACTCTTGCCCTTGAGAGGACTCCTCTTTCTCTCAGGTGTAGGCTTCCGCGACAAATTAGTAGGCGTCTCAGGCTGCTTATGTGCTACATTTGAAGATGGTCTCAGAGTGCGATCAAAGGAACCATTAGGAACTGGTTTTTCCTTCTTACTTACAGGAAAAGAAATTGTATCAGACTGAAATGATACACTAAGACTTCTCATTGTAGAAGGCCATAAACTTTCAGGTATACGCCCACCAGTGCTCATCCTTCTAGATTGCAATTGTGTATCAACCGATGACTCATTAACCGGTGTTGTTGGCCTAGTTAAAGATGGTGGTGTTGAGGGGCGCTTTCTCTCAGCCGAAAGCGCCCTCTTTGACCCAAATTGGGCATTGGCAGCCGGTGTTCTTGTGAGGTTTGGTGATGGGCAACGCCAAGAAACAGAAGCTGTTGATGGGGTAGGTGATTTGTACCTAGAATTAACCTCTCTAGTTCGAGGACGGCGAGAAGATACTGCATTGAGAGCATTGCTTTTCTCAGCTAGAACCAAAGGTGCTCTTGCTTTATCCGATGATGATTGCTTGTGCAGTGCTCGCTCTGATTCACATACATCCATCAAACACTATCCAAATTACACCACATTGATGGAAATTTATTAGAAATCTAAACTAAGCCCCCCCACATTTTTTTTTCTTTTTCTATTTTCCACAGGCCTTGGCTGGCTTGAATCTATTCCACATTTCAAAGGAATAATAATACCAGCTATTCAAAAAGAAGATCCTTTTCTCTGCCACAAAATTAACACAAACCAAAAGTTAAGATACTTACAGAAGGGCAACCAAAAAAAGCAAAGAATAATGACTAATAAACAACCCCAGTAAAGAAGAAAAGCTGTAAAAAACTGCACAAAGCAAGAAAAAGATTACATCTTTACAGACACCCAGATCTGATTGAAGCTGAATTTGAGAATTGCAACAGATAAAAACAAATGGGTAATGTTCTTTCATGAAGAAAAGCCCAAATTCAAGCAGATCAGGCCATTGTGAAGAGGTTTGTTTCAAAGAGTGATAAAACAACAACATTTGAGACAAACAAATGAGATCAGAGGGAATTTGCGGACAGTGTCACAACTTGCATTAACGGTCATCACTTTTGGTTTGCCTAACAATTACAACCCCACCTACAAAGCAAACTAAGTAAAAACTTGCATTTGCAGTTTCTGTGAAAAGGGTCGCCAAACAAAATGAGGAGACCAGAAAATGAACTGTTATGTTGAGGAAGTCGTAGGATAAGACACAAAGTGAGTGCGCAGGATAAGGAAATACTAAGAAGACTCATGAGAGCACTGTTAGTTTTTATTTATTTATTTATTTTGTGTACACCCACTTTTGTCCTTCTCACGAGAGTGCCATGGTCGGCTGGGCTGGCAAACAAAATGGGGTTCCTTCCCCTCTCCCTCTCACACCTCTCTGTTTTTCATGATAGGGCAATTCAATGAAAGCGATCCCCCAACATTTTTCCCATCAAATATGTAGTCATAGTAAACTTCTCACGTTAACGTATCATTACACAACAACTATTGAAAAATCTATGCTATTTATAGTTTCTTTTCCATTTCTAATTTAATAAATAATATACATATATGGATATGATACAAATACAGAACTGATTAATTATACTAGAGTTACCTTTTTACTAAGGTTATACAAATAAGACAACATTGAATCAATCAAATATGTAGTCATAGTAAATTTCTTGGTTACCATCCGTAGACGCGTTACGAATAATATGATTACACAACAGCCATATGAAAATTCTAATGCATATGTGAATACAAAACTGATTAATTATATTAGAATTACGTTTTTACTTAAAGTTATATTGTTAATTATCATTAAACCTAAAAACTTAAATTGATAGAAAATGACACAACTATATTATTTAACATATAAAGTTGACACGTAACACACACCCTCACGTGTAACATGGATAGATAACAGTTATCAGATATCAAATATCATATATATATTAAACGTCTCCTATCATTATAACGTGTGTAATAAGAATTTAATATAAAAAAAAAAAAAATTGAATAAAAAATCTCCAAATTCTAATATCAAGTTAATTATCATCAGACTAAAAAATTTAAGTTTTTAGATCTAATGGTAACTAATATATACAAATCAGACAATCAGACTAAAAAATTTAAGTTTTTAGATCTAATGGTAACTAATATATACAAATAAGACAATGTTGAAGGAGCCGTGACTCTAAACTAAAACATCTCTCCTAATCACAATTTGTAAAAGTAATGAAAAAGTAGGTAAGAAATAATGTGACTTGTTACTAAGCAAATTATTTGAAGATAGTTTAATATTAGAATATTGAAATTGGAGGTGGTAACGCTGTAGGAAATATGGGAAGAGACATGGAGGACCACGTGCTTAGAAGATCATTGTCCATCCGTCCCCATGAATGGTTCACAGTTACATATTAAATTAATTGAATTTTTAAAAAAATATAATATAAAATCCATGTTATTAACAATTGATTATTATTTTTTTAAAATTTTTTTACAGGGAGAAAGAGAGGGGTGATTTTAAAATCATTGGTGTGTTTGACCCCATCTCTGAATTTAATTTTAATTCCCAGATTCTCGACAGAACGAAAAACCGTAACAGTTTTAATTTTTGGATTAAAAAAAACCAAAAAAGATAAATGATAGGTCTGTGTTTGGACAGGTTATGTCTCTGATTATTGCGACACATTTTACAGTCATCAGACTGTTCATGTAAATCTCTCTCTCAGAAACTGCACAGAAGCCGATACTTCATTGAATCGAAATTCAAAATTATTATAATTCATAATTCTAAACATAGCACCAAAAATAAATGCAAATTAAATTAATATTAAAATTAACCCTCTCGACTCTGTTGTTAACAACAATAAATTAAAATTTTAAATCGTAATAAACAAATTCGTAAACAAAAAATAAAATAAAAGAAGCTGACCTTTTGATTGGAAACTGGAAGCGACACAGGCGATCGATGATCGGAACTACAGATTCAAATCTCGAATTTGATCCGAAAGGAGAGAGGAGGATCGGCGGAGGGCGACGTAGAGAGAGAGAGAGGGAGAGAGGAGGAGGAGGAGGAGGAGGAAGAGAAATTTGAGAGAAGAAAACGGTTTACTTTTTTTGGTCAGTTTTGCGAGCGCGTGTGAGAGAGAGAGAGAGAGAAGAGTCAAGGAGGACGTTGTTTTCGCGCCACCGTTTAATAGCATAAAAAGGGCAAAAACGAGCTTTTGTTTTTTGTTTCTGTTTTGTTAATTAATTAAATAATAATTAGTTTTTTAAGAAAGTAAAAGTGATTATTAATTATTTCAAAATATTTATTAAAGTTGGCTTTGCCAAATAAGGTTAGTTTCTTTGTCAAACAAGAAAAATTCAAGGTTTATTACTTTCTCTTTTTTTTCTTTTTTTCTTTTTTTCTTTTTTTTTTGAGGTACTTCCCCTTTTTTTTTAAACTAAATGAATTATTATTATTAGATAAAAATTGTACTTCAAAAAAAAGAAAAGATAAATGCCGAGTTGTTTTTTCTTGTTTTTCAAGTGGTACTGAAATCAAGATATCAACAGATTGAATAAATAATGCTAAGCTTTTCAAGTATTTTACTTAAATTATATCAAATAATATAAAATATGAGTTATTAACATTATATATCACATCATTTAAGCAAAATATTTATTAAGAATAGCATTACTCCATTGAATATTGAACGTATCAATGTAGCCTGAGTAGCTATTCGTACAATATAGTGCTTTTTAGTATTTTTATCTTTGTATCTTTTCTTTACTAAACTGAATCATTTTTTATGACTCTAAAACAAAAAGTGATTATATTTTCAAAAACAAAACAAAACAAAAAACAAAAAAAAAAAAAACAAAAAACAAAAAACAAAAAGTGATTGTTTTGTTACATGTTATTCACTTAATTAATTAAAATTGAATTGCTACTTCCTTGAATCAGTAAATATGATTTAAATAAATTAATTAAAATTCAAGAGGACTCCAATTTATTTTTTTATAAATAAATAAATATAATTATGAGATAATTTGATATCAATATATTTTTCTAGATATAAGGTAAATACATATTATGAGACTTGAATCTTTATAACAAATATAGATAAAAAGTTCATTTCTTATTTGAGCAATAGTGGATCTGCAATGAAATGGACTCAAATTTTATTAATTTATAAATAAAATTCAAATATAATTTGTAAGACAAATTTGAGATTGATTTTGATAGTTTTGACAAGACTATCTATCTAATTGGTTTCCTAGTTTATTATGTATTTACATATTTCTATTCAATTTTTGAAAAAAAAAAATCATATATTTACATATTAAAAATAATAATATAATTGATAAACCATTTATATTATAGATAAATCAACCAACAACATATGTTATTGAAATCTAAACTTCAAATTTTAATGAGCCTAATATCAACTATAGCTTAATTTATCATCAAGTGTCAAATTCCAATAATTTGTTAAGACTTGATTACATATATTATTATACAATTTCATTGTAATTATTATGTAATAAAAAGTTTGCTATAAATTTGGAAACAAACAATATTTATCATATTCACTTGTAATATGAGAACACGTAGAAAAGCCAAAAATAAAAATAAAAGATAAAAACTTCAATTGTGACATTCAAAAGGATAAATTTTGTCTCTACAAAAATCAAAATACATTAAATCACCACCTACAATATTAAAAGTATTTTCTAATTATCACATCCCAATTATTTTGAGTAGAATTGAAGCTATTATCTTCAAATATTTGAAGCAAGTGACCACCTTCAGATCTCCATCAAACGGTTGATGAATTTTGAGGACCACACACTGCATTTATGGAGGGCCTAGATCTTGGAATTTACTTCTTTGCAATTGAATTATTTTTTCTTAAAAAAGAAACAAAAAACAAAAAACAAAGATAGGAAGCCCACAAAATAACTTGAATATTGATGCACATAAAATTTTTAAAAAATAAATAAATATTATGTGTGATCTATGACAAAGACACTTGTACTTTAAAGACTTTCTCAAAAATTTAAACACCTTAAATTTATATTTTTCAATGACTTTAACATCATATACTGGAATAAGTAGTTAGTATTTATTTATTTATTTTTAACAATATAGGAAAAAAAACTTCCATCATGTACTAGTAAAAACATGGAAGTAAATTTTTGCATTGCATATATAGTCATTAATTTTGGTAGATCTTAATAGACTCCTTTAACCTTAGTGTAAGATTACTTTGTAATTATTTTAAATAAGAAACATCATATTGATAATAGCGCATAGCATACAATTTAAATTTCATTTTCTATTAAAAAAATTTGTAAGAGTGAATTTGGTATTGAATTCAAATTCAATGTGTTTGAGTTTCCCAATACAATTTCATGAAAAATCTGGAATGAACAAAATGCTTTATTTTAATCAAATCTTAGTATAGATGGTTAGACACCTCTTCATTTATTAAAGTGTTAGGGATTCAATTCTCACAAATCGTATTTTAAACCTGATATAGACATTTTTCTCCCCTAATTGGGTGAGAGTAGTCTCCTATTTACAAGAGTAAAAATCCAAGTCATGAGAGTAGAATTTGATCTTCACAAATTTCGGCAACTTTTGACTCATTCGGCATCAAATTAAACGATTAAAAGTCTATTTAAAAAAATTGGTTTAAAGATTGAATTATAAAAATTATTTTTTTTATAAAAAAAAAATACAGTTGAATTGCATTTTCATGCAATCCTATATTATCTAAAATATAAAAATATTGGATTTTAATTAATCTAAATGCCAGGCAGATAATAACACTATTTATTGTTTATAAAAAGGAAACCCATAAAAATACTATCAAGAGTTTTAATTATTTTCTAAAATAAGTTCCAAATCAAATGAAAACAGAAGTTACTTATGATTCAATGAACGTGCCAAGTTTTATCATTTTAAATTATGATAAATTAATTTGAATCCCTGAACTTTGGGAAGATATCAAATTTTTAATTATATTTTGAAAACGCACCAAATGTTTTTAAAAATTTTCAAAAAGCATGAAATTAATCTCTCATGTCAGTCAACCGTTAGTCAAAATTAACAGAGATCGGGGTTGTTTTGTCATTTCAATAGTGTTATTTTTATTTTAATCAAAATAAAATTTAAAAAAAAAAACTAATAAAAATATATAATTATTAAAAAAATAAAAATTAAAAAAGAAAAATGGAAGATCTAGGACATATTGAAGATCTGGTTCATCTTAAAAAATGCACAAGCAGTAAAGCCAAAAAAAAAAAAGACAAAAAAAAAAAAATGAAGACCTGAATTCAACTAGATCTTCAAACTTTGAAGATATAGGACAAATCCAGATCTTCATCGAGTGTTTTGGTTCGAATCCAGATCTTGAAGATTTGGAACCTTAATCTTCGAAGATTTGGGACAAAAATAAAAACTTGGAAAAAAAATCTTCTCTTTAATAGGTTTTCTTCATCATAGCCTTAACTCATCCTCGTACCCCTGCCGTCACCATGCCCACATCAACATGCAACACGAAAAATCAAAACAAAAACTTGAAAACCAAGAACTTGAAAAAAAAAAAAAAAAATCTCCATCTCTACACATATCAACAACCATGCAAAAAATGGAAACTCACTGCCACAACTGTAAAATGAAGATGGAGACCCTCTCTAATGCACAATTTGGAACCAATGGTTTGGTTCCAGATCGTTTAAATTATCTGACCTTCAAGATCATTCTAATGATCTGTATTTTTTTTTTAATTGTTTAATTTTTTAATTTTGATAAGATTTTTTGATTTCATTCTAATAATCAGATTTTCTTTCTTTGTTGTTTTTCATTTAGTTTTAATTAGTTTAACTAAAAATGAGTTTTTAATTAGTTTATTTTTTTATTATTTTAAATTTAATTTTGTTGGGATGAAATGGTCATTTTAGGGCATTACAACTTAAGTGAGGAGTAAATTAGTCCTTTTCACATCTCTATTTTGATTGACTCTCATTTAACCGATGAGAATGGACTAATTTGATACTCTTTGGAAAACTTCATATATTTTGATATTTTCTAAAATTTAGAGGTGAAACTTAAAAATTTAAAGAAAAATAATTTGATTAAAAAATGATTTATTTTTGTTTTTTGAAAAGATTAAAAAATGATTTATGGTTGAGGACTTTCCACTGTTGAATTACAAGATCAATCATTTGTCACTATCAACACAAGGCAATTGATAAATTTCTTGTTTTTGAGTTTTTTTCTTTTTCTTCTTTTAAAGCAATTATCATGAACCTTCTTAGAAGTAATGTGTCGGCCAACTTTGAATTAATCCACGAAATTTCAAAACAAGTTTTTTTTTTTTTTTTTGAAAAGTCATATATATATATATATATTTTGGAAACTTGAAAAGTCATACCTTAATGTTTTGTAGTCTTTTTCTTTTTTTTTTTTTTAAGTAGCAATGTACTGTAGTTTTAACTGTACGAATCATTAATAAATAATTTATATTAATATTATTCATTACAACAATGGGTAGATTATAGTTCAAAAAGCAAATTTATTTGTGGTTTGAGTGATGGCATAGTAGTAAGCTACTACCGCCCATAACCTTCACCCCTCTTCCCCACAATTTGTGGATCTTTCTTCCATCTACTATGGGTTAGTCCTCCACTTGATGTGGTTTGCTCTCTTTTATTTTTTGGGAGCTATTTTTCGAACATACCATTAGAATTTTATCTCGTTTGATATCGACTATCCTTTAAACTAATACCAGTAATTAATAAATAAATATATATGTGTGTGTTTCATTGGAAACAAATGCTAATGATTTATAATCATTTTACTATTTAAAAAGAAAAAGAAAGAAAAAATATGGGCAAATAGTTTTCTGACAATAATTATAATAAAAAAGAATGAGTAAACTGCAAAAATTTATACTTGGGTTGATAGAGAAAATAGGAGGCATAAGATTCTTGCCGACAAATGAAGTTCTAAATCAGTATAGTAACCCTATATATATATATATATATATATATCCAAAAACAATTTTATCAAAAAATACAGGAAATCTAATTTTTTATTAAAAAATAATTACAATAAATAATTTCAATGTGACATTTAAACTCAAAATCTCTTGTACAATAGTAAAAGATTTCATTAATTAATTTTTTAACCATCCTAGACAAGTCAATATGATAAACTAGCTAATACTATTCAACAGATTTTTTTTCCCCTTTCCCGAAAGAATATAATAAATCAATTTGATTAGATTAATTACTATTGTTTTAAAATTCACTAGCCCAGTCAATCAATTTGATTTCTTCACATTTGGATCTAATTCCATCCAAATTTTTTTACTCTTTATTTTTTTTGTTTAGGATAGAGGATGGAAGATTAAATTAAGAGAAAGTTACCCACACCCTGTGTTTTATGATAAATATGAGACTTGAACTCTTAACTTCTTATGATTGAAGGAAATGTTCAACCACTCCTACTAACTTAATTAATACAAGTCATTAAAATTAATAATAATTAATTGATTTCAATTAAATCGATAGGCTTGAACTTGTTCATCGAGTTTTTATTGATTGCAATTCATATATATATGTATATATATATATATATAACATTCATTCAATCTAATTTAAATAGTTATATTTTAAAAGTCTTATATAGTACATTGCAATTAAACAACAAAACATGATACTTAAATTAATAATCTAAGATAAAATTAAATATATGGGATGTGATAATATCGATGTTGCTTCATAGGTTAGCCAACTCTTGACAATGAAATAAAAAATAATGTAAAATTACTTTGACATATTAGCTTCCCATAACAACAAGAATTATTATTTATTATGTCACACAACGAAAATCATGTTTGATTTTATTTATATATTTCATACATCAGCCACGTTAAAGAGCGTTTTGCAAATATATGGTACTATATATAAATGAAAATAAAAATTATCAACTACAAACGTCTTTTTATTAAAATTCAATAATTGGATTGTTACTTAATTTTTTAGAATGACAATTTTTTTTTAAAAAAAAATATTTATTTATACTTCAACTCAAAGTTACAATAAAAATGCATAAAATGTAAATAAAATATCATTTTCTAAATATATTTAACAATTGAAATTTAGCATCTAAATTTGAATTTAATACTAGAAAATAACTATAATATAATCATCATGGATATTCATATTCTGATGTTTTTGTACTACATTGAATACCCACTTTAAACGTCTTCAAACTTTCTTTTTTAAAAGAAAAAAAAAAATCGAAATTAGTACTTTTGTTTTCTCCGAATATAGGAAAGTGAATATGAAACATTTTGTATTATAATTAAAGAGTTCAAAAATGTAATAATTAATTCAGAATTTATGAAAAAAGGACATGAAATGAATGTTTTTGATAATGTCAAAAGCACTCTTTGATATTGAATATATATTTAAAATTTTTATGTCATATTCAACTTTGTGTGTATTCGACTGTGCTCAGTTGACCAAACTCAAGCTTTCTACTTTATATGGCTATTATATTTGCACGTCTTGATATATATAGTTGTCAAAAAGTCGTTTAAAAGCCGCCACCTATGTGTATATCCAAAGCTATAATATAAATTTAGTCAAAATTTCAAATAATTTTATTTTTAAGATAATTTTGTTTATTAATCCAATGAATTAATTAAACCGAAGTTGCTATAGTAATTTATTGACTTATTCTTACTTTTAAAGGAATCTTTATAGTCCACCCATAACTTTATACCTCACATTTGTTTTAGGTAAAATATATATATATTTTTTAAAAATAAAAAATTCACTTTGTGAGTTTACTTTTATAATGTTGTGTGGTTTTAATAATAACTAAAATTCCAAGGAGCAAAAAGTGATATTAATTTTTTTTTTAAAAAAAAAAATCGATCTAATATATATGTTTAAACCAATCAATTCAATATAACATGACAACTATGGTAATTAATTATAAATATATTTAAATGGATAGAATATGTTTAAATAATATTAGCTTATAAAATATTTTTTCTACGAAAAGTCTACATCTATCGTATTGAATAAGTTGATGCTGTGAATGACTAGTTTTAATATTTCTCTAACTTATGACAACTTCAAATTTTGAAGTTTGAAAATACTTTGCTTTTCTTTCACAAGAAAATTTGATAAATGGATCGATATTAAATCAAATGAAGTTTTATACAAAAAATTGTACAATATCATATATGATTACGTAGGACGGTGCAAGCGCAATGAATATTCACATTTTTATAAAAAAAAAAAAAAATTGTTTTGGTAAGATATATAAAAGAAACTACTTTTCTTTCAAGAAGAGTAAACTTGATGGAAAATATTCATGAAGTTCACCTACAACGTCAACAAGAAACATAAATTCTTGCCTTAGCATTCTCTTGTATTAACTAACCCAAAGGATTCTTCCACTTATAGTTAAAGATATTATCTCAACAACTTGTAAAATTGAGAATATGTATATGGAACAAAAACAAGAGTTTTTTTTTTTTTTTTTCAAGGTGAGAATTGAGTGTAGTGGAAATAAATAAATAAATATATAGACACACACAAAAAAAACAAAAAGAATTCTCTAGTGTATATTTTCTTACATAAGTATGATATTCAAACCCTCCATTTTTTGATGAAATTATATGTATTTCAGTAAGGTTTTTTGTAGACTTGCGAAGAAACATGAAATATAGTTGTAGACAGAATTTTATATATTTTTTTTCATATTCGGAAGCTTTTTTTTTTTTTTTTTTTAATTTTTATTTTGTTTTCTTATTTTATAATGTTTTTTAAATTGATTTTTTTTTTTTTTAAATAGCTCTTGAACATGAATTCATGTTTCTTAGCATTACTATAAAAAATCTTATTAAAGACACAGGAAGAGTTAGGTTACAGTTGGTAGGAAATGTCTCTAGTGTTTGGAGGAGATGGTGGCAACATTTCTATTGATTAATGATGGTTTTAGAAGACTACAAAATTGATTTTATTGAAGGTGACTTAGATTTCTATATGATAATATTGCATGGTTTTTGTTTTATTTATTCATTTTTAACTCTTAAGCAATCGCTTACACTTATCCGCATGAATTACTTGATCAACCAATATTGTCTATTATGATTGCTTTAGAGATCTTGTGCCCCAAACCTACTCACATCACAATTAGGAGAAACATTATTTATATTTGAAGGGATGTCGAGAGATATGATTACTAGAAAAATAAAAATAAAAGCACGAATATAATTTGAATATGATTTAATTAAGTTTATTATTTGTCCTCTTATCTACTTTTATCATTAGATTAGTGATTTAGATTTATCGAATCTGTGTTTACTAATAAAGAAAAAACAATTTACCCCTTTCCTAATTATATAAAGATGAGTCATTAGTTTTCTAATTGCTCCATGCGCCTTCAACGTATCGATTATGTAATCAATAAATGCTATAATTGTAAGGTTTGTGATCTAAGAGAGAATGATGAAATTAATATTATACTCTGCCTTTTACAGCTTTCGTGGTCCATTACTTTAGGCCGAAAGGCGCAAGGCCCATCAACAGCTTGTTGATCTCATATTTGGGACCACAAAAATGATTAGAAGTTTTGAGTCTTTGATTCTTTTGTTAAATATTTTCTTTGAATTTATTTTGGCAGGGTGCAGCAAGATGCATGGTATATTCTTAGTATAATTGTGTTATATGACAAATTTTATCTTGTATTATAATCGTAATTAGTTATCAATGTTCGATTATACCACGGCTTGTTTTCTTCGAGAAACCTCTTCATTTTTTTCAACTTGATCAAGTCTCTCATCAGCAAACGCACCGGACCGTTCATCAAAAGGTTTCTCACACAGTCCCACGACTGTTCATCGCCACCAACAACCCTAACCCCGACCGCTCATCGGTCAAATGCCATCGTTCCTCGCCATCACTCCTCTTGCCATTGATATCGCAACCTTTCCTTGCACCCGACCATTTATCGTCAGTTCATGCAAAATGTTTAGATCGTTTGTTGCGTTTGTGCAGTTATCCTCAATCTCACTCCTCACAAAACACGTTTATTTATTTATTTATATTTATCTTTATATATATATTTTGCAGTTATCCTCACAGACTCAAAATTTTTGTTGGATTGTTTGTTGTGTTTATATTCACAGAATTTTCTTCTTTTGTAAATTTTTTTCATGTTTGGCCAGGTTTGATTGACGGTCCGTTGACCATTGGTCAAACCACCTAGGTATAGGCACCAAACAGCTTGATGCTTAGCCATTTTTTTTTCTTTTTTTGGAAAGAGACATTTACCGATTTTTAGATACATGTGCATTTTGCTGACAAAAAGTTCTCTTGCTGATTACTATTAATGTGCAATATATCTATGTGTTTGAAGGTATTATAATGTCCAAATCATATCATATATTATAATTCCTATCAAATCATATTATGTTCATGCGACAGATTTACATGGATTTCTTTGAAGTAAGTCCTTTTCTTGATTTTGAAAAGTCGATTAAATATAGTCAGTCCTTGTCACTAATTAAATTTTTTATTAAGCTTTTGATATTATACATATAAACTCATATCAACATAGATGATTAGTGACCAACCTTTTAAACAATAAATTCTATTAGTAGATAATCTTGATACATCTTGCAATGCATGAGCCCAATGAATCCAAAACAAATTTGTTCCCTTTCTCTTTACCTATGATAATTTTTTCTTCAAGAAGAACATAAAAGTAAAACCCAACTTGTGATATGTTAAAAGCTACCTAAATTCCCATTCAAATATAAAATCTACCTGTAGCGGACCCACTTGACTTTTCATTGCATTGAACCTCAAAAAATAAAAAATAAAACAAAATGGATGGATCGTTCGAAAACTTGACCTTTAGATCATCGTCAAGATCGAGGCAAGAAATTGTTTTTCAAGAAGTTTCCCTCCTCCAACTCCTAAGTGGTAAATGTTTCCACATGATGTGATTCAAACATATCATATGATATGTTGTTTTCACCTTAACTTTGTGGTCCTTTGTTCCATCACTTTGGCCCTACTAGTTTTCCTTTGGAATTCTCCAATTCATGTTTGTGTGTATGCAATTTAATATAAAACCTTTTTTGTCAACTTTTTGTTTACACTGGTACTTTAACATGTTGACAAGAATTTTTTGGTCAACTTGACGAATGTGCATCTGTTTTCCTTTAACAAACATATATATATATATATATATTAATTAATAGGATGAAATGAAGAAAATATTTTAACAGAAAATCAAATATGCTAACACTCTTAACATCTTTATGTTGTTTCCTTTTTTACTAATTGAATAATAAAATAATACACTTACCAAACCATTTGTAAAAAATTAAAAAAAAAAAAGAAAAAGAAATCCAACTAAATGTCATTTAGAGTTCAAATAGAATTATGTGATTATACAACAAATTCACACACACTTGAAATTTGGCATCGAATGGGTTACAAATTTGTTAGCATCTATTAAGGTCAAACATTACATGTATGACCCAATTATTCAATTCTAAAACAAGCAATATTTACTATATATTTTATCGCAAAAATGAAAAAAAAGTCTCTCTACATGTATTGATAAATGTATATGATGAGACTTAATCTTTATCATAGACATATAAGAGGAGGTTTATGTAGTTATACAATAAGATATTTGATGAGAACGTTAGGAGAAGATATGAGATGGTGTAATCTGGACACAGAGGATAGCGACTTGCAGCTGCTAGGTGTATAGACAATGGCAACTAGCGATCAATTACCTGAGGCGAACGCGACTTACATCACGAAGGTGCAACCCATGGTGCAAGTCGTGACAGATGGATCTGATACGAGTTGAAGCTGAATTTTAAACCTTTTAAGATATTATTTTTATTTAGACTTTGATATTTGTTTCATTTTAGTAGTTTGATAGTATTTCCTTAGTTATTGATATTATTAATTTTTTCTTTTTCTTTTTTAAGTTTTATTCCAAAAGGAATATTATTTTCCTAAAGGAATTATGAGCTAGTTAGCTATACATATGATTTTAGACTTAGGGTTGGTATTATTATTATTATCTTTGGAGAAGATTAATAAAATCTTGTAGTTTGCGAGGTAAGACTGTATGCAATTTATTTCGGCTTCTCTGGGTATTCTTGTTTCAAATTACTTGGGTTAGGATTAGATCAATCCTATGATTTAATTTTAGAGAATCAATCTATCTATTATGTGGGCTGGTTGATTTGTTTTCAATCCTAATGTATGGCGTGAGTTAGGGCAGGTTAGAGCTTGTTATTGGATCTATAGTTAGGTCCTCTATAATTTGATGCTTTCATTGAGAAATGTTAAGAGATAGAGTTCAACAAAATTTCAACTTGGTGGGGAATGTTCCATTGACCAATCGGTCAATGTTGGAAGCTTTGTAAGAGAGTCAGTTGAGAATCTCTAGGATGGTAGAGGAGGTGACTACGTCTATAGCGCAACTAATAATGACCAAGAATCAATCAATAGAAGAAATACGAAGAACCACCAATGAAGGGTTAGAATGGATTGAGAGGAGATTGGTCGAGAACAAGATAGGTGGCGATAATAAGTGAACCCATGGAAGGAGATTGCGATCCAATATCTCTAGGCATAAGGCAGACACTATGACAGATGAGTTAGAGGACATCAGTTTACATGGAAATCATGGGGATATAGAAGAGGAGGTTAGGTTGAGTGTGGATCGATAGAAGTCTAGAGTTGGCTCAATGAAGAGAAAACCGTCTAGAAGCGAAAGTCCTAGAAGGGGTCTCTATGAAGAATGGGGTTTGATAAGGACGAGAATTTGAGAAAGATTATCATAGACAAGGTAGAAGGCTTTGTGGCTGAGTGCCTAATTACGACCAGTGTAGGAATCATTGGGGGAATGATGCAGCTTATATGGATAGAGAAGAAGGAATTGACACCACCATTGAGGACCGAATAAGCCAAAGGTAGATTTTTCGTATTTTGACGGAGGAGATCTACATCTACATCTACGATTAGACAAGGTAGAGCATTATTTCTAGGTTTATAAGGTTGCAAGGGAAGATAAGGTTGCTACTGCTTACATTTATCTTGATGATACGGCAAATAGTTGGTGGCGATAGATTAAGGCATAGTATGAAGATGATGGAAGGCGAATGAGGTGGATGACGTTTCAACGGGAATTTTTGAACCAATGAGAGCCACCACTCATTGTCAATCACCATAGGCAACTAGCTAAGCCTAATAGGAGTGTAAAGTACAGAGTTACATTGAAGAATTTTATCGTCTACAAACTATGGTTAGAGGTTGGTTAGATGAGACATTGATTAGGATGTTTATAGATGGATTGAAGCCACTGGTTAACTAGGGAACTCAAGTTAAACAACCACACATGTTACCTAAAGTTATGATGATGGTTAAAAATTTTGGATGATAGTTACTATAGTGAGAAGAGGACAATTCAAGGAGAATAGGAGGAGCAAAATTTCTATTAACTCGCAAAACAAAACTCCTTGGAAAGAATAGGAAGTTATAGAGGGGAGTTCCAAAGAGAAACAAAAGAAGTTAAGAAGCTTTCAAGAGAAGAGTTGCAGGAAAGAGTAAATAAAGGCCTATACTTCAAATGTGGTGAAAAATGAAGCAAGGATCATCAATGCAAGTCTAGTGATAGTTGAGCCAAGCAATAATGAAGTTGAAGATGTCAGCAATGAGAAAGAGTCTATTAATAAGGGAGAGCTTAAGGTGATTGATGTTCCTGAGAGTGAGGGAGAAGCAAAGTTATCTCTTAATGGTATATTGGGAGCTCCAAAAACATCGACTATAAGACTCATGGGTTGGATTGGTACATCTGAAGTGTTTTTGCTTGTGGATTCTGGATCTTCATATAGCTTCATTAATGCCAATGTTCTTAGGAAGGTGAAGTTAAAAGGACTTGTTGTAAAGCCAATTAATATTGGAGTGGCTAATAGGGACAAGCTCAAGAGTGAAGAGGTGGTTTGAGATATAAAGATGAATGTGTGGGGGTGAGAATTGTAGCTAACTTGCATATTTTATTGATAGTAAGGGTGGATGTGGTGCTTGGTAATGTGTGTTTGAAGTGTATTGGAAAGTGCTCATGAATTTCGAAAGCATGACCATGGAGTTCAAATTGAGAGGTAAGAAGAGAACTTGGATAGCTTTGTCATCTAAGGAGATCAAGCAGGGCAACAACTAGGTGACGGGAAAATTATACAAAAGGGGTGCCTAATGTTGTGCGGTAATGAGTGTTGGGAAAGATTATGATGACACAGTAGAGAGGTTTCTAGATTTTACCTTTGAGGACAAAGATATTCTTGAAGAATGGGAAATGATGAGAATGTTAGGTGATGATTTAAGAGAGTGAAATCCGAATAAAGAGGATCACGACTTGCATCGATGGGTGCACCATGCAGTGCAACTCGCAATCAATTACCTGAGGCAAATGTGACTTGCGTTGTGAGATGCAACCCGCGGTGTAAGTCGTGACCATTCATATGAGACGATTGTGACTTGCGTCGCGAGATGTAACTCGTGAAGCAAGTCAGGAACTAATAGGTCTAGTGTGGGCTAAAGCAAAATTTTAGGTCTTTCAAGACATTATTTTTATTTAGATTTTGATATTTGTTTCCTTTTATTTGTTTGATATTATTTCTTCGTTTTTTCATATTATCCTTAGTTATTTGATATTATTTTTTTTAGAGTTTTATTCGAAAAGAAATTTTATTTTCTAAAGCAATTAGGAGTTAGTTAGCTATAAATAGGTGCTTAAACATAGGGTTAGTATTATTATTATCATCTTATGGAGAATATTAATAAAATCTTATAGTTTACGAGATAAAACTCTTTGCAGTTTGTTTCGGACTTTTTTAAATATTCTTGCTTGAAATTGCTTGGACTAGAGTTAGATCAGTACTGTGTTCTACGTCTAAAGGATCAATCTACTCATTTTATGGACTGGTTGGTATATTTTCAATCCTAACGTGTGGCGAGAGTCAGAGTGGTTAAGACTTGTTATTGGATCCATAGTTAGATCCTCAATAGTATCGTTGCAATGTTCATCAACAGATTTTGTGTTTCAATCTTTAAAGTAAAAGTGAAATAAAATAAAATAAGATAGAAGAAATCTATTCAATAAAATGAATTATAATTTATCAATATATATTGAAATAAAGCATTATCTATATGATCCATATTTAACTTTTGTAATAGGAGATATTCATTGAATCTATATCAATAAAATTTGGAGAAATCTCCCTACACATGCTAAGTAAATGCATATGGTGGAATTCATTCTTTTACGATGGACATGTAAGAGGAGGTACATACCAAATGAACCAAAAGGGATGTCTCATATGAGATACCAATTGAACTAAAAAATGATAATAGAGAATTTTTGCTCGTTATGTGATTACACACAATAAAGTATCTTATTATTGTTCTATGATTTTGTGTTTCAATCTTTAAAGTGAAAGAGAAAAATAAATAAATAAATAAACAAAACAAAAAAGAAGAAAACTATTCAATAATTGTATTACAATTACAACATAGAGTGAAAGGAATCTTGTACAAACTTAATATTTATGACTAGACAACAAACATGTACTAATTACTACATCTATCTATTATAATGACACAAATCAGCCAATACTTTTTGGAAATAAATAACTGAAGTACTTTTAAGACCAAATGATGGGCACTCATGTGCTAGAACATCAACACAATCATGGTAATCAAAAAGCCCCATGCGTATGCCATACCTTTGAAAATTATAATTTTTCTAATGTGGGTATAAATTATTTTGCAGTAACAGTCCAAAAATGATATATATATGTATATATATATTTTGCAATATTATGGTTATATTTATATTTTAGGTAAAAGAACAACAATTTTATCTATTGTTAATTATGATTGCCACTGACTGTGGTTTCGTTTGGATTTGTAGTATATAATGTATAGTTTGTTCACATAGGATACCTAGACATGTTGCAATTGATGAGAGACATGTCACTATGGGAAAGACAAAGTGTTCTTTGAATTGTGAATCTTGGTCTCCTTAAAATAACACACCAAATGACCAGATTTTGCACATTATGGGTGGTAACCAAGTGGTACAAATATATTTTGTACAATTGGATTATAAATTATGAATCCATCCTAGATAAAATGTGTAAAATAGAAACATAATAATGTGATTTGCGTCAGGGATCATGTAAGTATGATTTAATAGTATAGTTTGTTTGTGTTCGTGTTTATATTTTGATTGCATTGTCAGATCAAGTTGAACAACCAATCTGGATTTCAACGTGTTCATTTTTAACAAGAAAATGATTTTTATGTGAAGTTTTTTGTTTGGATAAAGGAAACTATGTTATGTTCAATTAACATGAGATCTGTATAGGACTTTAGGTATTTGTTATGGAATCCATCTTACAAAATTTAAAATTTGATCAAAATTTAATCAACAGTCTTATTATTTCAGAATGGAATTAAGTAAAACCTTGGTTTATTGTTAGACAAAAATAAAATCCTCCCTTAATTTTGAAATCACATAAATATTTTAGTAATTTGACCAAGCCTAGTATATTTTCAAAATTTCCAATTTAAAACAGGTATTCTTTTTTACATCAACTCATTATTAATGTTGTGAATGCATCTTCCCTTCACTTCTATATTGAAATTCAAGTCTTGCCGTATGCATTTATTAATATATGCGAAGATCTCTCCATATTATAGAGATTGGAAGTAAATTTTTTGACAATATATACTATGTTTAATATCTATAAATTTCGGTAGACTCTTCATTATTGATGTTAGATTATTTATAATTATTTCAAAATATATATATATATATAATAAAAGTCCTGGTAAGCTTCTAGTTGGTAAACCAGGCAAAAAGAATCTAAAGTACAGAAAATGGGGCAAATGGAAAAGAGAAGTCAAAGAACTAAATGATGTTGTGATTTTATGGCATGAACCATCCTGCAAATTGATCAGACATTCATTGTTTCTGTTTAAATCCACATAAATGGGGCAGAAGCACAAGAGAAGACTGTACCAACCCAGTTTGTTTGGTACAACCATTAGACAGAAAATAAGACAACTCACTTTATATACTTCATATATTCATGCATTATACAATTTTTATTTATTTTTTAATCCTTTAATGTTTAGAGGATAATTTTGAAGTTTTGACAATATACAGTTAAGGTATAAACTTTCACGTAAATCTGTAAAAACGACTTTCTACTGCTTTTAGATTTAAGTTGGAATGTTACATTTCATTAATACTAGGCCACTTAAAACATTAGTTTAAAAATTAACTAAAATGATGTGAGAGTTGATTTATTTTTATTATATTATTCACCACATAATCTCATAAGTAGAAACTGTTTGTTCCATTATTTGAATTGATTTTTTTACTAATTTTTTTTTAGAATAGAACATTATTCTTATTTTTTGACTTATAACATTATATCCAAATTTGCAATAAAATTTATATAAAGATGAGAAGATAGGAGCATACCTACTTGGATTTGTAATATAAATTAATAATTCTAACATAAAATCAAACCCTCAAGGATAAAAAGACAAAGTTACTAAATGTCCACACAAAGATAGAAAGACAAAGTTACCAAATGTCCACACAATATTTGTCTCAACTCTTTTAAGAGTGAACGAGAATGGTGATGTTGCAAGTCATAAATTTCAAAACAAAAATTTAAGTTGATATAACTATTCTACATCCGAATTCGCAAATGAAGTGGATTCTTATTAATTCATTCCGGGGTATTGTTATATTAGCTTAGACTAATTATTAATTTAATTTAATTTATTATAATATGTAACCATAGGAAAATGAAACTACAAAAAACCATTTTGGGAGCTTAATAATAGAATTCACTTAAAAGATTACCAAACGAATTGTATCAATTATTTGATCAACTCCATAAAAACAACAAAATTGAAACTGGTTAACGATAAAGACACATTTACACTATTACAATCACTCACTTTAACCAGAAATAATACAAGATAAAGATGCATCCAAGGCTTTCTAATTTGACTAATGTCCTAAACTACAATGATTCTAAGAACAAATCTTTTAATACAACTTTCATATGATAAGCACTTCTGAGTAAGTTGCATAAGTAGAATGAATCAAACAAGTTAAAAGAATTTTGGCTCAAAGTCTAGCTTCAGGCACAAGTATTATAGCACAATTGCAGCACTAAAGTCAAGTTAGCATTGTATTCAGCATTCAGATTGAGACTTCAGATATCAATTCTTTGATCCTTTTGAGTGATAGAACTCGGGTAAAAACATATCCAATCAGTTCATAATGTTCGTGCAGAAGGACATGGCAACCTGCTGGGGACACTGAAAGGCGTCCTTTGATTTGGCTTTGATATTCATTTGTTAATAAGAGTCCACAGTGATTTACTCTTCCAGCCATCATGAAACATGTGGAAAGTCCTATGAGCTGCATTAATACAAGAACAAGAATGTCACTAACAATTTCTTACAGAAAGATAACAGAACGGAAGGAAGAAGGAATGAGAGACAGAGATGCAGTATACTCACTCTAAGGTTTTTTGGACACTCCTAGTGTTATACTCTTTAAGGAACAACGAGCTAGTGTCAAACTTGTATTCATGTGACACCACTTGAGAATATCAAATAAAAGGCCTTTCAATACCTCACGAATCCAGCACCTTGAGCTTTCCCCAAAACTGACTCAATGTCACAGGGAAACAAATCAAGATTTTTCGCCACAGCAAAACCAGCATACATTCCATCTACTGCTGCACTTACAATCCCACCAGCATAGCCTGCGCCTTCGCCAACTGGGTAAAGCCCTTTTATGGATGTGCTCTCATACGTGTCATTACTGCGGGGAATCTGAACAGGAGAGCTGGTCCTAGTCTGATTGCAAGAAATGAAATTTGATAGCAATTGTTGAAGTATTAAAGATGGTTTGATATGACGAACTAGAATCGATTTGTAACTTACTATTTTACATAATTTGTCATACTGATTCTAGGTGGATCACAAATAAGATGCAAAGCCTCAAAATGACATATCCAATTCAATATAATATAAACTGCCAAAAAAAAGTGGGGAAAGAAGCAACAAAAGGGGATACCTCTACACCATGAAGAAGGGCAGCCTCAGAGATAAATCCTAGTAACTGATAAGTTCAAAATTAGGAAGCAAAGAAAAGTTATTAGGTGACCTTTCAAAATTTGCTGTACAGAGGAGGAATTCAATAAATTAAAATATTTTTAGAACGAAAAACTAAGACCTCTTCATCAAACATTGAGATTGAGTGCTTCAAAGCATCTGTTATATGCAGTGGGAAACAGCTCATGAAGAGTTGCTGCCTTCACTCCTAACCGGTAGCTTGATGGTGGCACAGCTGTGGCTGGCAAAACAAGTCAAGATAGATGAACACTTGGAAATTAAGACTGAAAAGAAACAAAAATTTCTACCTGATAACTTATTCTCTAGAAAATCAGTAACTGTCTGCACAGGAACCACAAAATTTCCACCTCCCATTGTAGCTGCTCTCCGCTCAAATTCCCTCTAAATTGTAAAGAGAATGTAAATCAATCTTAACAGTGATTCTAAAGGGAGTACCACCCTTTTATAGCAAGGCTAAAGGAATTTAAATTAGATTTTCAAAGGTCATTTGACAGAATGTAGAATTATTTGATATATCTTTCATGAAGAGAGAAAATTACCATTGAGACATAGCATGAGTCTATCAGAAATACTATTATTTTTAAATGTTCATTTGAAATGAAAGATTATGCAAATATGAATGAAGATTTGAAGGAAGTTCTATGATTAATCCTGAACTTAGGGAAGAAATAGTTTTACAATGAAAGAGAACACATGTACATAAACAAATGTGAAGCAAAGGTAAGCAAAAAAGGGCAACCTGAAATTCAACCCCAGCAAGAGGTCCATGGAAGTTCAATGCATCAAAATCCTTAGTTGAGACATTGACAACAAGTGCTGCATTTGCCCATCTAGATGAACGACGAGAAAATGACATGCCATTGATACAGAGTTCTGATGGATTAGTACTTGTGAGAACAACCTGCAATGAAAATTTATTCCAGCAATATTATTGAAGAGAAGTTTCTTATTATTTAAGAAAAATTCTTGGAAACTTAATTAATCCATCTATATTCAGAATGCATCTCCAAAGCAGAACAAAATCTACATGGTACAGATTAACACAATGACCATTGAAACTAATTTAATAGCAATCCTAAAAAAATTGTTAATCAGGAAGTCTAAAATTTTCGGATTCATGCAACTTGTTGAATAGCCTAGATTTTACCAGGCTTAAACTAGGGACTTAGTCAATCCCTACAAACTTGCTTGTTAGGAAACTCATTGATATTATATATTCCATATAATGGATCCTAAGGGGATATGCACCCATGACGTCTTGGTTGGGTCTTCTATCGCTCAACCCATCTCTTGGAGCTAGAAAATCCATTAAATAATATGTATTGAATAGTGCATATTCTTGTGAAACTAAAAAAATAAATCCAGAACATAGCAACTACAAGATAATGTTCAACATTATAACCAAAAGAGACTACACCTTTCAAGGTCAACAAAGGAGAAGCAGACAGACCTGTCCACCAGGACACATACAGAAGGAATAGCAACTACGACTTGTAGCCGCTAAATCAACGAGAGCATCCCCATCCTCACCACCAACATACTTGACAACTTTATAATCTGCAACTGGAACTTTTCCGCGTCCATTGCGGACCTCAGAGGCCAATCCAGAATACTATACATCCATAAAAATAAGGAAGTTTGGATCTCGATCACAAGTAACTTTCAACAACAAAAAATTTGTAAGCAAAAGCCAGAAAATCATATTAATATCTTATGGTCTAGGTGCTTAAAATTCACCAAAGGGACAAAATAACCTTTTCTAACATCAACTGTTAAGATTAATAAAACTAGAAAAAACAAAAAGAAAGGAGCCAAACTCTAAACCATTCTTCTTGTATATGCCATCAAAGTGCAATATATCAGCAACCATGGGATAACCATCAAGATAATGTGCATATAGTAGAGATGTAGTATAAATGTTATTCTACTGATGAGTCTTTTCAACATACTAAAAGGGTCAGGCACACATATTTGGCTTTCCATTTGTCTGATACAAACTGTTCAAGACTTCAAGTGAATGTCTCAGCAATTTCCTTCCTACAGATTATAATTAATACAATAATATCATGTTTATATTGGTCCCCAGATCTCTTATACCAATTTAAGGACAACTGTGCAACCACCATTGCCAAAATGGGATTTCCTTGCAGACAAGCTTTTCAGCCCATACATATGTACTAAGATAATTTTAGCCCTGTAAAACATAAAATGTTGACACCTCAAATAAATTCAGCGACAGGAAATGAAATACAGCCAACCTGTATTCTGTTTATTAGTTCTTGAGGATGCTCAATCCGTAATCCAACCTGTTACACCAAATAAATTGTTGTAAATAGCAATAATCTCCAATGCTTAAGCTTAGACAACCAAGAAAAAGAAGGAAGAAAGGATGCAAACTTGAACAAAAGAAAGAGAATCAGTTACCAATGACCAGTACTTTACATAGAACTCCACTGAAACTGAATAGACCTCTGACAACTTAAACTCAATTTGGTTTTACAAGAAATAAGGCTTTATTTACATTTCTACATATTTAAAAGATATAAAGCTTTGATGCAAATTATCTATGGTAGTCAACGCAATGTCTTTGTTGGGCAAGTTAATAATAAGTAGATATAAGTCATCAGTATAAAAAATGGTAATAATTATAAAGCAACTCACAGCAAAATCTTTCGGAACCAAGTTAATATTATGAGAAAGAAGCATCTGATATATATCACGTGCAGAGTGCCCGACAGCCAGAATAACTGCATCATATCCCAATTTTTGAAAATCTTGCTGCACTTTGTCTTTTGAGTCAGAAACTTTGACTCCCACAACATGTGCATCCTCTATGAGTAGATCATCTACCCTTGTCCCAAACTTGATAGTAACCTATGCATGTTATTAAATAAGTCACGTCAGAGGAAAAACATAGAAACCTGTATTAAATATGAAAAAGTTTCTACGTGAAGAAGCAACTCACACCCAGGCTTTGTAAATGTTGACGAAAGTTGCGAAGCAATGGAATCAACCTATCCGTTCCCAAATGTGGCTTCCCATTGACCAAAATGTTTTTTGGGGCCCCAAAGTGAACTAAAGTGTTCATAACCTAAGATGAAAGTAACCATGAGTCAACCCTTCATTAGGTAACAAGCAACAATATAATCAGACTTAAAAGAACAATACAAGATTAGATTAGGGCAGCATAAGGTCAGTCCTACTTCAGTTTATTTCAGTTTTATTTTATATTTCTTTAACTTTTTATCATTATCCCAATTGGTTAAATATATTGTCTGAAGCATGATATTATCCCCAAATTAATTAAATGGACGACTTCATGGAGGCAGAGCAAATTGTCCAAACATTTAGCATAATAATTAATGTTTTATTATCATTTAATCTTGTGGATGTTAACAGTCTTTAAGACACAAAGTCATGTATATACATAATTGCTGTAACTTTCTGTAAGTACAATATGCTATAGTCAATGATAGATCCAACACTCAAAGGAAGAACACCAAGGTCAAAAGCTGGAAAATACAAACAACACTGCAACTATCATGTGAGATCAAAGAGCATTCACGACAAAAACAATCAAGATGTAATACTGGAAATTAATTCCTCAAAGTTTCCTCCAGCAATAGAATTCCCGAGATTGTCCGTTTACAGACACAAACAAGCAGTTTCACTGCAACCACATATATCACTCTCAGTCTCAGAAATGTCTAGAAATATATATATATATATATATATATATATAGACATTCATATATTTTACTCCCAGAATTACAAGAAAAGTAGCAATGATATGAGTGCAAAACACAAAAACCACTTCACAATGCAATCTTTACACATTGAGGAGAAGCAAAATCACAAAGATAGAGGAATAGTACTGACCGCCAAAACACTGTCACTATTTCTTCCAATTCTAGTGACCAGCTTTCCATCACTCCAGGTACCTGCACCACCCTGCCATGGATAAGTCCTTAATATAATTTGGCAGCCAAAAATATTCGCAGAAAGATATAACGTCCAACAAACCTAACAATTAAAATTTACTTCAGTTAGAGCAATAGACTTATGAAACAGATATCAGCAAGTGCAACTTTAACAATTTTCTGGTCATTACAAATGACATTATCTCAACATATAACTCACATAACTCATTGTCTGATGCATTTGACAGAAAAGCAGTATCAACAGGAAAGCCAAACACAAGTGGACAACAATAACTCTATATATTAACAGTTAAGAGAATGAAACTTGCCATGAACACCATCCCTGATCTTCAATCTAATCTCTGGACCAATTTTTGGTATATATCAAGTCATGTTAATGCCAGAACTTATTATCAGACTCAAGAAAACAAGCCATATTAGCATGCACAGATCTTGCCAGCATTTCAAGCCAACTTGCTTTCAGCACAAATCATTCTAATCATTATTGAGTACTCAGTCAGCAGCACCAAATTAACCTCTAACAACCAAGCAGACACTCATTCAAAACAAAAGGGAAAAAAGTCACATCAGCCAAAAGTTTATGAATAATTCATTTCACCATTATAGCCAGGCATTCGAATAATGCAACAGTACAAATTAGCATTCAAGATGCTATAACAACAATCTTCGAAAAAGTGCAAAAAGAATCAAGATATAACCTCCCCAAAGCACAAATTGCTCTCCAGTTCCAAAACACGACGAACTACCAAAGCGCCAATGTCACGCCCCCTTTGTTCAACTGCTTGACCTCTTTCTATTAAGGTAACATCCGCACCAAGTTCTGCAAGAACAAGAGAAGCAAACAAACCGGAAGGACCACTACCCACAACTGCAACTTTAGGCTTTCTGACAGTTGGGTACTTACACGATCCCTCACTGATATTTTTACAATCATGTATTATGCTGATCAAATCACCAGAGGCCCTTAAACGAGGCATATGCTCTACAAGCCCAGCTTCAGGCTCCAACCGCGAAATGAAGTCCCAAGTACGGGGCTCCAGACTCAAAAGTTTACCAACATCAATGTCCACTGTATACACAAACTTGGGCTCCTTAAGAACCTGAAAATATGTAACAGAAACTCAATTATGTATGATTTTTTTTTTTTTAATGTTAATAAATGAAAATTTTATCATTATAAAGTTTTTGCTATAACATTTTAGGGATGGTTTGTTTTTTGTCTGAAAACTTAACAATATGACCGAAACTGAAATCTCAACAACATGCTTATTATTATTATTTTTTTTCCTTGAATATATCTTGTTTGTTTTTTTTGTCTGAAAACCGAACCGTGTGACTGAAACCTGAGATCTAAACAACATGCTTGTCTTTTTTCCCTTGAATATATCTCGTTTTTTTTTTTTTTTATCCGAAAACTGAATACTGTGACTGAAACCTAAAATCTAAACAACATATAATTCAATTTTGTTATGCAATTCAATTGAATTCAATTAAACAGAGGAATCAATGTAGTGGAATCTCACTGACCTTCCTCGCGTCGAAGGATTTGCGCACAACCGAAAAGGCCTCCGGTGGCAGCATCGAAGCAACCTGTGAAAACGAAGCGCAAAAATTGAAACAAAACAGAGAAAAGAATGATATGGAATCACGATGAATTGGCGATAGAAGGAAGTGTACCGGAAAGTCGAGGACTTTGGCGATAGCTTGGAGAAGGGGGAGGGAGACGCCGAGGAAGTCCTTGCCGGGGTCGGCGTGGACGGAAACGCCGAGCTTGGAGAGGCGCCAGAGGCCTTCGAACTTGTTCTTGACGTCGCCGAGGACTTGTTTGTGTTTCTGCTTCAGCTTCTTCTTCTCCGACGGATACCGCTGCTTGCCGGTCCGCTTGGCGCAGAGGATTCGGGGGTGTGTTTGGCTGCGGGAGTCGACATGTTTGGAGGCGGGATGGTGGAATCTTGAGTTGGAGTTTGGCGGGTGGAGATGAGTGAAGGAAAGCAACTCCGACCGGAGTAGAGACGTGGCCATGCCAACCCACTAGTTTCTCCACCGTACCGTCCAGACTCTTTGGATGGGATAAGGATGCTTGTCTGCTGTCTCAATATTTTAAATTTTTAACGGGGAGAACCTCACTTTGGGTTGAGAGAATTACTGTAAACCGTATGAAAATATGTTTTATTACGATCGAAAACCATTTTTATTTTTTATAACAATGACCTCTCATACACTAACGATTTGATTACGTTGATAATTTGAAATGATTAAAAAATAACAAAATAAATTAAAAAGATAATAATACCCCTGACTAACTAATTAAAATAATTTTTAAATTATAAAATAATTAAATTTAAAAAAATAAAAATAAAAGATTAGATCTGACCAAATTTTTTTAAAAAAAATCTTTTATATTTTAAAAGATAAAAAAAATTTAAAGAAAATGGATGGAGATCCAATTTGAAGAGATTGTATCTTCATTTATAAAGCCAACCACACCTAACTATAGCTTTCAATTTCGTCTCTCTATTCTCTCTCTCTCTCTCTCTCTCTCTCTCTCTTTCTTTTCTTCTTCTCTTTTTTTTCTTTGTCTTCTTCATCAGTCTACTACCCTGCTGCCTAGACCAATGTCTGGGTACCGGGCTTTTGGGTTTCGACCAGTCGAAACCTAGATCGACGTTTGGGTTTCGATCTCGAAACCCAGATCCCAACCTAGGTGTGGTTCCAAAATGGAACCACACCGTCACCCTCCGGTAAGGGTTTGATTCCAACTTCGAACATATTTGGTTAAGTAACTAGATCGACGACGATTTAGTATTGTCGCCAATCTGGTAACCTCCATCTCCCTTCCCTCTCTATATTCTCACCAGGACTGTTATTGTGTAAGCATTTAATTGATGATGACGACAATGGTTTTTTATGAAGTTGACATTTGGTTTTTGTTTATGTTGATGATTGATGATAATAGACTTCTATTTGTGTTGATGAACTATTTGTTTGTGTTGATGATGGATGAATATAGAATTTGTGTTGATGATGTTCAGTAAACAGAGGTTAAAGGCGTAATATTGAACTGGTGGTAGCTCAATTTTCATTGTCATTTTTATTTTTATTTTTTTAATTTTTTCTATTTTTTCCAAATTGATCATGACCGTTCATTCTGAGATGGATGGTTTAGATTCATTTGAAAAATTTTTATATTATTTTGTATAATTAAATTTTTTAAAAAAATTGTAAAATTATTTAATTTTTAAAATATTTTTAAGTTTTAAAATTTATTAATATTAATTATTAGTATAATTTAAAAATAAAAAATAAAAAATTAGAGAAAATGACCAAAACACCATTCTTACAGTTAACTATGGTCAAACCGTTAATACAGAGAATGACATTATTACAAAAAGCAAAAATTGTTTCCATTTGTAATAAGGTATATTTCTAGAGGTTTCTCAGTAATTCTCTCCTTTGGTTTTTATATCTTTGAAAAATTTTTCGTTTTTAAATAAGAAATCCATTTATAGCATTTAGGGTCCCTTATGTTTAAAAAAATCATCAAATTATTCTCTACCATCAACTAAAAGACAGTCAAATATTACACGTATGAGGATAGTTTCGTCTTTTAAAACTAATTGATGATATAAGGATACATATCAAATGGAAAAAAAAAAAAATAGCAACTAAAAATAATAATTAAAAGTGTATATAAAATTAGGACAAAACAGTTTTCTATAATGTTCTATTGATATGGACGGTCAAAGATCATGTCAAATGGACTAATTTAATAAGTTTTTGAAATATATAGAACCATGATCGCTATAAATTAATTGCATTTATAAATGAAAATTTTTTTCAAAAGTATAGAGATCAAAATGCAATTGTTCATTTTTAAGATAATAAATTAATCTTTTCAACTAACAATAATAATATAATAGTATATGTAATAAATTAAAAATTATTAACAATAATAATATCAAATGACCCAAATGTTTAGAGAAATTTTCATTTTTAACTGCCAGCAAAATTTCAATAATTTTTTAATTAAAGTAGTAAATTCAATTTCAATTCATGATTTTAAATTACAATATTACCCCTAATACAAAATATCAAACTAAATCTTAGTTTAGTGGACATGAGTTTCTTCTTTCAGTCTAGAATTAGAATTATTATAAAAGTTCTACGTTCATTTAAAAATCTTTGTTAAATAAGAATCAGATTATATTTCCTGAATGAGTTATGATCACTCACTTATAAATATGTCCTCTACTGTTCCTATATGATTTATCGGACACATCACTCCTGTATCTGACCATACTGCCATCAGAGTCGAGCACTATTATAATTGACGCGATCCGACCCGGATACCTCTAACTCTGATCCGATCGGTCATGCCGGGCACCCCAACGGATCCCTCTCAGACCCGACTCGTCGGGCTAAGTGAAACCCATGGAGCGAACCCTAAACTCTTTCATACTTTTCTGGAACATCGTTGGGTTGAGTTTTCTTTAAAAGCTAAAAACGCGTAGGAAAAATTTTTAATTTTAATTTTAAATTCATTTTCGAAACTCATTTTTTTTCTAACAAAATTTCGGCAGCATAATAGCTGTATTTTTAACGTTCCCGAAAAACCTGTTTACAGAAAAACAATACTTCGACTAAAATTTATCACCAACCCAACTTCTGGTTGCCCGTAGGCCTCAATCATACATTTGATTTTCAAATCAACTCAATAAAATCCAAACACAATTTAATAAAACACCTTTAATCAAAAACAATTTAAAAACATTTACGAGCGAATAATTACAAACCATTTATACACTTTTAAAATATATTTACATGAAAATAACAGATGCAAAGTCAACTGCTCAAAATATCGTCGTGTCGCGCTGGCTCACCCGCTGGAGGTAATGCTACTGATCGACTACCTGCTGAGAGTACTTGAGGAGGTTTTTTTATATAAAACAGAAAATAATGAGCTAGAAGCTCATTGAGTGATAATTTAACTTTTCTTTGAAAATCTGATGTTCAAAGTGTCCTCCTCTTAAAACGTTTGAAAACTATTCTTTGTTTTTAAAGCATTTTAAACTTAAATCTTTTGAACATCAATTTAAACAAGAGAATTCATCTCTAAGCACATGCACAGTATTTAAATACAAAACTTACGTGCATGTGCTTAGAGATGAATTCTCTTGTTTAAATTGATGTTTAAAAGATTTAAGTTTAAAATGCTTTAAAAACAAAACTTGCAACTGTAAATCATAAATAACTTCAATAATAATTATAAAATATCTTTGATCTTAAATAAACTTTTCTTTTAAAAGTTGTTTCTCGATGTTTTTCAAAAATTACCATAGTATCCCTAAATATGTACTCTTGCGGCTATGTGCGGAATTTCCCAGCGCTAACCATAGCTCGCCTGCTCTAAAACATCTCGTGGTCATGTTCTGCCTCCAAACATGTCGACTCCCACAGCCAACACACCCCCGAATCCACTTTAGTTGGCACAATCATGGGTAGGGATAAGTTACTAACCTGGGGGGATAAGTGTCAGAGTCTGTCAGTCGAGTCGCCATTACTGATGTGGGGTAGTGTTTCGTGTGCTATGGTTAGCGCTGGGAAATTTCGCGACTGGTGGAATCTTGAGTTGGAGTTTGGCGGGTGGAGATGAGTGAAGGAAAGCAACTCCGACCGGAGTAGAGACGTGGCCATGCCAACCCACTAGTTTCTCCACCGTACCGTCTAGACTCTTTGGATGGGATAAGGATACTTGTCTGCTGTCTCAATATTCTAAATTTTTAACGGGGAGAACCTCACTTTGGGTTGAGAGAATTACTGTTAACCCTATGAAAATATGATTTATTACAATTGAAAACCACTTTTACTTTTTGTAACAATTGTCTCTGCCACACTAACGGTTTGACCACGTTGATAATTTGAAATGATTAAAAAATAACAAAATAAAGTAAAAAGATAAGAATACACCTGACTAACTAATTAAAATAATTTTTAAATTATAAAATAATTAAATTTTAAAAAAATAAAAATAAAAGATTAGATCTGCACCATCCATCAATATAATGGATGGTGATGATTAATTTTAAAAAACCAATTTTTTTTTTTAAAAAAAATCTTTTATATTTTAAAAAATAAAAAAAAAATAAAGAAAATGGATGGAGATCCAATTTGAAGAGATTGGATCTTCATTTATAAAGCCAACCACACCCAACTATAGCTTTCAATTTCGTCTCTCTATTCTGTTTCTCTCTCTCTCTCTCTCTCTCTCTCTCTCTCTCTTTCTTCTTCTTCTTCTTCTTCTCCTTTTTCTCTTTTTTTTTTTTGGTCTTCTTCATCAATCTACTGCCCTGCTACCCAGACATTAGTCTGGGTACCGGGCTTTTGGGTTTCGACTAGTCGAAACCTAGATCGACGTTTGGATTTCGATCTCGAAACCCAGATCCTAGCCTAGGTGTGGTTCCAAAATGGAACCACACTGTCGCCCACCGGTGAGGGTTTGGTTCCAACTTAGAACATATTTGGTTAAGTAACTAGATCGGCGACGATCTAGTTTTGTTGCCAATCTGGTAACCTCCATCTCCATTCCCTCTCTATACTCTCACCAGGACTGTTATTGTGTAGGCATTTAATTGATGATGACGACAATGGTTTTTTATGAACTTGACATTTGGTTTTTGTTTATGTTGATGATTGATGATGAAGACTTCTATTTGTGTTGATGGACCATTTTTTTGTGTTGATGATGTTCATCAAACAAAGGTTAAAGGCGTAATGTTGAACTGGTGGTAGCTCGATTTCCGATTGTAATAAGGTATATTTTTAGAGGTTTCTTAGTAATTCTCTCCTTTGGTTTTTATATCTCAATAATTCTCTCCTTTGGTTTTTATATCTTTGAAATTTTTTGTTTTAAATAAGAAATCCATTTATAGCGTTTAGAGTCCCTTACGTTTTAAAAACTCATCAAATTAGTCTCTACCATCAACTAAAAGACAGTCAAATATTACACATATGAGGATAGTTGTGTATTTTAAAACTAATTGGTGATATAAGGATACATATCAGATGGAAAAAAAAAATTAAAATAACAACTAAAAATAATAATTAAAAGTGTATATAAAATTAGGACAAAATAGTTTTCTATCATTTTCTATTAATATGGACAGTCAAAGATCATGTCAGATGGACTAATTTAATAAGTTTTTACAATATATAGAACCATGATCGCTATAAATTAATCGCATTTATAAATGAAAAATTTTTCAAAAATATAGAGATCAAAATGCAATTTTTCATTTTTAAGATAATAAATTAATCTTTTCAACTAACAATAATAATATAATAGTATATGTAATAAATTAAAAATTAATTGACTTCTGCACAAATAGTCATCTAATCTAACAAACTTAACACTGGCATTCCATCGACTATAAGTTTCCAGGTCCTTGCTCTATTCATCAGATTTCTCTCTCTCTTTACAACAAGCACACAAGCATTCACACTTTCTTTTGGCTTCTTCTTCTTCTTCTTTGTGTTGCTTCAATAATTTAGTTTCTCTCTCTCTCTCTCTCTCTCTTTTCCTCCCTCTCCCGCAAAAGCTACTGCATTTCTAGACATTTGTTTTCTCTCTGCTCTCTAGTCTTTACATTCACCAAAAACTTGTGTTGTGTCAAACAAACTACAACATTCCACCAAATACAAGTCTTATTTTCTAGCTCTCATTCTCTCATTTCTTCTAATTTTCTCACCCAATTATAAGCCAGTCATCGTCTCTCATTGCTCCTCATCATTTTTTCTCCCAAAACAGAACCTAGCAACTTTTTCACATTCACTACACTTCTTCACAAAAAGTTATCTAATCTAAGAAACTAATCTAGTCTAACAAACTTAACACTGGCATTCCATCGACTACAAGTTTCTAGGTCCTTACTGTCTTTATTAGATTTCTCTCTCTCTCTCTACAAAAAGCACACACGTATTCATACTCTCTTTTGGCTTCTTCTTCTTCTTCTTTATGTTTCTTCAACATTTTTGTTTCACTCTCCCTCTTTTTTTTCCTCCCTCTCCCTCGAAAGCTACTACATTTCTAGACCTCTGTTTTCTCTCTACTCTCTAGTCTCTACATTATCCAAAGACTTGTGTTATGTCAAACAAACTACAACATTCCACTAGATACAAATAATGTTTTCTAGCCTTCATTCTCTCATTTCTCCAAATTTTCTCACCTAACTACAAGCCAGTTATCGTCTCTCATTGCTCCCCTTCATTTTTTCTCCCAAATTGGAATGCAGCAACTTTTTCACATTCACTACACATCTTCATAAATTGTCATATAATCTAACAAGCTAATCTAATCTAACAAACTTAACACTACCATTCCACCGACTACAAGTTTCCAGATCCTTACACTCTTTATCAGATTTCTTTATCTCTCTCTCTCTACAACAAGCACATGCGCATTCACAGTTTCTTTTGGCTGCTTCTTCTTCTTTGTATTCCTTCAACATATCAGTTTCTCTCTCACTCTTTCTCTTCCTCCCCCTCTCTCGAAAGCTACTGTATTTCTAGACCTCAGTTTTCTCTCTACTCTCTAGTCTCTGCATCCTCCAAAGTCTTGTGTTTTGTAAAACAAACTACAACATTCCACCAGATACAAGCCTTGTTTGCTAGCATTCATTCTCTCATTTCTCCTGTGTTTCTCGCCCAAATACAAGCCAGTCATCGTCTCCCATTGCTCCCCTTTATTTTTCCTCCCAAAATGGAACCTAGTAACATTTTCACATTCACTTCACTTCTGCACAAATAGTCATCTAATTTAATAAGCTAATCTAACATAACAAACTTAACACTGGCATTCCACTGACTATAAGTTTTCAAGTCCATACTCTCTTTATCAGATTTCTCTCTCTCTCTACAACAAGCACAAACGCATTCACACTCTCTTGTGGCTTCTCCTTCTTCTTTGTGTTCCTTCAACATTTCTGTTCTCTCTCTCTCTCTCTCTCTCTCTCTCTTCGTCCCTCTCCCTAGAAAACTACTGCATTTCTAGACCTCTGTTTTCTCTCTGCTCTCTAGTTTCTGCATTCCTCAAAAACTTGTGTTATGTCAAACAAACTACAACATTCCATCAGGTACAAACCTTTTTTTCTAGCATTCCTTCTGTCATTTCTCTTTATTTTCTCACCCAACTACAAATCAGTCATCGTCTCTTATTGCTCCCCTTCATTTTTCCTCCCAAAATGGAACCCAGTAACTTTTTCACATTCACTATACTTCTTCACAAATAGCCATATAATCTAGCAAGCTAATCTAATCTAGCAAACTTAACACTGGCATTCCACCGACTATAAGTTTCCAGGTCTTTGCTCTATTCATCATATTTCTCTCTCTCTCTCTCTCTCTACAACAAGCACACACGCATTCACACTTTCTTTTGGCTTCTTCTTCTTCTTCTTTTTGTTCCTTCAACATTTCAGTTTCTCTGTCTCTCTCTCTCTCTCTTCCTCCCTCTCCCTCGAAAGCTACTGTATTTCTAGACCTCAGTTTTCTCGCTACTCTCTAGTCTCTGCATCCTTTAAAGTCTTGTGTTATGTCAAAAAAACTACAACATTCCACTAGATACAATCCTTGTTTTCTAGTCTTCCTTCTCTCATTTCTCCTCAGTTTCTCGCCCAAGTACAAGCCAATCATCCCCTCTCATTGCTCCCCCTCATTTTTCCTCCAAAATGGAACTCTACAATCTTTTCAAATTCACTTCACTTTTGCACAAATAGTCATCTAATCTAACAAACTTAACACTGGTTTTCCACCGACTACAAGTTTTCAGGTCCTTACTTTCTTTATCAAAGTTCTTTCTCTCTCGCTATAACAAACACACAAGCATTCACACTCTCTTTTGGCTTCTTCTTCTTCTTCTTTGTGTTGCTTCAACATTTCAGTTTCTCTCTCCCTCTCTCTTTTCCTCCCTCTCCCGCGAAAGCTACTGTATTTCTAAACCTTTGTTTTCTCTCTGCTCTCTAGTCTCTGAATTCACCAAAAACTTATGTTGTGTCAAACAAACTACAACTTTCCACCAAATACAAGCCTTATTTTCTAGCTTTCCTTCCCTAATTTCTTCTCATTTTCTCACCCAACTATAAGCTAGTCATCGCCTCTCATTGCTCTTCATCATTTTTCCTCCCACAACGGAACCTAGCAACTTTTTCACATTCACTACACTTCTTCACAAAAAGTTATCTAATCTAAGAAGCTAATCTAGTCTAACAAACTTAACACTGTTATTCCACCGACTACAAGTTTACAGGTCCTTACTGTCTTTATTAGTATTCTCT